>CM034703.1:184343251-184365438 GCA_020142125.1 Phrynosoma platyrhinos
ATGGTAAACCTATGAATCTAACTGTAATTCAAGTATATGCACCAATCACAGGCAGAACAGGAAGAAATTGACAGCACACCAATACAAGATGTCAAGCTGCTAATTGGAGATTGGAACGCAAAAGTTGGAAGCAAAGAAGAATAAAAAACAGTAGGCAGATTTGGATTAGGCAAAAGAAATGAAGCAGGTGAGCATCTGATAAATTTTTGTGAAGCCAACAACCTATTCCTTGCAAATACATTTTTCATACAACCAGAAAGAAGGCTATATACATGGACATCACCAGATGGTGAACACAAAATCAAATAGATTATATAATCGGAAGTAAAAGATGGCGGAACTCTATACTAGTGGTGGATAAGACTAGACCAGGGACGTTTTCACACACAAGCCTGGAGTCATTCCGGAACGGATCCTTCAGCTCACTCCGGAATGGCTCTGGCGGTGGCAACCTAATTCTTTTTTAAAAAAGGAATTACAACTCCGGGGCTTATGCCGGTGGGCATCCGGAGTTAGCGCTAAATGGGGCGGGGCTTGCTGCGATGTCGTGTGAACACACGGAGCAAGACCCCGGACCGATGCCGGCTAGCGCTGGGGATGGCGCTGGATGGGGCGGGGCTTGCTGCGACGTCGTCTGAAAAATTTTCAAAGGAGCCGGAGTGGGGTCGGACGGAGGTAGGCTAGCATCCGCCTAAAGCCCCGTGTGAAAACGCCCCAGGTGCCGGCTGTGGCACAGATCATGAATTATATCAAAATATGATCTAAATATCACAACAGAATTTACTGATTGCATAAACAGATTCGCACTACTAAACATAATAGACCGAGAACCAGAGGAACTATGGTCAGAAGCCAAGGACATAATAAAAGAAGAATGCAGACAGACACTTTCAATAAACAAAAAGAAAGAGAAAAAAACATGGATGACAGAAAAAATACTACAAACAATAAAGAAAAGAAAAACAAAAGGGAGATAGGAACAAACTAAGAATTATGAATGCAACAGTACAGTGGCTTGTGCGGAAAGATGAAGAAAATTACTACAACGACTAATGCAGAGAAAAAGAAGACAACAACAAAAAGGGAAGAACAAGAGATCTATTTCACAAGATCCAGGAAATCAAAGGAAAATTCAAACCAAGGACTGTGACGATCTATGACAATAAAAATAACATAATTCAAGACCAGGAAGGAATAAAAAGACATTGGATGCAATACATGTAAGAATTAAACAAAAGAGATGACAAAATAAAGGACACATGGAATTAAGAGCCATATAAAGATGAACCCCAAATTCTAAAAAGTGAGGTGGAAACTAAGAGAATAATGGGGGGGGGGGGTTTACAGAAATTATTTAGAGGCTGGAGTGTTTTCTCTGTTGTTTTCACAATATTAACACCCTTGCTGCTGCTGCTTGTAGTGAACCTCTGATCAATTTAGCCATTCCTTGCAGATGTGCTTTGTTCATGACAGGATATCAGTTGGGAATCTTCTTCAACTAAGGGTGGGCCCTCATTTGGCTCTGATGAAGGGAGGAATAGGCATGTAGTGTCTCTGCGCAGCCCCATTAGGCTAGTTAGAATGAAAGAGAGGGTCTCTATATCTGCCAATCCCATCCTATGTGTTGCTGTTGTGTGCTTGTTTTTGAAGCTCAACCCAGAGATCTGTTAGAGAAGGTGCAGCAGCTCTTTCAGTTCTTGACAATGGTGGATATGGTTTTCTGTTAAAACACCAAGCTCATTGACTTCCATGGGGCAGAAGAGCAAACAGTGCAGTTCATTTAGGACTGAGTCAGACCATAGGCCCATCTCCTATACTAACTGGATGTGGCTCATTCAGGATTTCAGAGAGAGCTCTTTCCAACTTTACCTGGACATGTCAGTATAGAAACAGGTCCAAAACACACTGCAGAAATGATCCAGTTTGAGACCACTTTGACTGCCCTGGCTCAGTGCTAGAGAATCTCTGGAATTGTAATTTATTGTGGCACAAGAGCTCTGTGACAAGGCTAAATGTCTCACAAAACTACAGTTTCCAGAATTCCTTAGCACTAAGTCGGGGCAGTTAAAATGGTCTCAAACTGGATTTTTTCTGCAATGTGTTTTGGACTTCTGATTTTCTCTTTGAAAAGCTTGTCCTACATTGTCAGGTTGGGTCTTTACCCATGAGCTGATCATCAGCTACTATTTATGACTGTAGCGGAAGTAAATGTCTCCTTTTAATAAAGTTTACTGATTCTCTAATCTACAGTTAGTATCATAAGAATCTTTCTGATACCTTTCTTCCTTTTAGTTCCTGAGTAAGAAGACTGAGATCTAAGTAGCCTTTAACATATCTCAGAACCTCTGTTTGGTCTCTCACAAATGTAACTATTTTATTTCAACACTTGATTGGAACTTTTTTCTCCCTTGCTTTAGTGATTTCAAAGGTTTCTTGGATGATATGCAACTGCTAGCTTCTTTTGTCACAGTGAAGAGACTCTTAAATTTCTTAGCTAGCATTTGACCCAGGTCTTGAAAACAGTCAGGTAATCATTACTGTTAAAATAGGTGATGAAGACATCAAAATGGTTGAAAGATTTTGAAAACCGTGGCTCAGTTTAATGAAATGGAAACAGTAGTAAAAAAAAAAAAAAAAAAAAAAAAAAAAAATCAGAAGAAGACTAAGGCTGTATCTGCACTGCAGGAACAATACAGTTTAACATCACTTGAATTGCCATGGCTCAATGCTATGGAATCCTGGGATTTTTAGTTTGTTGTGGCACAAGAGCTCAATTCCAGAGATTCTCTAGAAGTTCAAATATATCACAAGCTACAAATCCCAGAATTATATAGTATTGACCCATGGCAGTTAAAGAAGTATCAAACTGCATTGTTTCTGCAGTGCAACCTAAGGTTTCAAAGGGCAGCCAAGAAGAAACTAGGAAATTTCTTCAGGGTAAAGAGAAATGAAATGCTAGAATCACCTGCACCGTAGTATTTCTGATCGCTGTGTACGGATGTGAAATCTAGATAGTGAAGAAAGTTGGCAGGGGAAGAAAAAATTAACTCATCGGAAGTGTGGTGCTAGAAGAGAGATTTTTTAAAAGCTTTTATTAATAATTAACTACAACTATACATAAACAAACTTGAATAGTTATTACCCAGTGTTCCAGAAGCCATTAGCTATTTCATTTAGAAATGGCAGTTCTCAGTGTACATTGAATGTATTTCTCCAGAAGTTAATTGCTCAATCTGGGGGAGACCAGTCCTATAAACTATTTATAATATGTAGGATAAATGGATTCCAGATTGTGAAGAATGTATCTGATTCATCTGAGCTAACTGACACAAAATTAACACTTTATATTTTAACATGTAATTACTTCCTCAAAATGATGGCAATAATAAAAGATCCCCTGACATTGTTACCTTTTGCTTTATTATTTCCTCAATTTTGTGCTGAAGAAGGAGAGTTTTATGGATACCATGGACAGCCAAAAAGCAAAATAAGTGGCTCCAAGTGCAAATCAAGCTGTAACTTTCCCTGGAAGCCAAAGTGAGTAAATTGAGGATGACATATTTTGTGCATATCATGCACTAACATAACTCATTGAAAAAGATGATAATGCATACTAAAGTGGAAGGCACTAGGAAAGGAGGAAGACTGCATAATAGGTAGATTGACTCATTCAAAGAAGCCACAGCCCTTAGTTCGTACAATCTGAGCAGGGAGGTTAATAACAGAGTGTCTTAGAAGTCTGTCATTAAGTCACCGTAATTAAAGCTGACTTGATGACAAATAACAACGGCAAAATCATGGGGCAAAAACACATAAACTTGTGTATTTTTGAGGAGAATGCATGGTGATTATTATTATTTTGCATGCGTTTTTAAAGAGCCTTTAGAAAACACATTCAAGTGTCTTTTCCCTTAGCCAGCTTCTTTCTTTTTCCAAAGGAAGAAAAAAAAATCTTTGTGAAAAGGTGAGGGCACGCTAGAAGCATGATGTCCTTCTAGCCCCTTTCTAATTGTGAAGTTTACCTCTGAGCTGCCTTGGGTCTCTTTCAGGGAGAAAGGTGGCATAGAAATAAATTAAATAAGTAAAATAAAATTCTACTCTTATCAAGAATATATAGTATTTGTAATTTTCCGTGCCTCTGGAATTAAAGCCACATGCTGCCTGTCAGGTAAAGGACATTTCTTGCCCAGAAGACAGTCTTCCATCTCCATTTTTGTGCTTGAGGTGGCAGCCATGGCAAACCTGTTTTGGGCCTCTTATGAAAAAGGGCACTCACTTCATATTATACTATATAATATAATATAGGTAATATTATCTATAAATTGTGTCAGGGTGTGTTACCAGTTATAGAATTTGATGGAGGTGCAGGTCTTTGAGATGTAGATATTAACTTGCTCTGATATCATTAATTGCATTTTGCTTTCTACTTGAGCTGAAAAGACGTATTAAAAAATTGAAAATTTCTAATCTTTCTCTGTCTGTTTATTTAATCCAAGAAAACATTGGGATGTCATAGCATCTAATCAGAATCATGAGAGTGATCACTGAAACAAGTAGGTATGCTTCCCACCTGTATCCCCTGTCCTCTGAACACTTACAGATATAGGGAAGAGGTAGTATAGTCACTGTTATCTGCTAGTACCAAGGAGAGCAGACCAAAGGGTCTCCTTTAGTTTCTATGCAAGCCCAATGTCCATCAGCAGGTGTCAGGTGATAAAACATTGGTTTAAGGTTGTAGGTGTAACATTTTCCCTCTCTCATCTTCATTCAGATCTCTCCAAAGCAACTGCCTGCAGTTATGTAGCATGGAATTCAAGTGGTTACATAAAATTATGTTGGGCAATTTTGGAATGTATAGAATGGGTCCTATTAAAATTGACATCCTAGTTAGATACTTTTGTTGTAGCGGACTGACTAAAGGCAGCCATACTGTTTTTGAAGAGGGTGTTTCACCCCGTGTCAAACAATATGGGAAGAACACTGCGTTAAAAGATTCAGATTTTCTGTGTTAGATCATAATCCACTGTGCAAGGCATATAAAATTTGCTGTATTTACCTCCACCATGACTGGAGACCAGATTTAGCTGTGCTGTTAATTGCATCTCTGCAACAGCTTTCGTTATGTAAATAGCTGCCCAATTTTAACCATTCTTTTGCCTGCCATAATCAAGACAGAAGCCCTTTGCCTGAAGCTTCTGTTTGTATTTCTTGTATTTGTATTGTGTGTGTGTGTGTGTGTGTCTATCTATCTATCTGTCTATCTAAAAGGAGGGGTATCAGTGGAGTGTGTGTGATGACTTCATTAGTTTGCACATGGCACAAGTAGCTTCTTTTCCGTTTCGTTGGGTGATACCTGTACTTTGTGCTCTCTTGCATTGCCAGTAGAGGGAGTGGATGCAAAATCTCAGTCTGTGCCATCCTGACTTGCAAACTTTTACAGTGCACTACAAAAGAGTAAGGTGCAAATAGTAACATTGCTTATCACCACATAAAGTTAAACAGAATTTTGTTTTTGAGACATCTTTTTTAAAAAGCGTACAATATTGTCCTTCAGTGTCTCTAATTCTCCCCATTCCTACCCTGGCCCATGCCACTTTGATCAGACAGAGCTCTCTTTAAGAAGGTACAAATTACCTATAGTACTATTTATTATTATTGCTTTTTATATTTATTTAAAATAATAATAATAATAATAATAATAATAATAATAATAATAATAGTTTTCTTCCTACTAGACACAAAGTTCTATACAATAAAAGCACAGTAGAAAGAGAACAGGAGCAAAAAAGTATTTTAAAAAGTTTAAAAGCCAAATAATATTATTTATTTAATTTATATCTCACCTTTCTTCCAGTATGGGAAGAGAGAGCTTTGGTTGCCTTTTATAAACGTGGTTAAAGCTGGAGCTAGGGTTGGAAAGAATATTCCGAAGATGGTAAAAACAAACAAACAAACATGTTTTTTTTGAGAACTGAGAAACTCTGATGAGATGAATCCTGGATTACTGAGAATTTTTACAGTTTGGGCCTTATTCTGTGCAAAATTCATATGTGATAGATTTGCATAGAGAATAGTGTTTTTTCTGTGCAGGAAACAGCATTTTCTGTGCAGTAATGGCTGTTCCTTACATAGGAAATACTGTTTTCTACGCAAAACAAACAGCATTTTCTGTGCAATAATGGCTGTTTCTTGCGTAGGAAATACTGTTTTCTGCACAAAACAAACACACGCAAAGTTTGTGCAGAATACGCCCGAATTACAAATAGGTTTCTAAAACTGTATGGCAGGAAGAAAACTGCTAAAATTGTTTTTTGCTTCCATTGAGAAAAAAAAATTAATGAGGAATTACAGGCCTAGTTGGTGCCAGCTTGATTTCTCTTGTGGGTAAATTCAACAGTTGCTGTGCTGCTATATGAAAAAGAAATCCTGTTATTGTATTCATCACTCTGAGCTTCATGATATGAAGTGTTGAAGATTTCAAATTTTATACAAGCTCATATATATAGAGATGGTCTTTCAGATATCCTGGTCTAAGCGTTTTACAGAAAGGTTAAAGACTGGTCCCTGGAATGAGTTCTGGGATGGGTGGCGAAGGAACACCTCTGTTGAGACAAGGCAACACCAGAAATATTTTAAAGTGAAAAGCTGAGACGGGTGAATTCAAATGGTGTATGAGAGAGATTGACAACTTTGGAGTGTTTGTCACTGGTGTGTGGTCATGTCTCTCCCAGCAATAGTAATGGAAGACTACAGGGAAGGAACAGAAGGCCATCCCACAATCAAAGCTTGGAAAATTACTTTATAAAAAAATGAATAGTCCCACCATGTGGCCCCCATGTGTGTTTGGTCCAGTATTTAGTTTGTGGTGTTATTACATACCTTCAAGTTGACTCCAGCAATCCCATTTTCTTGGCAAGATTTATTTAGAAGAGGGTTGCCATCATTTCCCATAAGCCAGCATTTATGTTTCTTTATCATTTAGTTAGGCTGCACCCCTTAACTATAAAGGTGACTGAAACGTCACTGTTTTGCCTCAGAAAGTGTAACGTTATCTTTCCTTAATTGTCAGACACAATGTTGTGTAGGGCTGTTTTTGTAATTCAAAAAAAGAAAAAGAAAAAAAAAGAAAGGATTTTTAAATGCAGCTAGATACTTGTAACTGCTGCAAGAGGCAGAGCAGCTTTAAGAGGCAGTTTGAGTTGAAACTTGCCTGGTGAGAAGGGTGAAGGGGTACGCAAACTGTTTATCACTCCTAGAGTTTTTGCTCCACCTCCTGCATCTAAACAACATGGAAATACAACATGGGCACTTACTTTCCTGCTGCTTGTTAGAACATCTGAAGCCGCTCTGAGATAAGCTTGTTTACACACTTTGGGATTCAGTGGTTGTCATCTCAGGGTTGCTAGCTTGTTCCTCTTCTCTCTGTAAAACCAGTATGTGAGGACTCTGGGGAAAAAATACCACCATACACTCTGTAACTTCTAGCCATGCAAACCAATAGATTCCTTTTCCTAGAGCTCTGATGGCTGTGTGCTGGAGGGAACAGTTAGCCTTTGTTTCAGTAACTGCTTACTCTGGGATGAAAGAATAATGAGTGAAAGAGGTGATTGTTTTCTCCCTTACAGTGTCTGATTTGCAGACCAGTCAGAACACCCAGCCTGGATACGCTGGTGGAATGCCCACTGCATCACGTCAGGTTGACTGCATCCTATGCATCTGCTGGGCATGAGAAGGTAGAGATGATTTCCCCTAGGGGAAGATGAACAGTGGAAGACTGATACAGGTTGAGCTTCCATTAATCCAAAATCCTTGGGACCAGAAGTCTTCGGGAGTTTGGTTTGTTTTTTTTTTTAATTTTTGGATTTCAGTATAAACTGGGCCCTTGGTATCCACTGGTGTTTGGTCCAGGACTCGGATGGATGCCAGAATCCGTGGATATTCAAGTCCCATGAAATACAATGGATAGCAAAATGGTTTGTGTCCCTTTTATAAAATGAAAACCAAGGTTTGTGTTTTGTAATTTATATATGTTTTTCAATATTTTCAAGCAGTTGATGCTTGTATCTGTGGATAAAGAATCCACAGATATTGAGGGGAGCAGACTGTACTTGCATTTGCATATACATACATAATAAGATATCTTGGGGGTGGAACCCAAGACTAAACACGAAATTCATTTAAGTTTCATATATACCTTATATACATAGCCTGAAGGTAATTTTATACAATATTTTAAATAATTTTGTGCATGAAACAAAGTTTCTGTGCATTCAACCACCAGAAAGCAAAGGTATCACTATCTCAGCCACCCATGAAAAACATTTTAATGTTGGAATAATTCAGATTTTGGAATACCAAATAAGGGAGACTGAACTTATTTTTTTTTTCTTAAAAAAACAAAAACAAAACAGCCCTAGGTGCACCTTCTGCCATATTTCCATTGTGTCCATTGGGGAACAGAGCCTGCATTGACTTTTTCATCAGATGGAATGGAACATTTTCCTGCTGCTTGCTAGAACATCTGAAGCCACTCTGAGATAAGGCACAAAGATAGAGCAAATTAAGCCTGAGCTCTCCGTAGAAATCAAAATGACTAAATTAAAGCTGTTCTACTTTGGTCATATCAGAAGTCATGACTCACTAAAAAAGACAATAATGCTAGGTAAGGTAGAGAGTAGCAGGAAAAGAGGAAGGCTGCATTCCAGGTGAATAGACTTAATCAAGGAAGCCATGGCCCTGAATCTCCCAAGACCTCAGCAGGACAATCGATGACAGGGTGTCTTGGAGATGTCTCATTCATAGGGTCACCATAAGTCCAGTGCAACACAAAGGCAGTTAACAATAAAGTGTTGGAGTCCAACCATAGTGCATCCCTCCTTCTGCATGTTGGGTGAGACGGGAGAGTAGAAATAGGCAGGCCAGGACTCCCAGGGCTACTGCCAATGTTGGAGAGCAGCTTTCTAACCATTTAGCCACAGTAAAAGACATGCAAAAAAGCACACATGTCCTCTATCTTTGCCACCACCTGAGCCAAAATACTCATTCAGAGGTGTCAGAAGCATGATTCTTGTGCCTTGGATTATGTTTGGCAGACACAGTGTAGCAGGTGCTGTTTTCCATGTGGAAAAAGCTCCAATTTGGGAACTAACTTTCTGTTGTATAACTTTCCATCATGGACCCTTTGGGTTAGGGTTCAGGGTGTGGGTTGGATCCTGTTATATGACACAGTGGTTAATGGAGAGGAAAGGAGGGTAAGAAAACATAGAAACTGGCAAAGATGATCGCTGATTCAACATGTGTGGTCTTTGTGAAAGAAACAGCAGGCCCAGATTTAAGATATGCTGATGTCCTAAACTATGTCAAGTTTAAAAGGCCTCATAGAATTGCCCCCAAAATATATGCATAGAATAATTACATACAATTTGAGATTATGGTGTATATATGTTTTTATCTTTTGGAAGCCCTTCTTTTGTCCTACACTGTAGCTTGTGCATAAATCCATAACTGGACAGCAGTGCCTCCTCATTTTGCTTTAGCTTTAACCTTGGGCTCATCACTGAGAGAAAGGAGAGGCTGCTTTGACTACAAGGATGCTCACTGGTTTCCTCCTTGGGATTACAGCAAGCACTGTTGGTGTGGTATGAAACTCTTTTGCTTCTTTCATTTGGATTGTGCTCCTGCAAAGCCAAAAGTGCTCAAGACTATATGGCCTGCACTGGCCATGGTGGAGGCTGAGCATTTGGCCTCTGAGTTATGAGAACATTCAGCTAGGAAGCAGAGGGCTGTGGCATTACATTATTACCCAATGTTAAGAGGGAAAACTGTTAGCACATGACACTTAAGTCACAATACAGCATTTATTGCATAGTATATAAAACAACCTGCAGAGGTAGAGTCAGTTAGACACTTAGGTCTTTTAGTTAGTGAGAGACACCTTCTGTTTCTTAATCACGTGGATTTTCTTTTCTTTTGCCATTCATATTGGGAATGAGGAAGGCATCACAATAAAATTATTTCTCCCCTATACTTTGGCTCTCTCATAAGACAAAGATTCAAGAAACTGGGGACAACACTAGGGAGATTATCAGACGGGCAACAGTGACAGGAGAGAAGCAGGATGCTCCTGTCACTATCGTGCAATTGCCGTGAAGATTATCATACATGTGTTTATCCCGTCCTTCTACCATCATTGAAGAGGAATGAGTCCATCACTTTTTATTAACAGAAACTTCCATTAATAAAAAGTGATGGGACCATTCCACTTCACTGATGGGGGAAGGATGGGATAAATGCAACATGTGCGATAATCTTTGTGGCAGTTGCGCGATAAGGACAAGATATGAATGGGAGCGATCCACTTTGCTCCTGTCCTTATCCTCTGTGTGATAATCTCCTAGGACTTGGAAGGACAGCTGTGAAAGATCTAGATAGGATCTACAAGAGTAAAGGTATATCATTAACTACCAAAGTTAAGATCATCCTTACAATAGTTTTTTTGAATTATGTGTATGATTATGAAACCTGACAGGAAGATTGTCAACCATTGGAAATGTGGTGCTGGAGGATAACATGGACCACCCATATGGATAACATGGACCACCCAAAAAACCGAAAACCAAATAAATTGGTGGCAGAACAAATTGGTCCTAGAGCCAGAGCTCCCCCTAGAAGCCAAAATTGTTACTTTGGGCATATCAACAGATGCCATGGCTCATTGAAAAGATGATAATGGTTGATAAAGTAGAAGGCACTAGAAAAAGAGTGAGAGCCAGTGTGGTTCTGCTTAACCATGGGAACCCACTGGGTGACCTTGGGCAAGTCATATCTCAGCCTCAGAAACCCCAGTGATAGATTTGTCTTAGGGTTGTCATAATTTGGAAATGACTTGAAGGGGCACAACAAGAACAAGGAAAAGAGGTGGATAGATTCAGTCAGTGAAGCCATGGCACTGAGTTTGCCAGGGCTGTTAAAACAGGGTTTCTTCCAGGGTCACCATAACTTAAAGCCCATTTGATGGCAGTTAACAACAACAGTCACCCTTCTAGAAGGAAGTGAATGGAGCTTTCTGGCATACTGGGATGACTGTTTCCCCAGCATGGCTCTGTGTTGTTTGGAAATAGAAGAATATAAGATCAGTACATAATACACACTTTTAAAAGGGGGGCAGGTTGTTGTTGGGGCAACAAAGAAGGATAGTTGCAGCACATAAACAGCACAGCTAGTGCTGACTCGCACCATGGGTACCAGTTTTAGAGAAAAGCAGGATATAAATCAAAGTGGCATATAAATTCCTGTGTTTAGCTGATTGTGGGTATTCTGTCCTGGCACCCTTGTTATTGGAGTGATGTTTGGTTCCTATTTGGGTTTGGAGTCCTAAGGCAGAGAAGTATTGGAAAACTCCCAGTGTATGCTCCAGAGCAGGGACCGGCAACCTTTTTGAGACCTGGGCCGGTCTCCACTAGCCCAGGTCTCAGCTAGGCCAAGGGGGGGGGGAATGGTGGCACGCGCACTTACTCTCCACTGACGCGTGCCCCCCCCACATGAGTCCCCTTACCGGCCGCCGCTGCCGCAGCTCCGCCGCCTCCGGCTCCGCCGCTGCGCCCGCTTTTGTCAGCACGGGACGCGGCCGGCATTTTGGTTTCCAAAATGCCGGCTGCGTCGCGTTTGCGCATGTGCAAATCCTGCGCATGCGCAAACGTGACGCAGCCGGCATTTTGGAGACCAAAATGCCGGCCGTGTCCCGCGCTGACAAAAGCGGGCACAGTGGCGGAGCCGAGCCGGAGGCGGCGGCGGTTGTGCTGCCTGCTTTTGTCGAGGCGCGACTGCGCGCGATGCGGCTGGCATTTGGTTCACCAAATGCCAGCCGTGGCATGCATGGTTGCGCCCCGACAAAATCAGGCGGCAGAGGTGCTGCGGCGGCGGCGGCGGCGGTGGCAGGGTCCGCCTGGGCCAGTAAGTACGGCGTCCTGGGCCGGAACCGGCCCGGGGGCCGTAGATTGCCAACCCCTGCTCCAGAGGCTCACTTCCAGAGAAGGGCACTCTTTCAATCAGATGTCTTTCAGTAAAGTGTGATTTCCTTGATGTGTGGACTGTTTTATCTGCATCCCATCCCATCTTCAGAGTAGTCTTCTGTGAGCACAATGGCCTGAATTAATAATAATAATAATAATAATAATAATAATAATAATAAATTTCTTATATCCCGCCTTTTGCCTAAGCAATCAAGGTGGCTTAATGATATACGATACAGATTAAAACCATACATTCCAATTATAACAACAATATGCCCCCCTTAAAAGACTATATACCATATTAAATAAACAAATAGGATTAAACCAGCATGCATTCTAGAACACTGATAGGTGTGTCTAGTGGAAGATATCTGGGGGGGGGGGAGGAACACAAATTCCGATGGAACAATCTGTTCTGGGAAGGCCTGCTGGAAGAGATCCGTCTTGACAGCTTTTTTAAAGCTGTCCAAGTTGGTTATTTGACGGATCTCCTCCGGCAAGGCGTTCCACAGTTTAGGTGCGGTGGCAGAGAACATCCTCTGGGAGGTTACCGCTAATCTAATTTTTATCGGTTGCAGTAGATCCCTCCCAGAGGACCTGAGGATGCGGGGTGGATTGTATGGAAGAAGGCGATCCCTTAGATTGGACCCAGGTCATGTAGGGCTTTAAAGGTAATCACCAACACCAGCTTATACTGTGGAAACCAATTTCGTAAGATGAAGCATTCGTAAATAGAGGTACGACTGTATAGCAGTCGAAATCAGCAGTGGCTGTATAAGTTTTCTTAATTAGAGAACTAATTAGAGAAATAAGGGTGTGTCTCTGATTGTGGAGAATCAGAGAATTGTGTTCATTTTCTGGTGATTTTTGTCCTGTAAGTGGAATCTGGAATGAAGGCCATGTGAACTAAGAACAGAGCAGTAAACCTATGCCTGCCTGCCAGGGAACAACAAACAGAGGTCAGTTTGCTAGTGAGCCCGATTACTTTGTAAAATTACTACTGTGAGAGATGACAAGGGGGCCGTTTTGTTGCACTTCAAAGAGATGGCAGAAGGACATGGATCCTGTATTTTGATCTATGCCCTCAGGTCATTGCCCCAACCCTGCAACTAAGCCACATGCATTGTGTTTTTAGACATATTTTGAGACATTTTAGACATACTTGTAATTTTGTTATTTATTTGGCAATTGTTAAGAATACTTCTTTTAAAGTATGCTAAAAAAACCCTGGCAAAACCACACCTGAGCAATCCTGAGTAAACAACTGGCCAACAAAAAAGTTGTGCCTTTTTAACACCCCTGACTTCTGTCACAGCTATTTTAATTTATTTGTTACTTGCTGTTTATTTGTTATTTTAAAGTATGTTTTAAACTATGATTGTTTGATTGCATTTTAGTAGGGTTGGCGGGCTGTTGGGAGATGGATTGTATGTTTTAGCGTGTACGCTGCCCCAATTGTGTTACACAGAGAAGCGGGATACAAATAAATTGTGAAAATTCATCGGGTTGCCATAAGTTGACAGGAGACTTCAAGGCCCATACACACATAAATAATCATGATGGTTGCTTTGATAACAAAATCAGTTTAAAATACTTTTTAAAAAAGCATTACAAGTACTCTTGGTTGCTTTGATAACAAAATTAATTTAAAAGAAGTAAAAGCTTAGTTTTAGTGGCAATAAAATATGATACCCAGTTTTTACTTGGTTTTCCATTTCTTGCATTTTTGGCCTGCAAATACTTTTAAATATTATATATTAAAATTCCAATCTCCATTTGAAAGTAAGGTATCTGATATTTGGAAAATTATCAAATTAAGACTTTCACGCAAATATACACGATTCCTCTTTTCTTTGGATTCTTCTCCCACCATATAAACTCTGACTTGTGCATTATTTGCACAGGCAAATGCCAAGTAATATGCTGAAATATGGAGAAGCCTTCAGTACCAACAAGCAGCCGCTTCCCTACTTTATGAAGCCCCAGGAACAGGAAATTATGGTTAATAGCTTTCAGACAAGCCAAGATACTGAAGCCATGGTAAACCTGAAAAGAAACCCTTGATTCTTCAGGCTGGAGCTTTCAGCAGTAAGTGCCATGGTAAGCCAGGTTTTCACCAGACCCCCAGTTTATCATGACTTTGGAGTGTAATTTATTTTCACTTATCATGAATCATGAATAAATCTGCACTTTATTTGCACTTTTTTTCCTTATTGAAGTTGAGATTGAGATGGTGTTTAAATATGAAACAAAGTCCTAAATTGAGTTGTTAGTCTCAGCTAGGGTGTATCCACAGAATTTGTTGTCTGGTAATCCCATGGATGCCATTTGGGAGTAGCAGATGGATTTAGATCACAGAATTGTGCTAGAAGAACAAACATCTAGTTTCATTCCAACACCTCAAGGGATGTTCAAGGCAGATATTGTTACAAAAAGAGAAAGAATGCCAAGCAGAGAAATTAAAGCAAAGGCTCTGCTTACCATAACCTGCTGTGTTATTATTATATTATTATATTTGTTTGTATTATATTTATTTGCATCCTGCCTTTCTTCCGATATAGAGACTCACGGTGGCTAACAACAAATTTAAAACAGTATAAGTTAAAAACAACATAACATAATTAAAATCTAGAGACAACGTTTAAAAAGCAATTAAACAATCTATAAATTTAAATACGGCATACTTTAAAAATTAAAAACTCTATACACACCTTAAAATCTGAATATCACAGGCTTTAAAAGCCCAATTCTTATCAATTGAAAAGTGCCTCATGGCACAAGAATATTTTTAGCTGCAGCTCAAAGGAGAGCAGGGATGGGGCCATCCTGGCTTCTCTAAGGAGGGAGTTCCAGAGCTTGGGAGCAGCCACTGAGAAGACCCTCTCTCTTCTCCCCACTAAATGAGCCTAAGAAAGTGGTAGGACAGAGAAAATGGCCTCACCTGATGATCTTAGTGCTCTAATAGGCTTGTAAAGGGAGATATGGTCCATCAAATAACAATTTAAGGTCTCCAGTTAACCAATTTGATCAGGTCTTACGCTCTCATTTATCACTTGTGGAGCTTATCAGTTGCACTTTATTTTTTAAAGTACTGTATATACTCATGTATTCACATAAGTCTAGAAATTTAGTCAAAAAATTTACCTAAAAAACCCTGAATCAACTTATGCACAGATAAGTTTTGGGTACCTTTAAGTAGTTCACTTTAGTAAGTACTGTACTTTAACTCTTCTTTAAAAAAAGAACTATCCCATGGTGAAAGGCAAGAGTATACACTGACCCACCTCTATTCCCTCATCCATCCATCCTTTAGTGTGAGAACAAACAGTTATGCGCTGGTATTTTGTAGATTCTTTGGCATTGTTTTGCTTTGCTTAATTCTTTAGATCATTTGTTACATATCCCTACGTTTTACCCTCGACCTATCCACAGGTCATATCAAAATCCATAATTTTGGTCCCCAAACCTGCCCTTGACTCATACACAAAGTCGACTTACAGTTGCATATATACAGCAGA
Organism: Phrynosoma platyrhinos; assembly: GCA_020142125.1. NCBI lineage: Eukaryota > Metazoa > Chordata > Lepidosauria > Squamata > Phrynosomatidae > Phrynosoma > Phrynosoma platyrhinos. The sequence goes on from CM034703.1 coordinate 184,358,781, forward strand.
GAGAGAACTTGCTGTGCACCACAGGATTTCAGGCTTAATAATGCTTTGCTGTAGTTTCAGATTTTGGTAATGGTTCAAAAGGCAACAAGCAGAGGAGGAAAAACTTCCGTTGGAACCTAGTGACCTGAGGGGTTTGGTCACAAGCATTAGAAAATGAAGCAACTGCTAAACTAAATAAAAAGGTCTCCAGTAAAACCAAGAGGGCTCAAAACCTCTCTCAAGCAGATTTTTACAGCTTGGAATTCCTGTGGTTTTTCCTAGTTTGAGATAAGCAGCAAGGAAAAGACTGTATGGGGGCTGAGAAGGTAGTGTAGCCTCTGGACTTTGGCAGAAGGGAAATACAAGTGTGATTTATGTTCCCCAGGGGAATACTAACAGTGCTCCCCCAGCTAACTAGGCTACAGGTTTTTTATTGGTTTTGGTTGAACAGATAACGGTAAGATGGGGTTATGAGGGCTTGTGAAATTTTTGTCAAGCCAAATGCAATATTGAGTCCTTAAGATGGGATATACATAGTGTGTGTGTGTGTGTGTGTGTGTGTGAGAGAGAGAGAGAGAGAGAGAGAGAGAGAGAATGTGAATGACTGGAAGGGACATTGGCATGTAAGTGAACTTGCAAATGAATTCCTGTGTATCTCATGTGTGGTTTGTCTGTGGTTAGGCCATGCAGTTTGCTAGGGATGTAAATCTTTAGTTATTTTGTTCATGCCTGCAAGAGTGAAGAGTTTCGATCCCCCTTTCTCCAATTGGATGAGATGGTGAGAATTGTTTCACGTTTTGGATGATTTTTATTTATTTATTTTTCCTTTCCATGACTTTAAAAACAAAGCAAACAAAAATTGGGGAAAACCTGAAAGTTTTAATATGTAATAAATTGTGTCCTTTGCACAGAAGGCATTGTACTGTCAGTCCCCCACATTCATAGGGGTTAGGGGCACCTCCCCCCAAAAGTGGAAAAACGGCAAACATTAAAAATCACGACTGTTATTTTTATTGTTACCTGAGAGAACACTCCTGTAGGAATCTCCGGGTCCTCCAGCATGTAGAAGTTGTCATGGAGGACCTGGAGATTCCTACAGAAGTGTGCTCTCTAGGAATCTCTGGGTCCTCCAGGTCCTCCATATAATTTTGGGGCTATGCAGACAGGCGGGATCTAGCATCCACACATGCAGAGTTGATGCATGTAGGCAGGAATGCCCAGAAGGTGGTCTCTGTGAAGAGGCTTGGTCCAGATGGCACAGGAAAAATCCTCCCACACGCAGGCTGCTATTTTCAGTTTGGAGAATTGAATAGCTGGACAGCGAGACTTCACTCAGTGAGGGCTTTAATCTTTGTTGCAAGTATTTACAAAGATACACAGAGTACCAGACATTCGTCATGAATATGCACAGCTAGACAGACCAACAAAGTGCTTCACCAACCACGACTAACCAACAACGGAGATTCTGACCCTCTCCCATATATAGGTGGTCTTCTTGGGAACATGTGACAGCCATGCACTAATGAAACCTGACTGGTTTCATCCCCAGTGCCTATTGCATCAGACATCCCATAATGCATACCTGGCTGGTCTCACCCATTGTGCATGTTGCATTAGACCTCCCATGATGCACAGCTTGCCAAATGCTCATTCATGCACCTGCCACTTGAACTGTAGTAATCTTGTTACTATTGCTCCAGTTCCTCACAGTGGCCACATCCATGCCATTTTCCAGACTGGGGTGCCACATGGTCTTGACAGTAATCGTTCTGGAGTACCTAGAGATTCCTAGAGTGCACATGTTATTCATATGTGCAAAAGGGAAATCAGCAAATGTTGAGGGCTGGCTGTATTGCTTTTCACACCAACAATTTTTCATAAAAACTCAAATGCAAAAAATCTTGTGGGGGTTAACTGTTAGGGTATCTTGATGAATTAAGACACTTTCCTCACTGAGGGCTATAAAATGTGAATGCTCTTTATATCCTTGCCATATTCCCTGCTGTTAGGACACTGATAATAAGTGCTTTATAGTGAGACTGCAACTGGCTTCCAGTTCAGAAAGAGAGTTGAATGTGCAACTAAAGTAGCACTTACCCATGTGTAACATGTTGCCAGGAGTCTCATTCAGTCACTCTGTCCCTCTCTCCTTTCTTTCACCCCTTAAAGGTTCAGTATCATTTAATTTAGAAGGTGAGTGCAAGTTATTATCATGGGATGGTGTAGTAATATATAAATGCTATTTTATTTATTTATTTATTTAATTGATATCCTGTCTGTCTTCTTGCCTAGGACCCAAGGTGTAAACTGTTTCCTATTCTAGTCTTGGGTTTGAAAAGTTATTCAGGTTTTCTAACAGTGGCAGTGGAGATCTATTGTTAATTAGTTGCCCCTCCATTCTCACAGACTCGAAGTCTGCAGTTTTGCATATTCACGGAGCGATCCCCAGCGAAAACGGAGGGCTGACTGTATTCTTCATATTTTTACCTGGTACTCTTTCGTGTGGAGGCTCATATTTATTACAGTACATGCTTTGAACGAAAATGTTCCTTCTGTCCTTGTCTGATGTATGAATTCATCTGTTATATTTAGAAATTACTTTGCCACTCCTTTAGACTGGCTTTTATTCTTTGGAAACTGGCTAGACAAGATAGGGATTTCTGATTACTGGTGACTGATTTAGTTTTACATAGTCAAGTTACCAAGTGATAATCTTGAGTGAATTTACCCAGAATCTGCAGAGTCAGAGATACTGTAACTTTGATAGGTAGCATGTATCCCTCAAGATCTTTTGCAAAAAATAAATTGGTAGCAACTTCATCTTGCATCAGTCTTCAATTAAACAGCACACTATATCTTTAGTATTTCTTGTACCACAGCAGGAAAATCTGAAACTCTCGATCCTCCCTCTTTCTGGAGATACTTAAACAAACATGTAAGTGTGATGTAAGCTCAGTACATATGTATATGGCAGGATTTTCAAGATACCTGCAAACATGTACAGTTGGCCCTTTGTATCCATAGATTTTGCATCCACCAATTCAACCAACCACGATTCAAAAATATACACACACAAAAAGAATGCTGAAAAGCAAACCTTGGTTTTGCCATTTTATATAAGGGTCGCCATTTTACTACACCAGTGGTAGTCAGACTTTTTAACCTTGGGACTACATCTATATGTGGACATTGCACTCCCCTAACATAGTAAGTATATGAATAAATATATTTTGTTAATTTAGTGTATATATTTTCATTCACACATTCATGTATATGAATATTTTAATATTGTATAAGGGAATACCATTGTTCAAATTAGAACAGCTTTATTTAAGTAAATTCAATATTTACTGAGGCAAGTCAGAACTACAGTTCCCTAAAGTTTTAGGCTGATCTGTCCAGCCCATCATCCCAACCCACCTGGCCTTCTCCCACTCATAGTAATGCCAATACCAGTTTGCATTCTCCCCTTTTGTCTTTGTACCTGCCAACTGTGACAAAGGAGCCAAATAAGCAGAGTCATTAAACCAATGTCTGAAATAGAAGTAAAGTTTGCTAGATAGCAAAGCAAAAGCAGTTTCATTTGTATACCATCCCATATCGCACTATGGGATGTCTAAGCAGTTTACAACTGTAAGCTCATTGCCCCCCCCCCCCCCAACAGTTGGGTACTTATTTTAGTGACCTCAGAAGGATGCAGGCCTGAGTCCTGGCTAGTATTCAACTTGCAACCTTGTGGTCTATGAGTGAGTGGCTGCAGTACAGGCATTTAACCACTGCGCCACCAGGGCTCTTTGCAGATATGCAGTTGTATGTCCTGATGCCCTAGTGGAAGAAACCCCAGGAAGGCAAAAATCTGGGCTACAATAACACAGAAAAAATCCCTCTTATTGGTTTGATTCCCCCATGGGTGATTATAGCCAACTGTGAAATCTACAGTTAATATAGGCCCTGTGGGACTTTTTGGGCAACACGGCATTCAACTTGAGATTTGATGCAATGACCACCAGTCTGAGAATTCCTCCCAGGCCTTGTAGCCAAGCTGCTGCTTGGCTGAGCATGGAAGTGGTAGCAACAGTCTATTTGTCAGTACAGACAGGGGATATAATTCTTCACTGTTTTCTTCTCAAAGGAAGCAATGAATAAATTTGATGGTTATCTTTTGACTGCAAGAAAGATTACAAAAACTGTGCATTTTCAAAGACAGTTCAGGACTCCTTTTGCACAAATTTTGCATCTGATTGTTTTGCAGAATAAAACATCATTTTTTGCACAGGAAATGGCATTTTCTGTGCAGAAAATGCTACTTTCTCTGCAAAACAACAACTTCCAAATTTTACATACATTAAATTCTGAATTGTGAAGATTTTCCTCCATGCAGGATTCTTCTTGTCTGGGTTTTTCAATGCTTCAGTATCATTTGTTTTTCTAACCATTTTCTGAATGGTTTCAAATATTCTTTCTATCCCTATTGCAAATTAGCCCTTTCTGTGATGGTGCTGGGGTGAAACCAGTGAAATGTCCACTGTTGTGAATGGTGCCTCGCTTATTAAAAGTGTATATTCAAATGCTTACATTCTGTTTTGAGTCAGCTTGTAGAGATAAGCAATATGTGGAGCTCCAGATATTGTTGGATTTCAACTTCCATCAGTCCCATTCAGTGTGAAGAAAGCTAGACATTGCAGCCCAACAACATATAGAGGGTCAGACCTTGCCCACCCCTTGGCTAGAGGAACAACATTCATTACCTGGCTCATTGTTTGGCCTAATAAATACTGCTGGAGGTCAGTATAATCCCAACCTTTCAAAACAATTCATCATGTCTTTCCCCCATCCCCTCTGAGTTTCATTAGGATTGGTCCTTATTAAAACCTTGGAAAAGTATCTTCAAGAAAATGTCATTGCGCCACATCTGTGATTGGCAGCTTCTTCCTGGCACATGTCTAGCAATGATGCTCTCTCCCTTCACCGTTTTGTGGATGAGCTGTCTGTCTGCAATCCTCTCCTTGGCCATTATGTTGTTTTCCTATTTTATTCCATGATTGCCATGGAACTGACAGGACTAGACTTGTACTGTGTCTGTTCAGAGAACTTTTCTGGTGCTGGAAACACTTTTTATCAGAACAATCAGTCTCATTTGTGCAGTCCCACGTGGCCAGAACATTGCAGAAGATTAGAAGATAGGGATGCAGAGATAATTTTCTTTCTCCCCTACATCTCCGTGTCAGTATAGAAGTTGTTTTTTCTGTGCTGTCAGAGTGAAGAGCCTACTGTTAAATGACCTGTCTGTGCGGTATATAGAATGAATGCCTCCTCTATCCAAGATCAGGGGATTTTTAAATTTAGCTTTCAAAATTAGTCCAGTGTCACTGAAATTGTTAGTTTCATGTTTCCCAGAATAGGAATTTCAGAGGCTTGCAGTACGAATATGATTATTCTGATCGTAGACTTCTTCTTCAGCTAATTTTTAATATCTGTACCATTGGAATTCTAATCTCGGACACTCACTTGTTTGGTGGCAGCTGGTCTGGAAGTAGAATCAGAAACAGCAATGGAAAGAATCTCTTAGCTTCTCGGGATTGGCAGTGTCGTGATCCAGGTATTAAGGAAAGGGTGGGAAGTAGAGAGCTCTGCTACTGCCACCTCAGATCAATGTTGCTGGCAACTATAAGCAACTTTTGAACTCCTCCTTTGCAAGGTGATGGTGGTTCACTTCTTCCCATTGGGTTCTGTGCTCTTCGTGATTCCCATCCCCAGTTTGGAAGGATTCACCTGTCTTCAGTCTTCATCTGCTGATCTTTAAAATAGTGCAAGTGCTCTCAGGATGACTTCACTTTCAGGTTAGGCTCAAAGAAAACAACAATAACCCTATATGTATACTTAAAATTTATTCATGTGGTTTGAAATTTATTGGTAGTTTAAATAATTGTATTTAAATTTATTTACATTTTTGTTGTTTAAAATTGTGATAAACACCCTGAATTTCTTCCAGAGAGTGGAATGCAAGGCAGATGACACAGTACAATATATAAGATGCAATCATCCTGTCTTCTATTCATTTATTTTATTTCTATTCTGCCTTTCTTCCAAGATTGAATTGCATATTAAAAATCAGGCATTCTGCAAAATTTTCCTCTAACTTGCTTTTTATGACAAGTATTTTTTTTCAGGGTTGAGAGGAAAGCAAGTTCTTTTGTAAGTGTGAAGAAGTGCAATCTGGTGAATCCTTTTTTGAATCCCATTACATAAATAAATTGCAGAACAAAGCACGACATGGAACACAACAATCATATGCTCAAAATGAAACCCAATAACCCCACTTTTTCCCTTTTAACTTTAATTTGTCACTTTGTCTAACAACAACCTTAGTAGGCCAGTCCTGAGAACCATGGCAGTGGAACTGTGTCACCTTCAGAAATGGTAGAGTTTCTTCTTGCTGAAGGAAATGCTAAAGTATGAATAAAAGTATTATTGGAAAGTGTATGCACATAGGTGGTGTTATGTGTGAGCCTTTTCCTCTTCAGTGCATCCTATACATATAGTGAAAATGGGTGGGAAAATTGTGTCTGTTGCGAATTATCAGACAGAACTGTTACAGAAAGGATGAGCAGATACCGCCCCCCATAAAATCTACTGTATTTTCCGGTGCATAAGACGACCCGGCGTATAAGATGACCCC
>CM034703.1:184365672-184376632 GCA_020142125.1 Phrynosoma platyrhinos
CCAGTGTCTCCATGTGTGCCAGCCCTAGCTGGCACATTGCTCCAGCCTTGTTTTGTTGAATGTCAAGACTTGTAGGCCAGTTTCTGCTTGCCATGTTCTAAATTAGGCCTCATTAGTACTTTTTAAGAGCTTGAAAAAATGGTACGGTCTGCAGGCAAGGAGAGGACAGTGAAGATGAGCACAGTATCTCCTCCCATTGTCACCACTCTCATCACTCTCCATGCGTAGAGTAGCAGAGAGCCTCTTTTGGCTGTGGAGGTCCTCTTTGTAATTTAGAACCATTCTTTAAAGGAGGTTCTCCATTGTGGAAGACTGCCCTCTGCACTTGGAGGGTGCTGAGAATGGTTATGTGAGGGGTGGGTGGGCAGACAGGGAAGCCACCCTACTTATCTGTGCCTTGGGTCCTTGAGTGTAGAAGTTACTTTGCACGCAATCAAAAGGAGCAAAAGAACAGTACCGTACCTTTGGAGTTGCGTGAACGGAACACTTTTGTTTCTTTTTTGGAGACTGAAAGAACACTGTCCCTTTTACTGATACAAAATTTACAGAAGAGAAGAGGGAATCAAAGCCACCACAGAGAGAAACTGTAAAGATAAAGCTTTTATTGGGTGAAATAATTATGTTGGCCACATATACTACTGCAGACAATATTTTCATTTCTTTTGGATGAAATCATTTTGATTTGATTCCGTTCTGATTTGGATGCTCTAGCTGATATTCTGGTGGATGTATGTTTTTCCTTTTCTGCTCTGGGTATTAGGAATACTTTTAAATTTGTACAGTATGAGGATTTAGGCGGGATCCCTGTACCGTTGGCCCTCCACATTTGCTGCTTTGACGTTTGTTGATTTGCTTATTTGTGGATTTGGTTAATGTGTTTTCTCTAGGTTCTTCAGCAGGACTCTGTGGCCAACTTCCACTGGAAGTCATGCTGGAAGACCTAGAAATTCCTAGAGATTACACTTATCTAGGCATTTATAGGTCCTCTAGCACAATTCTGTGGTCAACTTCCAGCAGATGGTGGCCATAGATTTGCACTGAAGGACCTAGAGATTCCTAGAGAAGTGCTCTCTTGAGTAAAAAAAAAAGTGCTTAAGTGTTTTTTTTTAATTTACATTTTTTTCTATTTTCAAAGAGATCCTGTGCCCCTAATCCCACTGAAGAAGCACCTTCTGTGTCTTTCTGTTATAAAAAAGAGTTTGGGATGGTGGCGGGAAAGGTTGAGATGTTCTTGTTCCTAGTTTCTGTATGATATCCATAGCAGATTGGATGATGTCAAAGCTTCACCTAGGAAAAGGGCAGGTCAGGGAATAGGATTCAACCTGTGTTAAATGGGGTTACACTTCCCTTGCAGAATGGGGTTTGCAGTGTGAGTGAACTCTTGGATTCTGCTCAGAACCAGAATTATTGGGTTTTTGGTGGTGGCCACAAATGTGTTTGCCTGCTTAAGGGTGATGTGCCCTATGGATAGACTCGTCTTTCAAAAAGAGATTCAGTGGTCCTTCTCTTTGTGGGATCTAACCAACAGGATTCCAGCCTCTATTTTTCCATACAAGTCTGCCCATTCTTAAAATCTCCAGGGGAGACCCTTCTCCTGGGCCCACCACCTTTGGATGTGTATTTGGAGGATTTCCTTAATGGCTGCCTTCAGGCTCTGTAACACTTTTGTGATGTCTTTCCTGTTGCAGGCAAAGTTCTTTCTTTTGGTCAGGCCTTTGTTTTTAAGTTGGGATGTTATAGGAAGGGAACTTTTACTTCTTCACATTGATGGAGCTGTAATTTGTGCTTTAACGTGCTTTAATATTAACCTGTTTTAATAATTGTCAATGGGCCAGAGCAGATGGTTGAGAAGGAGCAGCCTGAGTCTGCTGGATCAGGACTGTGCTGACTGCATGGCCCCCTCCCAGTAGGCCGTGGCTGCAGGACCCAACCCTTGCTGCCAAGACCTGGATTATCCTTGCTCCTTTTTGCCCTGGTCCAAAGGACTGGAGCACGAGGTCGCCGTAGATTTGGGCTGCTTTGGAGGCATGTGTCATTTCAATGCCACACCTCCAAAGCGGCCAGAAGCTGCTTCATTTGGCCTGTCTGTTCTGGGCTATGGATCTAAAACCAGTTGCTAGTGACAGCTAGGGTAGCCCTGCTGAATCAGTGGGATATATATATGGGTCGATGAATTTTTCATCATTTTCCTCACTTGAACCTGTGGTCTTGCTATAGTTGAGACTGTTGTTATGTGTCTTCAAATAATTTCGGACGTATGACTATCATAATGTGAACCTATCACAGGGTTTTCTTGGCACGTTTCTTCAGAGGGGGTTTGCCATTGCCATCCTCTTGAGGTTGAGAGAGTATAAATTGTCCAAGATTACCCAGTGCGTTTCTGTGACAAGGCTGGGATTTGAACCAGAGTCATAGTCCAATGTTCAAACCACTACACACCATTCTGGCTCTCCAACAACTAGCAACTGGATTTAAGCCTTTATTTGAGACAGTATTGGGCAAGACATGAATAAATTGCAAAATAGTTTGAGGTGAAGTGCAGCCAATCAAATATTGTCCATGTTCATCCATTTTTGCATGCAGGTTATTGCTTCATGCAGCAGCCGTGCATAACTATCAGCTCCATGTCAACTAGCAGTTTGAGGGTTGGACTACAACTCCAGAGACCAGGGTTCAAATACCTGCTCAGCCATGGAAACCCACAAACCCATGTGACCTTGGGCAAGTCACTTTCTGAATAAATCTTGCCAAGAATACCCTGTGATAGGTTTGCTTTAGGGTCACCATAAGTTGGGATCACTTGAAGGCATACACCAACTACAATCATCCCTCCATATCCATATATTGTTATCCATGGATTCAGCCATACAGGGTTTGAAAACATTCCCAAAATAAATACATTCTAAAAAGCAAATTTTCATTTTGCTACTTTATATAAAGGACACAATTTCACTATGCCATTGTATATAACAGGACTTGAGCATCCATGGATTTTGGTATCGACGGGATGGTGGTGGTGGTAGTCCCAAAACCAAAACCCAGCGGATACCTACTGTATGTCAGGACCTGCTGTATGTCAGAAGGGAATTACAAGTAAAGTGAAAATGCCTATGTGCTATGAAAATCCTGAGGTCAGTAACTTGCTTCTCTTCAGGCCAGGTATCTGGCTTACTTACCATGTAAATGCTCTCTCTGCATTAAATTAAAAATACCCTGAAAGTATCATTGTCATTTGCTAATTTGGAAACGTATGGAAACAGGACTGTATCCTTCAACCTTGCCCACCCCCGTCCATTTTCTCTGTTCAGATCAATGCACGTAAGTATTTAGGTCTGGCAAAATTGTATTCAAAATATTTACAACAAATATTTGAAGCTGGCCCTTTACTGACATGAAAAATGCTTTTGGTTCCTTGATTACATATGTACATTCCTGGATGACTGTTTGCTTGGCGTCTTTGCAGTGTGCTTTCCCAAGCTGTGGAATGATATGAGGCTGAAAGGGGACGGAGTCTTCCACTTAGGATGGGGGAAAGTAGGAAGAGCAAGGAACAGAAATTGAGGAATTTTAAACCCTTGCCTTTCTGATCCTAGGAAACTTTAACCATTCCTCTCATTCTTCCCTTCCCTAATACTTGCATTTTTTCATATTCTTCTTCTCATTTTTAACAATATTAAAAATAAAGTGTGTGAACTGGACGCTTAGTCTTGTAATGCAAAATACCTGCGTATAAATCCTAACATCTGCTAAGCCTCGTGCACACAAATAAAATGTTGATGTTGCTGACATGAGGTTCTGTGGAATGGCAGGAATCCACACCTCCTGTCATTTCACAGATCACCAGTCTCTTCAGCCTCATTGCATTTCATTATGTATATGCAAATACAGGTATTCCAAAATCCAGTCTATTCCAAAATAGGGAACAGTTCTGGTCCTGAGCATTTCAGATAAGCAATACAGTGTGCCCTCCACATTCACTGCGTTTAGAGGCACAGGACCCCTGTAAAAGTGGAAAATATGCAAACAAACCCCCCCACTATTTTTATACCTGAGAGAACACCTCATTAGGAAACTCTATGTCCTGCAGTGCAACTCTATGGCCAGTGTCCAGCAGAAGTTAACCATAGAATTGTACTGGAGGACCTACAAATGCCTAGAGAAGTGTTTTTTCTAGAAACCTCTAAGTCAGGGGTAGGCAACCTTTTTGATCCAGGGGCCAGGTTGCTGTCCATCAGACAATTGGGAGGGGGGGTGAAGCACCAAAAATAAATAAATAAATAAATAAATAAATAAATACAATTAAAATTAATTTTTAAAAAAATGCATGCACACTCTCTCAGCCCCAGAAAAGCCATGGCAAACCCCCCCCTGTGGAGATTTTGCCAAGAAAACCCCAAGAACAAGTAATAACAACAATAATCCCCGGGCCTTAGGTTGCCTACCCCTGCTCTAAGTCCTCCATTGTGACTCTGTTGTCAGTTTTTGACAGAGTCAAGTGGGAGGATCAAGAGATTCCTAGAGAGACCATATTAATCAAATCTATGAATCATCAGATTCGCAAAAGTCAAATATGCAAATGTGGAGAGCCAACTGTACTCTGTTCTCTTGGGTTTTCTTGATGAGATTTCTTCAAAGGAAATTTATTGTACTGGCAAACAACAGCAAGTATTGCAAGAAAGAATTTGAAGAAAGAGATATCCTCTCCTTTTCTTTAACTTCAGCTTTTATTTATTTGAAATCTCTATTTTCAGTAATGCCAAGCTACACCAGAATTCAGGTTTTCTGTGTCTTTTATGCATATATCCATGCCAAAACATTTTTTTCCAGAAGTAGGGGCGGGGAGGATAAGAGTAAATTATAACAATTTTGTTACCTTATTAAATATGTATAGATCATGTTCAGATGTGGAGACCATCAGATATCTCTGTCTGTATTAACCCCATAGTTGATGTAGCATCTGGAAGTGAGGCTTGACTGAATCATGAAATCAAGTGAAGAGGGGAGGAAAACATGTGCCAGAATTTGTGCTGTTTTGTGATAGCCGTTCCCTTCTGGGACTGCATGATTAATCGAGTTAAGTAATCTTTTCAGGATTTCCTGGCTTGCAATGAAGAGGTGAACCTTTTCTGTAGCCAACGCATGTTTGCAGGTTTTTGAAAGACAGTTGGCTCTTGGAGACAGGACTGTAACATGTGTTGGAGTGAGATTAATCTGAATGTCAGGAAGTAGTAATTGTCGCTTTCAGTTTGGGTGGGGGAGAACAACCTACTGACCTACATTTGTTGACATTTACATACTTTGGCATCTCTTTAAAAAATAGAATGAAAATAAAAATGATTATAAAACAAATAAAATAGTGTTTTATTTTAATTATATTTTGAAATAAATAAAATTATTAAAATAAAATTTTGTCTAAAAATAAAATAAAAATGGATTAAAATAGAATACTATCCTTTAAAGTGTTTCTTTTAAATGGTTTTAATATTGTTAATACTTTCATTCTATTTTAATGCTGTTATATGTATATTGTGCTTATTTTAATTTACCAGCTGTCTTGAGTCCCAGTTTTTTTTTTTGGGGGGGGGGATGTGGGGTATGAATAAAGTTGATGATAACGGTGGTAGAGATGATCTGATAGAGCACTCTTTGTTGTTAGCCTTTACTTGTTAGGTTTTAGACAAGTCAGACAACTTTGAAACAAAACACAAAATTGGGAATGGGGGGGGGGATAGGGCTATTTTAAAGTTTCTGGATGTAAAAAAGATGCTGTCAGATTATTCATGAGATCATATTCCAGCAGTGGAATAGTTGCTCTTGTCTGCAAACTCTTCACCTACAGGTCTGGGTGAGGAGATGGTGTTGGCAAATGAGTTTCACAGAATTCTGGTTGCCCGTGCAGCCTAGTCCTGTTGACTGTTCCTGCAACACACCCTGTGTCAAATCAGTCGTCTTTGAGCAGTAGTACAGTGGGCCCTAGGTATTCATTGGGCTTTGGTTCCAGTACGCCCCCGGATAAAAAAAATGCCATGGATGCTGAAGTCCCGTTGAATGCAGTGGCATAGTAAAATGGTGTCCCTTATATAAAATGGCAAAATCAAGGTCTGCTTTTTTGAAATTTATATTCTTTTTAATATTTTCAAGCTGTGGATTCTTGAATCCGTAACTAGGGAGGGTTGATTATATATGAAACTATTCGATACTATAAGAAGATATCTTACATGGGTCTGTCTTATACTGAGTCATAGCATTGCACTGGTTGATAATAGCTCTCCAGAATTCAGACAAAAAAATTATTTAACAAATTCATATTCAAATCTTTTTCATGAATGGGACTCACAATTGAAACAAAGTGCATGGATTAATAAAACAAAAGCTAAATGTTAAAAGCAATGATGTAAATTACCATACTAAAAGACCAATACTTTAAAACAATTTAAAATCATTTAAAAACTTGAAAACAAAACAATAACATACCCCGCTCCCCATTAAATACCTTTCTGTGTAATCACTTAGGGTGAGTCTAACTGGCCAGAGTACTCCAGGAACAGGCCAGAGTATTCTGATTCCAAAGCTGTCCCGATTTCACCCTGTTACCTGGGCACTCCGGAGTGATGCCAGGCAGCTCCCACTATACCACCCACTGCCACTGGCATGGCTCGCTCCCTTTGAAGTGGAAAAAAGGTGCCCACACTTATCACATGGTTGGGCACCTCCTTGTGATCTCAGAAGGAGCCACCTTGGATCCCTTCTGGGAGAAAGGTAGCATACAAATGACATAAGTAAGTAAGTAAATAATAAACTGCTGTAGGAAGGAAAGCAGGGCAGAGCCAGCCTAGGTATTCCTTGGCAGAGAGTTCCACAGCCTGGCAGCAGTTACCAAGAAGGCTGTCTCCCATGTCATCACCAATTGGACCATCAAGGTGTTGGGACCCAAATAAAGATCCTAAAATGTTTTGTGGATTTTGGATGTTATTGTACTTAGCTGTATTTTACTTTGCTGTCTTGTGCATTTTGGATGTTATTGCACTGTGCTGCAACACAGCTACCCCGGATATGTTTTTTAGGCACAACCCAGTAATTTTACTTTTCACCTTTCTCCCAAGCATCCTCTCTTCCCTCCCCACCTCCAAACTGCACTTTGTAGACGTTAGTCATGAAAGTATGTTGTGAACCAGGGAACATTGCCTCAGTGTAAGCCCTGCAGGCAGCTCTTTGTACTGATATGCTGGAAATTGATGTCTTTGGAGACAGTAGCAAATCTACTGAAATGCTTCATGATGCCATAATTTACTGTATATTTTTTTCAGCTTGAACATCCCTTTTAAAGTAGCTCCCTGTTAGCATTTTTGCAAAAAGCCAGTAAAGCAATGCAGAATGTCAGTTCTGTTTGGTTAGTTGAGCAAGGAACGTGACACCCTAAGGGGAAAAGAGCATATATAATTTGCCTTCATGATGTACTCTGACTTCAGTCTTTCCTGAGGAGGGATTTGTGAAGCAGAAACTGGTTTGTCTGTTTGGCCTGGAGTTAAAAAAAAAATTGTAATTTTTATCAAACTTCCTAGTTAAGCATTCAGTTCTAAAATGTGAAAGTTTGACCAAGAGATCCCAACAATTTGTTCTTGAAGTCTATGGCTTCTGTCACACTGCAGAATTAATGCCGTTTGACACCAGTTTAACTATCATGGCTCTGGAATCCTAAAATTTGTAGTTTGTTGTGGCACCAGAGGGCTCTGACATAAAAGAATATCTCACAAAACTTCACATCCCACATACTCTGGTAAAAACTGTAAATCCTTTTTCTGCCAAGTTTAAGAAGTCTTCCCACCCCCCCGCAAAAATCCCAAACTCCTGTGAATCACAGGTGGCTGGTTCATATTCTGTTAGACTGAAATGAGGAGTACAGTCGTCCCTCCATATTTGTGGCTTCGCCTTTTGCATATCTGATTATTCACGGATTTTATTAATATGCTATCTCTGGGAATATGTAGGTCCTCCAGTGCAACTCTATGGCCAGCTTTAACCAAAAGTTGCATTAAAGGACCTAGAAACTGCTAGAGAGAACACTTGACTAGGCATTTGTAGCTCCTTCAGCGCAATTCTATGGTCAATGTCTGGCAGATGTTGACCACAGAGCTGCACTGGAGGACCTAAAGATTCCTAGAGAGGTGTTCTCTCAGGTAAAAACATAGTGTTTGTGTTATTTGTGGTTTTTCCACAATCATGGGGGTCCTGTGCCCCTAACCCCAGTGACTGTGGAGGGACAAGTGTATTTCAGACATCTGGACTGGCCCTTATTTTGGCTTTCCCCCTGGTTATGCTAGTTTTCTGTGTACAGGGAATTCTTTTCTTTCTTTTCTGTCTGTCTTTCCTTCACACAGTGTACAGCAGACTCATGGCAATAGCTTTTCATCTACAGTCTAATACGGGCTATGCCTCCAGCCCTTAAGAACACAGATTCAGCTCAGAATATTAACAAAGTTTCTGCCTGAGATCTTAGTGTGTTGCTGCTTACTAAGGGGTATGGCATTGGGACTGGAGGGTCCAATGATCTCACTAATCTGAAGACCAAGTGAATACAGGTGGATCCCAGAAGTAAAGTTGGCCCTTGGTGTCAGCTTGGGTTTGGTTCAGTGGATGCTCTGGTCCAGGGGTAGGCAACCTTTCCCCTTTAAGGGTTGAGGGACTTCAGCTCCCAGAATCCCAGGAGCTATTGGCCAACATGGAACCATTGGCCAACATGGCTGAGGCTTCTGGGAGCTGAAGTCCCTCGGCCCTTAAAGGGGAAAGGTTGCCTACCCCTGGACTAGAGATACTGCTCTAGTCCTATTAAATACAGTGTCATAGTCAAATGGTGTCCCTTATATAAAATGGAAAAATTGAGGTTTGCTTTTTGGAATTTATACATATTTTGAATATTTTAAAGCCATGGACGCTTGAATCCATGGATAAAGAATTCGTGGATACGGTGGGCCGACTGTAGCAGCTCATTGTATTCCACTAAGCAGAACTGGAATAACAAAAGAGAACAGTGTGAATGAATGTAACATTAGTATCCATATAACAACATTACTACATTCCAGAAGTGGTTTAGGAGTTACTGTATCACCCAGTCTGGAATGTAGAGTTCATGAAGTAGATTGAGACATCCAGCTTGTAAGAATTTGCTGTGTCAGTACCCGGGATGAGAGAAAGTGATTCTAGTAGAAAACTTTAGAAAAACCAGGTCTATCTTAAGACCTTTCCTCGTATATAGTCATGATACTTCATGCAGGTAAAGGTCTCCTCTTGATCTCTGAAAACCTCCTCTGGTATGGATTATAAAAGGATAGCCCTGTAAATCCTAGTATTCCAGAAGTGCACTCCTAATAGGATTTTACTCATCACTAAGGCTCAGACTTTATGGATTGAAAAGCCTGTAAAGTACCTGTGAGCATAAGTATGGTACTAACAGAGGCAAAATTCACATGGTCTTATTCATATTTCTACACAGAGCTTTTAAGAACACCTCAGTAGGGATATACACTGAATAGAGGGTGGTGTGTACCACTGGTCTAGAGTTTACGTTATTTTAAAGACCACTTTTGTACTATTAGTAACAGGGCTGTGGAGTTGGTATGCCGAATCTTCGACTCCAGTTCAAGTCTGGGGCGTAGTGGTGATTTTGGGGTTACTCCTTGTCGTACTCTGGACTAAGATATTTTTTCTTAATGTTACTTCTACTCCTATCCTGTAAAAACCTCTTACTCCTTACTCCTACTCCCCAGTCCTGATTAATACAGGGCTGGAGAGTAGTGGTGATTACTCCTACTTCTGTAAAAACCTCTTATTCCTTTACTCCTTACTCCTACTTCTACTTCCCAGCTCTGGTCCAGTTCCTCTATCTTTCTACTATCTGACTGTGGCTCCTTCATTAAGACAACTTTATAGTAACTAGTAGCAAACTTACTGTAATAAAATAGTAGCACAAGGCATTTCATTATCATCTCGTGAATCATCTAGCTACTTTGATAGAACACACATACACACACGATTAACATTTCTGAGCCCAAAAATGTTCCTAAATTCCTGTGAAAGTACTGTAAATATACAATAAGCTAGGAGTTTAATACAAGTTTTTAGTTTGAAGCCAGAAGTCAGTACATTTCTACCGACTCCAACTCCATCCAAAATGCTTCTGACTCCAACTCCACAGCCCTGATGATTGACTCAACAGGACTTCATTTCTACATTAACCATTGATATATTATCAATTCCACAAGTGTATTCCTAATAGGATTTTACTCATCATATATTAGCAGTGGTTAATGGTTAACCATATGTTTTCCTCCAAATGCTGGCAATTTTCTTCTTAAGTTTTCTTTTCTTGTTGCAACTGAAAGCTCATCAGGTTCCCAGTATTTAGCAGTGTAGTTTGGAGAGAGAGGTAGGGAGATTGTCATCAGAGTTGTACCAGGTCTTGAGCTTTTCCAGCAGTTAGCCAGATTGGCTGAATCCATGTCCCTGGGGTTACCTTGCCTATAACAGAAGCATGTTTCATGTGCAAAGTGGTGCAAAGTGGTGAAGTGTGGGGGAGATTGCTGGTTTATGTACTTTTTCCAGCATTATGGTAAGGAGAGCTAGCTCTGCTCTCTTGTCCCACTGAATCTTTGAACATGGCAGCACCATCTGGAAAGAGTAATGCCACTTTGGTCTTCTGCAGAAAAGTCTAAAATGAAGTCCAGCTACTTTCCTGTCTCATGTTCCCTGCATTTCTGGGAGACTGCAGTGGAGAGGATTTTTATGCAGTGTGTCCAGGCTAGTGGAGGCCCTTAGAGGAGGCACCATTGCTAATTTAAGTTATGGATTTCTGGAAATAACCTTAGCCTTGGAGGGTCGAGGCTATGCAATAGTAGTCTGGTCCTCATGCAAGTGGAATGCTTCAGTTTTTACATGACTGTGAGTCTGTGTGTGTGTGTGTGTG
>CM034703.1:184385964-184397288 GCA_020142125.1 Phrynosoma platyrhinos
TATACATGATGTTGACTAGTACATGAGTATATACGGTAAAAAGGAAATACAGTTTGTAATTATTGTCCAAATAAATAAATAAATACAACAAGCCACATTATGTGCAATACATGTAAAACATTTTATATCCCTAAAATATCAAAGTGACTTCCAGTCGGTAAAAGGGTGCCAATGCTGCATTTTTTGCAATCCACCCCCCAAATTTGGGGATTTTCCCCCTCTTGGCTTCAATATTTCCTGAATTGTTTATACAGGACCCTATTTTGTCCCTCACCCCAATATTTTCAACATTTTTGTCATCATACTTTCAAATGTTTAAGTTGTCCATGACTCTGAAATCTAGAAACTTAATGCAGGAAGAAAAGATCAGAGATTTCCCTTTTTGTGTTGATATAACCCCCCCCCCCCGATATTCCTACATTTTCCCCTCTTGTTGCTGTACAGTGAATGCTGACTGTCTTTTTCATATTAAGAACACCTTTTCCCTTGCATACTTTGGCCAATGTTCCTTGGCCACCTTTAATTGTCAGCTAAATGGAAATTGGAGATCTGTGTCCATAGAATGGCAGCTTCATTTTTCCCTAGTCAGACATATTGCAGTAGCTGGAAGCTACAGACAAAATAGGACAGAAGCATGTTTGGGTTTTTTTAATAACACACACAGGAAATGTTCAGTAACTAATGTTGCAATAGAAGCTTAAGGCGAGGGTGGATTTTCCATAGTTTTGAAGTTACTGAAAAATAGAAAAGCAAAAGCCCTTGAGGCTTATAATTGAGAAGATGCTGCAGGAACCATCTCCTCCGTAGGCTTTTCTGATTTTGTTCAAAATGAAATCGAAAGTACACAGTGATGGTGATCCAATGATGTACACATGTGGCACGTATGCAACTTACTTTCCTGCTCATATTGTCCTTGGCTTCTGGTTATCCCTAGAGATGGGGAAGCCTGAAAAAAATGCAACAAACACGAAAAATGGGGGGGGGAGAGGCAACCAATAGCCTAATGTCGGGGGAGCGTTTCCTCTTAAACCATCCCACCTCATGTCATAACACCAGGAGCAGGAAAGGTGTTTCCTCCCTCTGTAGATATTTATTTATTTTTGAGGGAAGGAAATGGAATGAGAAGATGATAACATGTGACGGCCAAATTCCAAGGACAATATGATGAGACTTAAGTGCTTTTCAAAAGCACTTCCATGTTCATGAATGCCACTAACATTAGTTAGTGACCACTAACATTACAGGTAAGATGCTGAGGCAGAAGGAGAGAGAGGCCTACTGGGCTGAGCTGAGATTTGAACTTTGGATGAGGTACCCCCCAATTTTCATTTTCTGCTACTGCAATATAATACTGTGTTGCATCTCAGATACTGGATGATGACATAGGATCATCAAGGTGTATATGGGCTGAATTTTGGGACCAGTGGACTAAAGGAGTAGACAGCCTGGATAGTTTATGATCATGAACTCTTGAACGCCTTACTGCCCAACCAGGTGTCTTAAGTATTATCTGTACAGTTGTTTAAATAGTTGTAGTTTGCTTGCATTTCCTAAAGGTGGACCTTCTCTTGTGGGAACAGTAATTTTTTTTCCAAGCAGTCAAAGCACCTGAGGGGCTTTTTTCATTGTGATCACTGCTAGATGAGGTTGCATAAGAGTCCTTCTTTTTGCTTCATTGTTGCTCTAATGCAGCAGAAGTGTATTGATACATTCATCTTTTTAAACATCAGACAAGTGGTAGGCTTAACTCTTACTCCACGAAAGGTGTGTTAGTTTTTGAACTAGTTCAAGGTAATTTACATCCATGTTTTAAAAGAAACAAGAACAAAACATTATTTGTCTGGTTTTATTCATTTTTATTGCTTTGTCATCTGTGATCTTCTCTCCTGCAGTAGCTTGCAACTGTAGCCAGTGTCTATTTTAACAGGGCTGTTGGGAGCTGGAACTTAGAAAGGAACTTGCAGGAGAATCAGTGTTTAGTTCCAGCCATGCATGCATAGGAGTGCTACTGTTCCTGCCATGAGGAAGTGTTCACGTATCCATACTATTTTGTCCCAAGTTTTGCTATTTTAACTCAGCTGGATCTTTTCCTTCCAAAATTAAAAGTAGATACTAAAATAAATTCATGTGTCAACTTATTTGACCTAGCTTGTTTCGTATTGTGCCCTGTCTGCATTCAAGCTCAAAATAGTTTAGGCTGAGTTTAGTAGCTTACTTCAGGCATAGTTTGGGTTGAGTGGGTTTATAGAAAAGTTTGCTAGGCTTCTAGTACTTGGACAAAAGGATTTTGCCCTTAGAATGAATTGTTCACTTAATGCAGTTTTTTAAGATTGAACAAAAATGCAAACTTTGTGTCCTTTCTTCTATAATGCTGCAGTTTGATTTCATAGGTCTCACAGTACTTTGGGATTAAAAAGGCTCAGGGCTAGATGTTCAGAACAAGAGGGCCCTGCACAAAAGCAATTTTGATTATCAGACAGGCTCAGGCATCTATTTTGGTTATTTATTTATTTATTTATTTCATGTATTCTTTATAGATGCTTTGCACATGCTATGGATTTTCCTCTCCATTTCTTGTTAAATTAGAAACATCAAAAAAAGGTAAGAGGTCATGTCAGGAAGCAAGATTGAGTGGAATACTGGCTCTCTGCAGACATGTATCTAACTGGTTCCTGCATCAGTTAGAAGAACTGGAGGGATAAACTGAATTTCAACAAAAGAACTTGATATATTGAGCTCTGTGCTCACTGTGGTCCCTGCCCTTGCTGGTGTTTATGTCAAATCAGATCGGACACTGCAAACAGACTCTGCCTTCCAAGATGTGACCAGAAGCTAATGAAAAGTAATTCTAATTTTTTCCCCCTGTTCTCTTTCCCTTTCCCTAGGCAGGAGAAGACCAGGGCTGAAAATTCCTAAAGAAGCATTTGAACAACCACAGACAAGCTCTACGTATGTATATCTTTTAACTCTAATTTTTGGGGACAGGACTGCATGGGAGGAAGAGCGATTAAAGTTGTGATCCATCAGACATTGTTTTGACTAGCTAATAAGTCATTATTTATGGTTGCTACCATTTCCATCCCTTGAAACCTCAGGCATAGACAGGGAAAGCTTTGGAGAAGGGCAGGGTAATCTCAGAATGCAGAAATAGGAGGAGAAGGTAACAGCAGAGGGAGACTCTTCCTTTTTGGGGAATGATTTTGTACTTTCTCTTAATGTGTTTGGAAATATCAGTGGAGATGAGAACACTGGGGCAGCGACATATTGTGGTACTTGTTTGTCAGAGGGGTTGGGGTGCTTGCTACCCAGAAAACTGGCAAATGAATTTTTGGCTGCTTAGACTGAAGCCATTGTATAAAGGAAGGGATTGTTCATGCATTTTAACTTTACCATGACAAAACCACTCATTCAAGGTAGTACCGAGATGGTGAAACGATTGAGTGTTTATATTTTCCCTGGAGTTACAAGGGTAGACCATTCAGTAATCAACTTGTCACTGTGTTGGAGAATCAAGACTCAGTGCAGATTATTCCTGTTCAATATATATATATATATATATATATATATATATATATATAGGCTGTATTTGAAAGGATGTTGACTGTTAGTGTTAAAGGCATGCTTTTAATAGTATGAACTTGTATGTGTTGGACTTGACTGATTTGAAAATGAGAGTAGTTTGTGAATGATTCTCATGCTGGGAGAAAAGTGGGATATAAAATAAATAAATAAATGCTTCCTAATGATGACCAAAACTGATAAAAACTATTCTGTGTTCACAACAGGGCTTTTGGCAGACCTTTTAAAATGTAAAACCTAGGTGTATATTAAAAGCAGCTCAAGATGGCATATTAGGGGAAGGTCTTTGAATTAGGGAAAGAAATCACCACTTACATTGGAGAATGTGCTTGCTTGTGGGATCTTGGCCATAAGCTACCATTTTCTGATTGCTTTTCCATCACATACTAGTTGGCTTTTTGATCAAATTATCATGTGATCCATGATGGTTAGATCTTGCATTTTGTGTAAAGGCCTTAAACTCAGGGTCGGGACAAGAGATGACATCTGATAGCTCCTCACATAAACTCTAAAACACATCAGACAGGAAAGTGATTCTGTTTGCCACCTCAGCCATTGACTTTTGTCTTAGTGCTGTCACAAATTAGATAATTTGCCACCCTTTTCTTGATTTAGAAAGTATATTCACTTCTACGCTTGGAGTTAAGTTATACGACTTTCAGCTAAACAAGTCTTTGCTTAGGTTTCTGTGTAAAGAAGGGAACTTGGGATCTTTGAAATTTGCTGGCTTCCTTGTTATACCTGGGTCTCTTAACCAGTGATGTTTTAAAATGTTTTATACCAAGTTTCAAGTCAAGTCTCAAGTTTGTACCTTCAGGTCTTGCATCGAGTCTCAAGTTCTTGCAAGATACTTTCAAATCAAGTCTCAAGTCAAGTCTCAAGTCTTGGAGCCAAATTAATATAAAGAAAGGAAGTGGCATGTGTTTCTTGGGGGAGAACAGCAAGCATATTAAGCAAAAGGCTTTAGGTGGAGGGTTTAGGGGTTCCTGCTGCACGTTGGAGGAGCCTTCTAAAGCTTTTCAAAAGTACGCTGTGATGGTGATTAAATGATGTACACCTTGTTGCCTAACACATTTGCTGTTCCCCTCTCAAGAAACATGTCATGTGCTCTGGGGCCAGGTCTTGCCTGAGCTTGAATTGAATCAGGCCACCAACTCGATTGCTAAAAATATTCAAGTTGCGAATGTAATCAGCATGTCATTTATTGTCAGGCCAAGTCCAGGTTGGGTCATTTAAGTGACTGGAATCCAACTTGAGTCTGAGCCATTTAACTCGAGTCTACATTACTGTTCTTAACCATTCATGCATTGGTGCAAGAGACTCTTGGCTTTCCTCATTGTCTTAAGTTAAAGGTGGCTTATATAAGACAGGCCTTTCTGGCTTGTTCATTTTATCTGGTACTAGACTTGGACAACAGCCTGCTGTTCTCACTGTCATGTAGCATGTTTGCAGCTTGCCTTTTCTCTCAGAAAGGGTGTGTTTTAGCTGATGGTGCCTTTTTGACTGCAGGCCTTAAGGCTAAGCATTTGTATTGTGTGTCCCCCCCCTCCTCTTTGTGCAACAGACTACAGAGCACTCAGCAATGAAAAGAAGCTTGATCTTCACTAGGAACCTGACAATGCTGTTGCAGTCAATAGAAGGTCTTGTTAAGATGTTTCCCTAATGCCAACTTTAAATTTCTTAAGGACAACAATTTCTCTCCTCCATTCTCTTCTGGATTTTCTTTGAATTTTCAAAGAGCCTTTCCTGTCAACAGATTGAATCAACAGATTCTTTAGTCAGCAACATTATTGACCTCCATACCTGGACACCTAAGTGAAATTAATTATGCCTGTAATAGAGGAGTATCTCAGATTGATACAATATTTCTTGAGTGTGGAATTATTTAGACTTGGAAAGAGGAGCATGCAGTAGTAAAAATTTTTAGTGGAATTGTCAGAATGAGATAGGATTTCTAGAACCCAGCTCTGAGGAAAGAGTAAAGCTAGTTTTATTGACAGTTTAATCATCTATCACCTACAGTATGATAGGTAGACTGTGTTCTGAAGTCCACAGTAAGCCTATTCTTTTGAGGACCATCCAGGTTCTTGATGGAATAGTCAAGATAAGTTGCTGCTCCCATAAGCAACCTGTAATTCATTTGGTTACTTTGGGTTCATCTATATTGATATCTACTTTATCTGCAGGTTACCAAATCTTCAGTGACCACATGTTTGTCTGCACACACAGAGGCAAGTTTTGGAGAAATGCCTGCACCCTGCACAGTTCTCTTTCAAACACGCCCCAATCTGATAAATCACTGTATGCGTGGCCACATGGTTATGGCTGCTCTGGGTTCCTCCCCCCCTTCTCTGCCTTCCCTCATGTATGCAAATATATGTATTTCTGAACCCCCTCAGCCGCTTATTGATGTCACTGTAATGAGCAGCCCCCCCCCCACACACATTCAGATTTTCTGCTCAAAACCAGGATAAATCTCCTTATTTTCTCCCTCTTGATTAAAGCCCTGAGGTGATGAAAAGGTCTGGATTTGGCTCCAGTTGTCCTGTACATCATTTGGATAGCTTACTGTGAAAACTAGGTGAGACTGTTTTATTTGGTCCATATAGATGTACTCTTTGTTTGGTAACACTAGTAGCATTCACTTTATGTTGGAAATGGGAATCAAATGGCCTTGCAGAGGTTATTGAACTGCATTTCCCAGCATTATGGCAGATGTGAGCAGTAATCCAGCAACATCTGGGGGTCTACTGGAATCCTGCCCTTGCCATATATTACAATGTATTTTCCTACCCATGTTTCACATGATTAACAACTGATGGTGACATCTAGATGCACCAGGGGTTTTCAGTAGCTACCACCTTCTTTCCTTGCTCTGAGATATAGAAGGAGGTAAGTCAATTGGGTGTGGAGACAAATCTCTCATGGGGTGGAAACCCATGGTCTAGCTCAGTGCTTCTCAATTATTTTCTGTCATGCCCCCCCTAGGAAGAAGAAAACATTTCGCGCCCCCCGCGCGACTGTAAATAGTATCATTTGTCTATAAAATTGTTATAAGTTACAATATTGTTACGAAGCCTCGCACCCCCTTTACGAAGCCTCGCGTCCCCCCTTGGGGGCGCGCCCCACTATTTGAGAAGTACTGGTTTAGCTTAATACTCAAACTAAAGTAAGGTATTAAAGTATTTAAGGACCAAACAAACAAATTATGTTTTTAAAAGGCTTGATCACAGGTAACTTCCTCATTTGGTTCATCCATCAGTTCAGAGACATATAAACAGAGATCCTTGTTTAGCTAAAAGAACAGCTAGAAAAATGTTGCCTGAAAAAGAGGTAGTTTTATCCCTCTCTGCCAGACTTTTCATATCAAAGATTTCCTGTTTGGCAGGGATTTTTGAGTCTAGGGAAAAGTGTGTGACATTCAAGTAGGGCTGAGGATGTCCTAATCCAGGAGGTTTCTGGTTTGAAAAATAATAGACTACTGCTAACTATCAACAGTCCATATATATCTGTGTACTTATTGTTTGAGATACCATTATGTACCATGCTTCAACTGAGATTTATTAAGTCCATAGATAGAGTCAGTGTGGTGTAGTGGTTTGAGCATTGGATTATGACTTTGGCTATCAGGGTTTTATTCCCCACTTATGCATAAAAATCCATTGGGTGACCTTGAGCAAATCACACTCTCTCAGCTTCAGCATCTTAGGGTCACCATAAGTCAAAAATAACTTGGAGGCACACAACAAAAAATATGTCACATATTTAGAGCCAAAAATCATTAGATTTATCCAGACAAAATTTATCCAGTGTTTTCTGTGACAGGCTAGCAGCTGAGTAGTCCTAAAAAAAAAGAATGACTGACCCTTTATGTCCCACTATAAAGAAGGGATTTATGTCAAAGCTCACTTTAGTCATAGCTATTTCTGGCATGGATTAGATAAATAAAGTCTCTTCCAGGCTGCCTATTAATAGGAGAGTATTTCTTATTTATAGAAAAGATGTAGGTTTTTACTCAGGGTTACCTGTATTCATTTGTTTCTTGCTGCATTATGTAGTCTTTCATTGCTTTGTTCTCACTCATTAGGATCCATTGGGAAGATTTATTTATATCTGTCTTATTGTAAAATAGAAGCATCAGCCTAAATACCCTAAAGGTACCAGATCCCATCTGATCTTGGAAATTAAGCAGGATCAGAATGGGAGACGACCAACAAATACCAGGTGCTGTACCTATATTTCAGAGGAAGGAACTGGCCAAACCACCTCTGAGTATTCCTTGCCTAAGAAAACTCAATGAAATTCATGGGGTCACTATAGTCTACAGGTGACTTGAAGGCACATACACACATGCAGTAATGTTAGTAACATGACATGTTGTCCCATTAAGTATTGTATGACACCCTGAGGTTTAAAGGAAAGTTGCTACCTTGGGGTCCTGATTCATAGACACAAATTAGCATTCCTTTATATAGTATGGAGCAGGGGTCGGCAAGTTCCCCTTACCTGGGGCCGGTCCCTTGGTCTTCCGGGGGCTGATGGTGGTGGGAAAATGACGGCGTGCATGCTCACGCGCGCACGCATACACAGTGCACCAGAAGTACTGCGCATGCACGTGCACACTTTCACGCACATGTGCAGTACTTCCAGTGTACTGCGCATGTGCGAGCGAGTTGTGGCCGCCAGTTTGGAAAACAAAATGGTGGCCATGGCTTGTTTTTGCATGTGCAGTACTCGGTTCATGCGCAAACGAGTCGTGGCCCCCATTTTGTTTTCCAAAATGGAGGCCATGGCTTGTTCACACATGCACAGGAGTATTGCGCATGCGCAAACAAGTTCTGGCCGCAGAGGTGGGGGTTGGCGAGGTCAGCGGGGTCAGCGGGGGCTGGTCCAAAGGCCTTGGGGGGGGCGGACCCAGCCCGCGGGCCATAGGTTGCTGACCCCTGGTATGGAGTATGTAGCTGGTTGCACTAGAGAGAGGTCAGCTGGTTTGTGCAGTACAGCTGAACAAAGCCTGAATGTGCAAATGTGCAAAGCCTGAATGTGCAAAATTTAAGATTAACTTGGATCCTTTGAAATACAGATTACCCTTTTTCTTGATATAAACAGATTTGCTAATAATTCATACCAACTCTGTGAAGTAGGATAAGCTGAAAGATGAATCACAGGTCAGTGTTACAGTAAAGGAGCTTTCTTTGTTGTCTGGGGTACTGATCTTCTGTAAGATATGGGTCAGGATGGATTTTCACAACCTGAAGAGAAACCAGAGTATGAAGACATGGGTTCAGTATGAACTCTTCATCCCCCGCTTGGTATAGGAATAGAAAATGCTTCTGTGTATGTACTGGTGGTGGTTGGAAAGCCTGGGATTTAAACTTCCACATGCACCTCTGCAATCCTGCCTCAGAGGTATCCCTGAAGTTGTTGTTTCTGTATCATGTGAGCCTGCAATATGTATTTCCCTCCCCCACTGAGCCCACAAAGTCCTGCACATATGTAGTGTTTCACACGTGGTTCTTAGGATCCCAGTTTTATTAAACTAGAAAAAGTCCCCTAGTTGCAGTGTAAACAATTTATTACATTGAGCAGTCTTGGATTCTTGTCCTGGATTGACAATATCCCTTTGAAATTTCTTCTGCCCAAACCATCTTGATTTGTGCTAAATTTTGTTTAACTGTTCCTGAAAGCTGTTCTGACCAGAGTAGTTCGGCATCAAGCAGCAACTAATTCCCAAACCCACAACTGTTGTCCTTAAAAAAAATCATTAATTAAAGACTTGGCCTTCTGGCTGACTTCACTGGTTGATTAGCATCAAAACTTAGTGGAACATCATCTGTGCAGAGACCCTGTTGTTTCCCAGACTGAACAGGGAGGGACAAGGTCAGTGGCCACTAGGGATGTGGTTACCTAGTAAAGTCAGCTATGACTTGGGAGCAACTAGTGTTAAAATAGCATGTACTCCAAGCACAAATTCAAAGCACGTATTTGTGATTCAACTCACAGAACTGTAGAAAGCGTTGTTTTTTAAAAGCATACAGGACCACTGCTTTCTGCTAGAGCAGTGGTGGCAAACCTATGGCACACATGTCAGAGGTGGCACTCAGAACCTTTTCTATGGGTACGCACTCTGTTGCCTCAGCACAGAGTTCACCAGAGTTTGTTACTAGAAAGCCAGAGGGACGTGGCACTTTGCAATAAATAAGTGGGTTTTGGGTTGCAGTTTGGGGACTCGGTCTCTGAAGGGTTTGCCATCACTGTGCTAGAGTAAAACAGGTTTTTAAAGATGAAGGAGTAGGAATAGTGGCTGTTTTTCTAGGGATGGAAGGAAGAAGAGATGGATTGATGATGTAGTCAGTTCTGAAGTATCGACCAGATTGTTGACACGTGATATTTGGGGCAAAAATATCTTCCCATTTCCGATCCGGAATCCTTTTACATTACACAATTATTGTGGTGGGATTACATTTTAAATACCATGGCCATATCTTGTGGGATCCTGGGGTTTGTAGTTTAATCAGGGGTACTAGAGGAGTTCTCTGGTTGGGTATTGTAAATGTCCCTCTGTAAACTACCAATCTCAAGATTCCTTTGGCTGCCATCATGGCAGTTAAAGTGGGATCACAAAGCTAAAATCATTTAATGTGAAAGGGTCCTAGCTATCAAATCTTCAGGTTCTGACCTTATGCAAAATGTGTCTGCACTGACCAGAGCCTATGTAGCCCTCCCCATTTCGAGGACTTTATTGTGGTCAGGGAGGGCAAAACCAGTAGTCCTGTGACAGGTTCCCCCCACTCTAGTTTTCAGCCAGCTCTTTGTATCTTTAACTAATTTGGAAGTACTTGACAGTTGCTTCCTTGTCATGGAGAGATCAACCTTTTTCTTTTGAAAACTGTTAGAAATGTTTATGAAGGTGAAAATTTTAACTATATGCAGAAGACAGGTTGTGAAAGTTGGAGACATTTCTTAGCAACAAGCTGGTGGAAAATGTTAAAAGCCCTTAATTCTGGGTGAGCCTTCGGAAGTACTGTTGGCTTGCCAAATGAAAGTTTCATTTACCTCCAATAAAAGTGTATGTACTTATAGCAGCAAAATGTTGGTGAGTATATATTTGTGTGCGCATGTGTGCTCACATACAGAGTTCTGTATACATGGATTAAATTTCTAATTGTCTTTCCATACTTGGTCCCAGCACATGGTCTGAAGAAGGCACCTAATACAACAACCAACCTTATGAAAAATAAGCAGGCTTAAATCTGGATGAATTACTGCACGTGAACCCTTTCTATGACACTTTGAATTCCATCGTGGAAGAAACAAAGGCTATAAATAAGATGCCTTGGGATGAAATTACTGTATTGATGTGAATTCTGAAATACTTCAATTAATGTTTGTTTTGTCCTAACTTTTTTGTGTCCCTTAGGCCACCTAGAGATTTGGACTCCAAAGCCTGCATCAATATTGGTGACAAGGTACAGTTATAATATACTACACTTTCTATATATAGGGCTAGGAAGGTGATGGATTAAACAGTGAATTCGGAGCCACTTGGCAATCCTATTATTGGGCAGAGGTCATTTGGCACCTTTTTCAGTAATCACACTATTATCTATTCATCTGTTTAGCATTCTCAAGAATATTGAGTCCTTTTGTTGGTGTCTGAGTTCTTAAAGAGTATATGAATGTAGGATTTTTCTTTGCCATTACTTGTTTTATCTAGAGCAGGGGTAGGCAACCTTTCCCCCTTA
>CM034703.1:184397489-184445787 GCA_020142125.1 Phrynosoma platyrhinos
AAAAAAAATGGTTGGTTGCAGTCCCACAAACTAGAGCCTAGAGTCTAATAGGACATGATTGGCCATACTGGGATCATTTTTATGTCCTCCCCTGGCTTTTTTATGCTTAGGTAAGCTTTACAAAACCACCACCACCACCACCACCACCATCACCAGAACTGACTTCCATTTCCTTTTGCTTTTGATGTCAAGTAATAGTATTCTCCCATGATCCAGAATGGCTAGCTGTGGCTCCTGGAGGCTTTAGCCAACTTCCAGCTAAAAAATTGGTGTGGGAGTCATGCAAAACTAAGCTTAGATTTCTGTTGTGCTGCTGTGGCTTGTGCATGCTGTCCATCAACTACCTGTCTGTGGATGTATAGATACACTTTCTCTTGCAGTAGTTTCCATAGTCATGACTGCCCTGTTTTCACACAGCTGTGCTCACAGAATGCTGCAGTTACTGCTTCGTATTTAGAAGAATGATTTCTGGATGGTTTCTAAATCATGTTAATATGTTTCTGTGTCAGACAACCATCAGTATTTGTTCTGTAGTGGCATAAACAGTTGACTTAGGAGCTTGTCTACACTGGCTGAAAATCTGAAGCATTATGCTTTGGACTGGCCCTAGATGGTGGCTACACACACTGGGCCAAACCTAACACAGGCCAACTGAGCCAACATTACACTGGCTCCGCTGGTCTATCCCCTGGACACAAGCAAGATCTCTATGGAAAGGTTGTGGCATGCTGCTGCTTCTTCTCAGGGTAGAATGGGTTCCTGTGTCATCAGCGAGAGGAGAGGGTTGAAGGATCCCCCTGTTCCCATGGCTGGATGTCTCCTGGCTGTGAAACAGTAATGGGAAATAGTGTAGCTCTTCCCAAATGGACAGCTGCTTGGTCTGAATTGAGACCAGTTTAAGGGTTCACATGCCATAAAGCCTGTGCTCACCTAGGAGTTTCAAGGAAACACCAGGGTTTTCCTCAGATTTGCTTAATTTGAGATTAAAACAGATGAACAGGGAAACCCATGGTATTTCCCCATAAGCAGCAATGTGTTGTGGGGACAGATAGCAGCACCTTTGGGGTGAGTTCAGGATTTTGTTTTTACAAATTTAAGGTAAAGGTATTTCCCATTGACAAGGTTGTCAAATCATGTCATAGGGGATGGTGTCAAATCATAGGGTTGTCAAATCATAGGGGACGATGCTGATCTCCGTTTCTAAGCCAAAGAGCCTGCATTGTCAGAGACTACTCTGTGATCATATGGCCAGCATGATTGCACAGAACGCAGTTTACCTTCCCACTGAAGTGATACCTATTTATCTACTTGTATATGCATGTTTTCAAACTGCTAAGTTGCATGCTTTCGAACTGCTAGGTTAGCTCACCCCATCATGCAGCACCTGGGCCTCAAACTGCCAACTTGCTGATCTTACAATCAACAGAGCCAACATCTTAACTGCTTGAGCCACCACATCTTACTAAACTGACAAGTTTAGTAAGCCCATAGTCAAGATCCCTGTGATGATATTTAGGAACCACAAATGGAATCTGAAGTGTTTTGGAGAATATTCTTCATTTCTCTATAGTAAGCACTTCTGTCTGTGAAGTTGAAGAGTGTTAGTACTCTTTGTCATAGGTATCTCCTTGTATAACTGCAACAATGGTTGCTAAATAAGCTGTCATTTTCATTTTAATAGCTTAGTTCAAAGAAGCATGTAGAGTTGCTACAATAATCCACTGAAGCTCTTTTCTGATTAATGCATAGTCTCTGATATTTTTACACATTTTTGGGGGGGTGGGCAGGACATGCAGCCCCCATCATCCATCCCTGTAGGCTTTGCTGATTAGGACTGATGGGTGTTGCAGCCAAACAGCCTCTGGACAGCTGCACCTTCTCCAGCCTTAGCTTATGGGATGTAATAGTTGGTGTGTTTATTTGTTGGATTTATTGGGTTAACTTCCTGATTTCTCTTACAAATTGCTCACTAATATTTAATAAAACTAAAATAAAAATAAATTAAAACAAGTTGAAATGTGAAACCATAAATAATTTAAAGGCATGGTTTAAAACAACTTAAAACACTAAGAAACAGTTTGAACAATTTTAAATAATTTAAAAACAGAAGAAAATGTGAGTATTTTTAAAATCTTTTGGGGGGGAAATGTAATTTTCACTCCTTGGTTTTGTGTGAGGAATAATTGGAAAACACCTGAACTATATAAAGTTTTTCCCCTGAACTACCGTATATAAAGTTTTTCCTTGCCTTCTTTCTGTTCTATCTCAATTTCCAAACTGAGCAAAAACCATAGTACTGGGTTCAAAGTAAAACATCAAATATCATTCAAACAAAATATTTATGTGTCCCCTGACTGCAGTATTCCAACTTGATTCAGATTATTTCTCCAACACCCCCTTTTTTCTTTTTTGGTCCAAAGAACAAATAAACCCAGGTACAAAGTTGTTAGTAGAAAGGTCTGTATACAGATTTACTCAAAAAATTAGATTGACTTGTTCTGTGGTGACTCCTACTGCTCCTCCAAGGAATAACCCAGATTAATAGACTGGGTGTTTTTTCCATGGAAGGCTGGGGCAGCATCCTTAACTCTCCCCCCACAGCTTTTTATGTAACATCTCTATGGTGGCACCTGCTTTACTGATATTAATAGCAACAGTTGCTCAGTGGCAGTATACTTATTACTTAGCTCTGGCTAGTATTAGCAGCTGTCTGCAAACAGTGTTGCTCTCACTGGCGTAACTGCTAAAGGTGGAAGGACTTGCTCCTAAGGCCTTAATTTTCAGCAGTCTCAGTGCAAACTTGCCACTTGCACAGCAGACAGTAATAGTGTGGCCACAGGTCCTCAGGCACCAAGGGAATTCCACAAATTTGACTCATCAGATATATTTGGACTCCTTAGCTGTGCAGTGAGCCTTCTGTGTAATACGGACATGCCAAGTGTGTACCAGCTTGACAAGCAAGCATTCTGCAAATGATGCAGATGTTATAATGGACAATTGTGTTTACTTCATTTGACAGCCATTTGACCCAAAGGGTGGTGGACTCTCTCCTTCTTCGGTGATCTTTAAACAGAGGATGGATGATCTCTCAAAAGTAGTTTAGTTGTTTATTCCTGTGTGGCATGGGGTCGAACTAGATGGCCCTTGCGGTCCCTTTTGAACCTATGATTCTATTAATTGTGAGAGGGAAAGCCATAGTAACTCCTTTAGGGAGAAAAAGGTTGATATTCCCAGGAGCATTAGAGATTGCAGTAATTAGACTAATACTATTCATTATACTTCTTAGTGGAATCACTGTCCTTAGACTCATTGGCACACACATCTTGGAGATGTTATGTACATATGTTTCTTTTGTAACATTTACTGCACACTACATCTGGGAAGACTCCCAGAGTAGCTTATATATCAATACTCCCTACCTAAAAAGTATGCAAGTGATCTTGTAGCACCTTTGAGACTAACTGAAAGAAAGAAGTTGGTAGCATGAGCTTTCCTAGATTTGAGGCAACTTCCTCAGATGCATGTTTTGCAGTGGAGAATCCAAAGACAGATCTGTATAAGTCGTTTGTGTGTGAAAATGTCAATTAAGATTCAAAATCTTGTAAGTATGGAGATGAGGTGGCGAGTACAGTTTAGGCAAGTACCAAAAAAGGCATTAGACAAAAGGAAAAGGAACTAAAGAGGGAAAAGGAAAGAAGATGTGGCCTGAATTAGGTTTTGCTGGTAGATGAATCTGGTTGTTTAAAAATACATGTACATGTCTATGATTTCCACACTAGACACAATCTCCTGTAGAAGCACTGCTTTCCATGGCAGTTTGTGTGACCCGTAACATGTCATGCTTCCCCTTAGAAAATAGTGTACTGAAAAAGAAGTCGGTATGTACTGAGTTGCCAAGAAAAAAAAAAAAAAGGTCTCAGAGAATCACAGAGAGGGGTTTTCATATGACCAGAGGATATAGAAGGAATGTCTCATCATGCCAGATTAATCTGGTTTTGATATTTCCACATGCGTTGGTAATTTCAGTCACTGGGATTAGGTTACTGAACTAAACCTTGTTTGGAGCTTTGTTGTGAATGTCTTTCCCTTGTGACACTGAATTCTGAAGAAGCCTCTTTAGATTTGTTCGAAGGGATGTTTTCTCTTTCCAGACTGATAGGAGAGCAGTTCTGGTACTTAGAGAAAACATTGCTGCAGGATTAGTATGAGGACTTGTACAGCTGGGTGGTGCACTTACTTGATCCCTTCTCACTCACTTTCACCTAAGTTGTCATATGCTAATGTCTTGATGGTGTTGCAGATCTATTAGCATTTTCGTAGCTTGTCAGAATTGTTATTCCCCCCCCCCCCCATTATGAGATGGGAGGAACAAGAGAGCCATCTGGAACACAATGACCCAGTACTGAATCAAAGAAATGTCTGATGCAGAGTGCCTTTGTTCCAAGAAAAGCAGTTTCCCTTCAGTCCCAAAGAAGGGAGGGAGGGAGGGAGGGAAAGAGAAAGAAAGAAAGAAAGAAAGAAAGAAAGAAAGAAAGAAAGAAAGAAAGAAAGAAAGAAAGAAAGGTTCCCAAAGGCTTCTTCACAGAGGTAGCATATGTTGGTTGTAGAAATAGTCTTGCTCTCCCTAACTGCCCCATCTGTTTTATGGAGTTGGTTGTAGAGGAGAGGGTTTGCTATTTGGCTTCTTATTTTGCTTACGAGGAAGAAAGAGGCTGCATCTGAAAACGCATCATGGAAAATGCTACCTCAAAGCAGAAAGATGGGGAGGAAATTTAAACATGCTGGAGGTAGTGTGGAAACCAGAGCTGCCCTGGGCTAGTCAGAATTTAGTTTGTATGTGTGTGGGGTCAAATGGGAAGGATGAGAACAGGGATCTTTTCACCCTATATAGTTATACCACTGTGATTTCTTTTTAACTGCCTTCCTGTGGAATTGTGGGATTAGTAGTTTGCTCCAAGGCATGAGAAGAGCTTTCTAGCTGAGGATTCAAAATACACTTACATAAAATACAAATCCTAGGATTCTGTAGGATATTGACATGACTGTTAAAGTGGAATCACAGTGCTATCTATAATTGTGTATTGTAATATGCCCCAGGTCTGAGCCAGCGTGGCATAGTGGTTTGAGTCTTAGACTACAACTCTGGAGATCAGGGTTCAATTCCTGGCTTGGCGATGAAACTGACTGGATGACTCGGGCATATCACTCTCTCAGCCTCAGAGGAACGCAATGGCAAACCTCCTCTGAACAAATTTTGCCAAGAAAATCCCATGATAATTCCCCTTAGGGAACCTTATGAGTTGGAAATGACTTGAAGACACATAACAACAACAAACTTCCTTGCATATCAAGAATGGCCATTCTGGCTGAGGGAATGGAGAAGCTATAGTTCATAAAGGTACTTGAAGCTCTGGCCAGGGGTAAAGAAAATTGTGTGCACCCTTGTAGGTTAAAATCATGCAGATGTTTCCTTTTGCCTTGAATTCATGTGGATAGCAGCTGAAGTAGATGTATGCATTTCCCCCTACCTCAGTGAAGTTCTGTGCAGGAAAAAATGCAGATTTATCGACATGGAAAATCTTTAAAAATCTTTAATCAACCCAACTAAAAAGAGAAGTAGTCTAGCAATAAACCACTCTAGAAAGATACATTTAAAGTAATGTTTTTAAAATGTACACTCTTGAAACAACCCCATTTTTAATGAAATTATTGTTGGCTCTCGATATCTGTGAATTCTCCACCCACAGATTCGTTCAAAAATACTCACAATTTTCCCCCCAAAAAGCAAACATTGATTTTGTAATTTTATATAAGGAATGGCATTTTACCAGTGGCATTGTTACTCCTGGTGTCACCCGATCTGGGGGCCGTCACTGCTGGTTTCTTCACCATGGTGGCACTGGCCTCAACATTTGTTCCCTATGGTGGTGGCAGCCTCCTCACAAGGTGACCACTGCAGCCACAGGGGCAGCAGCACTAGAGTCCCTCAGCCTTGTCCTTGCCCGCGGCGGTGGCAGCTACTTGTAAGGAACTACTGCCACTGCGGGGAAGCAGGGCCGGGAGCACTTGCCCCTCTCTCCAGTGGGAGGAGGGCCCAGTTGGGTGTCAGCCCTCTTCTGGGGTGTCATCCGGTGCATTCTGCGCTACCTCACCCCTCCAGTGATTCCAGTGCATTTTATTATGTCATTGTATATAATGGGATTTGAGCAGCCATAGATTTTGGTATCCATGTGGGATTCATTGTATATAATGGGATCCGACCATCCATGGATTTTGGTATGCTGGAACCAAAACCTAGCAGATAACAAGGGCCCACTGTATTATTTGTGCAGGTATGAGAAATGCCTCCATGGTGATTTTAAAAACATGACTGTTGTATTAACTACGGAGATCCACCACCTCCTTTAGAGAAATAAGTCCTAAGCACAACTGAAGTGAATTCAGAGCTGGACCATCAATAGAGATGTCCTTCCTTTGGCTTCTTTAGAGTTGATTGCTACATGTTGGCCTACTGGTGACCTTCTCTTCTTATTTTTTCACAGAACTTTGAAGTCAAAGCTGATGACCTGGAGCCAATATCAGAATTGGGACGTGGTGCCTACGGGGTGGTAGAGATGATGCGGCATATGCCCAGTGGGCAAATTATGGCAGTGAAGGTAAAGTGAGACTCTGTGGCTAATCACTCTTAATGCATTAACCTTTCATATTCACATACACACACAGAGTCTATTTTTTTCAACACCGATAGAGGTTGATCTGGGGTTTGAGACAAATTGGTGACTTACCCAGAAAGAGCATGAAACCTTGAAGACTGCAAATAAGCAGAAGTTCATTCATCAAATTTTTAATAAATGAATTTTAGGACCAAGCATGATTAGAGAGAACATCAGTAATATGGGAAAAAATTGATCTATATTCTAGCTGCCATTTACTGATATCTATTTCTAAAATTACATGCTGTGTTTGCCTTGCATTCCATAGGTCATATTTCCAAGTTTAAAGATCATATCTTTCATTGCACTCTTTTTTCCTTGCTGGATATGATTTTCACATAGAATTGTTTTACTGTAGAGGTATGTGTCTATCCACAGCTCCCAGTTATCTCATAGTGACTGTTCCTGAAGCTCTTTGCTCACCACTGTTAGAAATGGGATGTTGGACAACATGAACACTCAGCCTTATGCAAAGTTTCTTCAATCTTTAATATGATCCTTGTCACTTTTCCTGAATGTGTTGAATTTCTCGCTTCCATTTTGAGGGAGGCTTGTGTGTGGCAAGCTCATTATGATGTCAGTGGACCATTTGCACCTTGTTTTGTGTGAACTGGAAGTAGTGATGTAAGAAATGAACTATATGGGTGTGTACAGTAATATTTCTAATTTGTATACTCTATGTCCTTGGCTCTGTTTGGAGTATCATTACTAGGTAAGCGGAAATACAAACAAGCCAAAGGCTTTTTCCTTTCCTGATATCCTTGAATACAGTGTGAAAGTCTCCAACTAACCATAGTTTCAGTTGAACCAAGAAACTGGCTTTCAGTTTTGAAATAAGCCACAAATCAACTTCAGATTCATGTGTGCTTAGAGAGAAGGTGTGACAGACAGAAGCAAAAGTCTTACTCTTTTGTGTCATGATTAGAGATATAATTGTCTGAACCAGGCTTTTCTATTTATGAATGAACTGTCTATCTTATTCTGTCTTTTTACTCCTATTTACCTGAGCTCTGGTTTGGTTATAATATTACAACTTTGAAATGCTTCTTAGCAATTGGCATATTAATCTTTGTTTCAATGTTATGGAGAAAAGAGGTTGTCAAAAATATAAATAACCTTTGTTTAGTTAAAAAAATACTGTAAAAGAGTAGAGCCAGATTTATTTTTCTAATAAAGGTTGAGTTTCTCTTATCTGGAATTCTGAAATACAAAGTACTCCAAAAACCTTTTTTTTTCATGGATGACTGAGATAGTGACACTTTTGTTTTCTGACAGTTCAGTTTATACAAACTTTAACACACAAAATTATTGAAAATGTTATATAAAATTACCTTCAGGCTATATGTATAAGGTGTATAAATGCATTTTTGTTTTGACACAATAAATCTCATTATGTATATATATGCAAATACAGGCATTACAAAATCTAGAAAAATCTGAAACCCCAAAATATCTCTGGTCCCAAGTATTTTAGATAAGAGGGAGACAACCTGTAGAAGTCATCCATGTAATTCATAAAATTAGGAAATTTTATTTCAATCTTTGGTAATGATCGTGTTTTTTGTCTAAAGTCTTAGCAAACATATATTTAATATGATCCCAGGGGAACTTCTATGTAATGATGTTGTTAGTTTTGAGAAGAGACATAAAATGAAAAGAACATGATATAATTTAATATTTCAATAACAGTTGCTCAACATTTTAATCCTGAAAGCTGCCAAAAGCAAATAAATAAATAAATAAATAAATAAATAAATAAATAAATAAATAAATAATAAACGTAATAACATTTTCATATATTCAGTGAATTAAAATTCTTGGGAATTAAACTAAATTAAAACTCTTTGCACATGATAGTGGTTATAGTGGCTTTTCCGCACTGAGGATGAATTTGCAAAGCATAAATGAAAATGGATATGTTCCTTTAGGCCTGTTTAATGCCAGAGCTTTAAAAAGTTACTTTTTTTGAATTACAGATCCCAGAATCCCTTAGTCAGCAAGAACAGTGACAGCACTGACTGGGGAGATTCTGAAAGCAACAGTGCAAAGTGTCATAGGGTTAGCTGTGTTGGCTGTATAGCAAATCCAATAACATCCAAACAGTGATACCTTTCTTGGGTCAACCAAAATGCACAATTACATGTTGCAAGCATTCGAAATCACACTAGCATCTTCATCAGGCAAGCAGGAGAAAAAAATTGAAGATGTTAGTCATAGACCTGCATATTCTGCAAGCTAGTACCCCCTCTCTTTTTTTTTGGCCATGTGGTAACTGGGAGATTCTCAATCAAAGTCAAGGAAATTTAATGTTCATTTTCAACTCAAAAAAGATGCTGGGGGTGGGGGAGTGGAAGGTGCCAGCCTGTAAATTAGGGGTAGGCAACCTTTCCCCTTTAAGGGCCGAGGGACTTCAGCTCCCAGAAGCCTCAGCCATGTTGGCCAATAGTCCCATGTTGGCCAGTAGCTCCTGGGATTCTGGGAGCTGAAGTCCCTCGGCCCTTAAAGGGGAAAGGTTGCCTACCCCTGCTGTAGATAATTCTCCCTATCATCTGAACTAAGACCAGAAACAGAAAATGCAGGTCTATGACTAACATCTTCAATTATTTTCTCCTGTTTTCCTGATGAAGAAGCCAGTGTGACTTCAAAATTGTGCATTTTGGTTGGTCCAATAAAGCTGTCATTGTTTGGATGTTATTGGAAGTGCTAAAATGTAACACTTCCTGATGTGTAATACACAGTTACAAAAGTCTCTCCAAGATGTTACTTATCATTGCTAGTCCATGATTAATCCAAGAAGCAAACATAGAGTTACTATTTTCATTTCTCCTCTGGTCAATGATGACAAGCTGTTAAAATTACAGCATGTTAATATTAGGTTCCATTGAGTTTGATACCTAATTCTGGGCAAATATACCATTTAATGAACAAAACTAATCATGATGTGTTCCTCAACCCTTGTACAGCAGAATCATGATTTAGGTTGCTGAGCTAAGATCCTACATGTAGAAGGCTTGTATGGGGTGACACTGGCAAGGCTTTTTTTTTTAAAAAAAAAAGGGAGGGCAGAAATCTAGCAGCACCTTTAAGACTAATGAGCTTATATTTTAGCATGAACTTTCATGGTTATCAATCCACCTTCTCAGACGTACTGCGGAAGGCCTTGCTTCTTTGTAAGCAAAGCAGATGCAGAAATGTGCAAGCTAATTTATCCATGGTTTGCTTGGCACAGGTGTAACCATGGTTAATGCCAACCAAATTTTGGAGAATTCACTTTAACCTGTGGCTTTGCATCCTGGTTTAAATCTTGTTCTGTAACCAGGTGTAAAATAGTCAAGGTGTTACACCTAACGGTATATGAGCATTACAGCTGTACAGGCCCAACCAGCCTGTTCAGAAGCTCTGTGGGAGCTCCTGTGTGTTCACACTGGTTTTTTACATAACCATAGTGCTTCCTATTCACGTTACTCATGCAAAAGTGTATGAGAAACCCTTCACTTTCAGAGGTGCTGCATATGCAAGAAGCCATTGGATTGGGGCTGGTGAAGTGTGCATTGCTAGACCTGGGCCTCTCTCAGTAACTGCCCTCCACTAAATGCTGTGCCATCACAGTCCTTACAGTGATGGAAGAACAGAGAAAGGAAATGAAAGGGGGATAAAAGAGATAGATAGATAGATAGATTAGATAGATAGATAAAGAAAACACTTCTGTAATAACAATAATCCTTTGCCCTTCTATAGCACCTCACATCCGAGGATCTCACAGTGCTTCCCAGACATAAATTACGCCTGTGAGGTAGGTAAGCATTATTATCCCCGTTTCACCAAGGCACAAAGAGGCTTTAAAAAGACCTAAGTATATACAGCATTGAACATGGCCTCTAATTTTGTGTGCCTAACACTTGCAGCTTAAGTCTGTGTATGTCTCCTCAGAAGTAAACCCCACTGATTTGAGTGGGTCTTTTCCTCAGGTAAGTGATTGCAAGCACACCCCTTTTCCCCCTCAGGAGGGGCTAGAACTCATTGAGAGTTAGGGGTTCCCAAGTTCACATCTCTGTTGACTTGGACCTCTGCATCTGAAAATCCCATTTTTAGCTGTTGTAATATTACTGAGTTTGGATTCTCCCTGCTTTTTTTAAGCTTCTAGGCCACAGCAGTTTATTCCTCACTATTGGGTAAGAAGGGCGATAAAGAGGTGAAGTTGTGTTAGGAAAAAAAGCAAAGCCACTGAAATGTGTTTGGTGCAAGGAGCCAGTTTGACTCCTTTTCTGTAGCATTTGTGCCCAGTGAACTCTTGCACATGCCTGGGAGTAACAAAAGTGAAAATTAAAATGGGTCCTGTCTTTCAGCGAATCCGAGCAACAGTGAATAGCCAAGAACAGAAGAGGTTGCTGATGGACCTAGACATTTCCATGAGGACAGTAGACTGTCACTTCACTGTCACTTTCTACGGTGCACTCTTTCGAGAGGTATGACTTTATGGCTTCCAGCTTCTGTACTTCAGGTTGCAGTCTTACATTACATATAGGAAGCTACTTTGCATGTCCCTTTCACACTATACATTGATAGAACATTGATTCCACTTGAACTACCATAGCTGCAAATCCTGGGGTTTGTAATTTGAAGAGGCACCATAGCTATGTGGCAGATAATTCTAAATATGCCGTGCAACTACAAATCCCAGGATTCCAGGAGGTGGATCCCTGGCAACTAAAGTGGTATCAAAATGATACAGTTGTGTAGTAAAAATGGTGCCCTCTGTTGTGTCGAAGTGTCTCTGGGTCATCTGTCATCTGATTCTTAATCAATTTTAAAGATTAGAGATGCCTGGAATTAAAGTTGGGACTTTTCTGCATATAAAATATTTTTTCAGTTTTTTTTTTTAAAAAAATACCCTGTGTTCTTATGCATTTAGTTGCATTGTGAAGTCATAGGCTTTCATGGCCGGCATCCATAGGTTTTTTGTGGGGGTTTTTTTGGGCTGTGTGGCCATGTTCTAGAAGAGTTTCTTTCTGACGTTTCGCCAGCATCTGTTGCTAGCATCTTCAGAGAAAACTGAAATGGAAAAGTCTGGTTGTGTGTATACTGTGAGACCCTGGGTAGGGAGGAGTGGTTCCCAGGTGAACTGTGTGTTGTCTGTGTTGAATAGGTATTGTACTGTGTTAATGGCATA
Source organism: Phrynosoma platyrhinos (assembly GCA_020142125.1). Taxonomy (NCBI): domain Eukaryota; kingdom Metazoa; phylum Chordata; class Lepidosauria; order Squamata; family Phrynosomatidae; genus Phrynosoma; species Phrynosoma platyrhinos. The sequence continues at coordinate 184,409,373 of CM034703.1, forward strand.
GCTTCAGGCTATGCAATCAAGGAGATTGTCTGCTGTTGTCTGCTGGGAAGCCCCTGACCCTGGTTGGTTTTCCCTTTGCATTTGCTGAGTGCAGATTTTCTTATTTTGTAGGACTGGTAGCCATATCTTGTTTACTTTAAGGGTTTCTTTTTTCCTGTTGAAGTTGTCCAAGTGTTTGTGGATTTCGATGGCTTCCCTGTGCATTCTGACCTGATAGTTGTTGGCATGGTCCAGAATTTCAGTGTTTTCAAACAGCATTTTATGCCCAGGATGGTTTATGATGTGTTCTGCTACTGCTGATTTTTCTGGCTGGCCCAGTCTGCAGTGTCTCTCATGCTCCTTGATTCGTGTTTGGATACTGCATTTGGTAGACCCTATGTAGACTTGTCCGTAGCTGCATGGTATGCAGTAAACTCCTGCGGCTGTCCTTCGCTGAGCGCAGCATTTGTTGGATTTTCTTGGTTGGTTTGTAAACTATTTGGAGGTTGCTGTTGTCTGCCTCAAAGTAAACAAGATATGGCTACCAGTCCTACAAAATAAGAAAATCTGCACTCAGCAAATGCAAAGGGAAAACCAACCAGGGTCAGGGGCTTCACAGCAGACAACAGCAGACAATCTCCTTGATTGCATATCCTCACCTGGAAGCCATGCCATTAACAACAGAACAACACCTATTCAACACAGAACAATACACAGTTTACATGGGAATAGCAGACAATATCCTTGATTGCATAGCCTGAAGCTATGCCATTAACACAGTACAATACCTATTCAACACAGACAACACACAGTTCACCTGGGAACCACTCCTCCCTACCCAGGGTCTCACAGTATATATATACACACCCAGACTTTTCCATTTCAGTTTTCTCTGAAGATGCTAGCCACAGATGCTGGCGAAATGTCAGAAAGAAACTCTTCTAGAACATGGCCACACAGCCCGAAAAAAACCCACGAAAAACCTTTAGTTGCATTGCTCAGAGGATATTAATACACCTCTGTTTTCTCTAACCTTTTCTTAATGCAGTAGTGCCACAGGGGGATGCTCAGGGTGCAGCCCACACCAGGTGACTCCCATAAAGGGGGGGTGACGCATTTGGGGCAGGAAGTATTAACAACAGGAGCATAACAACAACAACAACAATAATAATTGTGTATATTTTGGAAGCAACCTTGGGAGAGGTTTTCACTTAAAAGATGGCAAAGTAAGTAACCATGTTAAGTAACCAAAATAAATAAATAAGAGACGCCAAAGGTGCGCCCAACACCTCTTGCGGCGCACCTTCGGCACCTTGTGGAAGGTGCGCCCAACGCCTCTTGCGACGCACCTTCGGCACCTTGTGGAAGGTGCGCTATTTTAGCGCTCCTTCCAGGGCCCAAGAAGCTGCGGATCGGGCCGAGGAGTGCGGCTACCTCGGCCCCAATCCACAGCTTTTCAGGGCGGCCCATGGCCGCCCATCTGCTTAGGCCCTACATCACACTCCAAGGTAGCATATTCCACTGTCAAAAAGCTTTTACCATCAAGAAGTTCTTTCTATGGTTTAGGTAAAATCTCTTTCTGAATAAATTTAAGACCATAACTCACTTTGATCCTCCCTTTTAACTTCCCTTTTTGATGGAAGGGTGCACATAACTGGTTGACTGATTAAAGAGTGATTAAAAAGCATTCTGAATTTTCTTCTGCTTAACTGTACTGATAAAATGAGAATTGTACCTGTTTATCGTTTAGCAAACCATTCCCTTTCTCTTTCTTCTGATTACTTATTTCCATTTCCCCTTTATCAACCCATGTTTTGCCATGTAAAATACACCCCCCCTCAATAATTCCACACAGTAAGGACAATGTTTAGTACAAGAAACCTGGATTATCTTTTTCAGAATAATGTTCTGTTGGCATAAAATGTTTATTATTTGTTGAGGATTAAATTCACATGGGTCCAAATAGTCTATCACATAACTGTTCTGGAAACCCCTTTTATTTAGCAATCATGTTTCCTCCCCTCATGGGAGTTAGTTTTTGAAGTTTTTCCCTCAACAGTTAAACAGGAGCCAATTTTGAGGTGTGATTTGAGTTGTAAAAAATAAAACAATTCTGCATTTCTTTATTTTCATCGTTCAGAAACTGGCGGAAATGACACTCCAGGATTTCTGAAAATCAGTTTAGGAATTTTACAAGAAAGGAGATGCTCTCTAAACATTAGGAAAAACTTCCCAACACAGTTGTTCCACAGTGGAATAGTCTGCTTCAGGGGGTGATGGATCCATTGTTTTTGGAGACCTTTAAGCAGAAGTTGGGTGACTGTCTCTGAGGAATACCTACTTTGACAGTGTTCTTGAATAGCAGGGATTGAGCTGATGGCCGTTGTGGCCCTTCCAACCCTATGATTCTATGAATTTTAAAAACAGAAAATTGGAATTCAGTGCTGGGAATTTAAAAAACAAAAACAATTTTTAGATCAACTCATTTCCTCTCCTTTCTCTTTTCATAGAATCATAGAATCATAGAGTTGGAAGAGACCACAAGGACCATCCAGTCCAACCCCCTGCCATGCAGGAACTCCCAATCAAAGCATCCCCAACAGATGGCCATCCAGCCTCTGTTTAAAGACCTCCAAAGAAGGAGACTCCACCACTCTCTGAGGGAGTGTGTTCCACTATCGAACAGCCCTTACTGTCAGGAAGTTGTACCTGATAAAGGGCCCTGAAAGTCTCAAAGACTTGCTCAGAAATTTTGTCCTTTTTGGTTTGTCTAATTAAAGTATTGCCACATCATTGGGCTTTGGAATTGGACTTCAGCTACACCTGTTTTGGGTTTTTTGTCAAAACCAGAATGGCTAAAGCCTGGTCTGCTGAATTTAGAGTTGTCCTGAAATGATGATATACTTATTCAGATTGAATGTCAGTGCTGCTGTATGTGGCATAAGAGACCAAGGTAGTGCAAATGAACAGGGAAGGTGTTGGATGGCAAGGCTCTTATGTTTTGATGTGGTGATTTGGTTTAGAATTGGTATACAGTGCTGTTTATCATCATGTTTCTCTAGGGAGATGTGTGGATTTGCATGGAACTGATGGACACATCACTGGACAAGTTCTACAAGCAAGTCATTGACAAAGGCTTGACGATTCCTGAGGATATCTTAGGAAAAATAGCTGTCTCTGTGAGTGCTTCTTTTTCTCTCTTGGTTTTCATCCTCTCTCAAAAGGGATCTAGCATCCTTTTCTATTTTTGAAGCTCAAATCTGTCAATCAGTCATTAATGTATCATGTTTCCAAAGACAATGAGAAAGAATAGCACTTGCCCTTCTTTAAGGCTTTGTTTTTAGTCAGTAGTGGGACTTGGCATTGAAGAAACAATTCAGTTTGGACCTGTCTTCAGAAAACAGGTTGGTTTTATCTCCATCCTCTTTGGGTATGACTTGCTTTATTGCAGATTGGAAATAGATCCTTAAACTGGAAGATTGTAGCTTCATCTGTCTCCTCATTGACTGACACATGAGAAATTGATAAATGGTTATTCATTTAATTTAATGTCATTCCCCCACCCCTTTTGCCAGAATATGATACTTTTTGGTCATAGACATTTTTGATGGGATAGTGATGTTCAGATAGCAGAGGAAATAGGTGTACAGGTTTCTGTGGTAGCTTCCCTTATGGTTTGAAATTTTAAAGAAAGACACAAAAGTAAATAAACAAACTGGACTGCTTTCTTTCTTTCTTTCTTTTGCAGATCTGGAAGTCTAGCTTAATTTCAGATAGATGTGTGCAGATAGTTTTGTGCTGGAGAGGGGTCTTAATATTTTTCCTGTGGACTATTTTTTTTCTGTGTGATCAGAATTCCTCTTTCACCCAAGAGAGGAAATATATTTTTCCTCTGCCAGTGGAAAATAATCACAGGGATCTTTACCACAGATGTTCTTTCTCTATAAAGCAGAAGATGTTGAAGGGAGGCACCTTGCATTGGGCAGGGCTTAGAGTTTCAACATACCCTGGAATTTTGACGTCAAAATTTTCTGAATAATGGAGGTGCAGAGTTTTGGGGTTTTTTGGGAGGGGTACTCTGACCCTTTCATCAGTCTTTCTTTATATTTTGAGCATAATATTATTAAGGGTGGCTGGCAGAGCCAGGAAAAAACATGATTCATGATAATCACTCTGGTGCCAGACTGCAGGCTCAGCACTCTCCTGCCTGTTAATTGCCAGGATGCCCAGCCTAGACTGTCTCCACCCCCAATTAAGTGCTGAATTGTGAACTTGTGGCCTGGACTCTGGGGAAGAGATTGTAATAGTTCTTTTTCAGCCAGTGACAACTCATTCTTACTTTTTCTTCCCAGATTGTAAAAGCACTAGAGCATCTACACAGTAAGCTCTCTGTAATTCATAGAGGTAAGTGTGACTAGTCTTATCTGGTGTAAGAGTTCTTGATTCTGAAAGAAGATGGAAGAATTGTGCTTAATTTAGTATAAAGTTATTTTAGAGCAACATTGTGCAGTAATTTGAGCATTGGACTGTGACTTTGGAGACCTGGGTTCAAATCCCTACTTAGCCATGGAAATGTAGGGGCTATGCAGATGGGTGGCTCTGGGCTGCCCTTGCTAGCTGCGGATCGGGGCCGTGGCAACCACACATCGCGGCTCTGATCCTTCCTTTTGCCGCACCTAAAAGAGTGGCAAAGGCCTCTCTAAGAGCCGGCACCGCGGCTCTTCTGCAGCTTTTTGGCACAGCGTGTCTGCACGCTGCACCAGGAGGGCGTCCTGACACCAGGAGGGCGTCCGTGCGTAAGGGAATGTGGTGTCAGGACGGCGTCAGGCTGGGGTTGGGGTGGCTGTCGTGCAGCTGCTCGGCCCCAACTCCACCCCCAGGCTGGCCCTTTGGACTGTTCTGCATAGCCCTGTACTGGTAATATTGGGCAAGTCACACTCTCGGCCTCAGAGGAAGGCAAAGGTAAACTCTCCAAACAATTTTTTTCAAGAAAACCCCATGATTGATTTGCCTTAAGGTTACCATAAGTTGGAAACAGCCTGAAGGCACACAACAACAACAACAACAACAACAACAACAACAATTAAACCAATTTTAACTCCCTGGGCTCAGAGAAACACCAGTGCCCCAGTGTGTTCAGTTGCTCCTGTTTTCCAAGCTTAACTCAGGAGTGTGATTTTGACAGATAGTATCAATATTGATATTGGAAATTTAATTTTGTCCATTGTAAGCAGAGATGTAATTATTTGCTAACTTCCCTTTTGAAGCAAGTAACAAGTAATTTAAAAAAAATTATTCTCAATACAAGAAAATTTTTGAAAACTATGCAGCTTCCAAAGATTATTGGTAGCTGGGGACTTTACACAAAATTCACAAATGGGTGATTTGCTTAGAAAACAGCATTTTCTGTGAGCAAATTTTTTTTTTGCAAGTTTATTTTTGCACAGAGTGAATATTTGCACAGCACTCTCCAAGAGCAGCATTTTGTATGCAGAAAATAATAATTCTGTCCCCAAACACAATTTTCTAAGCAGAAAATAATTGTTTCCTATCAGAAAATGTGGTTGTCTGAACAAAACAACCATGTGTAGATTATGCACGGAATAAGTCCCAAACCATGAAGATTCTTGTCAGTCCTGGATTCTTCTCATCAGAGTTTCTTCACACTCAAAAAACACATAGTTTTGGGCCATTTTGAGGGAGAATATTTTTGAATGCTTTTCTCTTCCTCATTTAAAGCATACAGCTTTGATATTTTGCTACCTCAGCTCCCCTATTTTTGATATGAATATAATGGTATTTTCATTCTAGTGAGGTACAGTTGGTTGTGTCCAACTGTGTACAAATAGAGAACTTCTTGTGCAGTACACTCGTCCCTCCACAGTCACTGGGGTTAGGGGCACAGGACCCCCATGAATGTGGAAAAACTGCAAATAACAAAAGCACAATGTTTTTACCTGAGAGAACACCTCTCTAGGAATCTCTAGGTCCTCCAGGGCAACTCTGTCTTCAACATCTGCCAGACATTGACTATAGAATTACACTGGAGGAGCTACAAATGCCTTCTCTCTAGGAATCTCTAGGTCCTTCAGTGTGACTTTTGGTTAAAGTTGACCATAGAGTTGCACTGGAGGACCTAGAGATTCCTAGAGAGAACATATTAATAAAATCTGTGAATAATCATATCTGTAAAAGTCAAAGCTGCAAATGTGGAGGGACAAGTGTATATATTTCCCATCTTCTCTTCCTTCTCCTCTTTGCATCTCACAGGAAGTTCAGCAGCAGGTCCAGGAGACACCCTGAGCTGTGAAGGCTGTGAGGCAGGGGATAAAGTGGGATGAGGGGGGGGGGAGATAACAAAAAATCAGGGAGAGGTCTCCTTGGCTCATCTAACTTTGGGTCCAAATTACTATTTGTACTTTAACAGTTAGTTAGGGAATGTATATTCTACATGTTGCAATATATCTTTCACTCTAGGATCCTTCCATTACTGAATTGCATAGGAAATTATTTTGGCACCTCTTACTGCAGTAAAAAGTACTATTTGCAGTTACTGTTTCTACCTGTTCAGAGTGGGGATAACATCATGGCAGTGACCTGGAGTAGACTGTATGCTGACACCTGGAATCCATTGTTAACAAGTCAGAAGTCAGCCCTGGGAAGACATGCAGCCCTCTCTCAACCACTCCTTCTCTCCCTCCAGCAAATTCCTTGCCTTGGTGCTAACCACAGTTTCTGTTATTCTAGGAATCTCTGGGCATCCTTCCATCACCACAGTGTCAGTGTGATTCAACTCTGGTGCTTAATGTGGTTAAGAGAATATTTTAAAAAAAATCTAGGGAAAGGAGGGACTCAGGGAGGGTGCATGTATTCCCAAGGCTTAGCTCTCAGTTTTCTCATCGTGCTGAATAGACAGCTACTATTGCACTTGCTTTTTGGTCTCAGTGAATTTTCCTCAAACTGAATTTTATCCTACAGTGGTTTTGACTGTAATAAAGACATTGACATAGAGTACAGCAGTGTTGGGGAAATCTGTGGCATAGTCGGGTCCATCTCCCATTAGCCCAGACCACTGGTCAGGGATTATTGGAGTTGGAGGCCAAATGACTTTGATAGAATGGCTCATTCCCTTTTTCTAGCCTAAAGCCTGAAGGAAGATATTATTTTCTTACCTTTTTGGAATCTGTTAGAGTTGGCAAGGAAGATGGATACTGATACTAGTGCCCTCTGGTGGTAACAGCCAGCTTCTGTTGGTGTACTTTTCTAATGTAACTTGATGCAAGGAGTGACCATTTCTCTCTCTTCCAATTGTAGACGTCAAGCCCTCCAATGTACTGATCAATACACTGGGACAGGTGAAGATGTGTGATTTTGGAATTAGCGGCTACCTCGTTGACTCTGTGGCCAAAACGATGGATGCTGGCTGTAAACCTTACATGGCAGTAAGTGCAGAGATCTGGGAAACTTTTAGTACTCTCTCAACATAACTTCCCATCGCTGTCTTGCCTGACTGCTTGTGCATTAGGGCAGAATTTGGTTTTATTTGTTTTCACTCTCTGCACCCCACCTTTCAAGCACCTGCTCAAAGGAAGTTGCTACCAAAATAAAATGAATTTTTTAAAAAGAAAAGAAACAACAAAAATATCATTCAGAATATACAATGAGGGCTAGTATGAAAGCCAGCTTATAGATGGTAGTCACTGGCATAAATATTTTTTGCTGACTATGTAAAGGGAACATCAGTAGCAGCAGAAATAATTCTTAGGAAGCTGATATGCTTTTGGCTGCCACAGTGGAAAAGACCCTGTTTTGAGTAACTGCCCAACATATTTCTGATGGGGGGGGGGGATCTGAAGCAGGAGTCACACATTATAAGCTTGAAAATCTGGTTTGTTGCTTCCTAAAAGTTCCAGCCAGTGATGTTGCCAGAGTTTATAACTGCAAGGCATGGATCATGACTTTGCCCAGAAGTAATGCTCTGTACCAATTAAATATCATTTCCCTGAAATGTTTTTAGTTCCACATGTGTGGTATGTATTAAATGTGACAGGGCAAGGTCCTCCCATCACCCTAAGCTGGAGAACCTCTTCAGGTTTTTAGTTGGCTGATTCCTGAAAGCATAACTTACTTACTGATATTGACCTGTGCAGTCCTGAATGGCTTGTGTCCATGTTATCCCAGCAGCCACTTTGTCTCTCGTGTCTCCCACTATGAAGTTAAAAATTAACCAAACACTTCCTCCTAACAAAACTGGGTTAAGACAACAAGGGCACATAGAAGGACATTCTTGTTAGCTTTCTCCTTGGAATCTTTTCCAAGCCTTAAAAGGCAACAGATGAAAACTGTGTTTAATGTCATTCCATGCTTACAACACTAGAAAGGTTGCCCTACCCCACCCACAGTCCCTTCTTTGGACCCTAAGGTAGAAATTTAGAACAAAAGCCAACTGCATATCAATCTGTCTTTCTTTTGTTTGTTTGTTTAGCCTGAAAGAATCAACCCAGAACTAAACCAAAAGGGATACAATGTCAAATCTGATATTTGGAGCCTGGGCATCACAATGGTAAGAGAATGGTAATCTTGTACATGTGAAGGCTTATTTAGACATGTTGAACCCAAATTGGTCAGGATGGAGTGGAACAGAGAAGTCCTACACCTATAACTGAAAATATTTTGCAGTCTGAGGCTGTCTGAATTAAATTTGAAGCAAATTTGGGCCTTTAGTTTTAAATATATTTATGATTTTATTTATTTATTAAAATATTTCTGCCCCATCCTGTATCAGAAGAATTTAGGATTTGGCACACAAGTAAAATTCAAACAGAGAGGCTAAAACAGGTTAAAATGATAAAAATAATTTAAACAAACAAAACACACTGCAGCAATAATCCAGTTTGAGACTTCTTTAATTTCCCTGGTTCAATTATAGGGAATTATAGGAACTGTAGTTTTGGGAGACATTTAGTCTTCTCTGTCAGAGAGCTTTAGTGCCATAATAAACTACAGTTCCTAGGATTCCCTAGCACTGAGCCAGGGCAGTTAAAGCGGCGTCAAACTGGATTATTTCTGCAGTGTGTTTTGGGCCATAATTAATAAGTTATACAAATTTAAAACAGTTTAAAGCTATACTTTTAAGCTGGTTTTGAGAAAATTGATGATGTTGAAATACAGCAAAGATATCAAGTGCACAACATTGTGTGAAAAGAAAAAGGAGAATTTCATTCTCATGCACATCACTTCCTTCCCTGTGTTTGATGTGTCTTTTAGTGAATTACAGGTAGGTAGAAATGATCACAAAGGAGTTAAAACATATTTCATGTGTCCTTTGAGGTTGTTTTTATCTCTCAATATGTCATGGAAGCCAGAAGAAGTGGCAAGGGCCATGTTAAATATTGGGGCAGGTTTATATGAAAACCTCCAAGTGTGTCTAGTAAAGTAATCTTGCATCATTTCTGATCCACGGTCCACTTTTAGTTCTAAGAAACAGGGATTATTACTGAATGTGCTGTATATAAACTGTCACATTCACGCAAAGGATCTTTGAACTTTTGACAGCAACCCATCTGGAACGATTGACCCTAATAAGCCAGTTTTCAGAAAAAGGCAGGATATAATGATTAATATTATCACCAGCAACACAATATTATCATTAGTAGTAACTTACACAGAGCTGTATTTCATGAGGCAGGAGGAGAGCTATCAAAAAGCACATAGGAATTATCATAGAACTCCTAGTAGGAAATTAATTAACTAAGTGAAAAACAGTCCAGTTTTCAGAAAACCTTTTCCACATGAACTGTCTACTGAGGCCTGTGTATTGCAGAAGATTGTGGGTGATGTTGTGACTTTCATTCAGTTTTAAAGGGCCTGCTGACTCAGTCACCACCTTTGTGTGAGCTAATGCCCAAACACATACACAGGAAGAGGGGAAATGTATGCTCTCCAGATATTTTTGGAGTGCAGCTCCCATCTGCCCAAGTCAGTGCAGTGACTACCCTAGGGTTGATAGAATTTAAATTCTCGCCAGATGTCTTGCACCTTGTCTGAGGAAAAATAGTTGTATAGACAGAAAAAAATGAGTAGGTATAGCTGTTCTCTTCCATCACAGCTGTCCTGCAGAAATTTTCCAACTTTTTTTTAAGATGATGTTATTGTTGTGTGCCTTCAATTTATTTCAACAACCTCTCTTGGCACTCTGCATTTATTGGGCAGGCTGTTGGGTACCTGGCACAAACCAGCAAAACTGGCTTCATAGGCAGATGTTTTAAAATATTCCCAGAGACAAGCTGTCTCCAAGGACCTGCACAGACTGTGCCTCAGAGGCACCCAGTGAGCCCAGTGTTTCCAAGGAGGAGTGGAAAGGAGGAGAGAGGGAAGCAAAGTAGTATCAGGACTAAGCTTGAGGATCATAAACTGAAAAAGTCAGTGTGGTTTCATAGGGTTTCCTGCAGATGGCAGCAGATGCTAACATTGAGGAGAAGTTGGATCAAGTATTGGTGTGACAGTGTTTTAGCTATGTCCTCCTTTTCTTCATCTTTTTCTTTCCCTCCATCCCTCTCCTCATCTTCTTTTCCTCCCCCCTCTTATTGTCTTTGTTGCTGCTGTTTTTAATAACTGCAATAACAATGATGATAACAGCAATAGGCCTAAGAGAGTAGTGTTGATGCCATGTTGTCTTTTCTCCACATCCAGATTGAATTGGCAATCTTGCGGTTTCCGTACGACTCCTGGGGAACGCCGTTCCAGCAGCTGAAACAGGTGGTGGAAGAGCCGTCACCACAACTCCCAGCAGACAAGTTCTCAGCAGATTTTGTTGATTTTACCTCACTTTGGTGAGTGCTTTTTCTCCTGGCATCCTTCACCTCCCCAAATGCGCTTGAGCTCCTGGTGGTGCAGTGGTTAAATGCCTGTGCTGCAGCCACTCACTCATAGACCACTCACTCATAGACCACAAGGTTGCGAGTTCAATACCAGCCAGGGCTGAGGCTCAACTCAAGCCTGCATCCTTCCGAGGTCGCTAAAATGAGTACCCAACTGTTGGGGGGCAATGAGCTTACTGTTGTAAACCGTTTAGACATCCCATGTATGATATGAAGCGGTATATAAATGAAGCTGCTTTGCTTTGCTTTGATTAGATGTCCTCCCAGATGGGCCTTATTTTAATGTGTCTGAGACTCTGAGAAAAAATCAAACCATCTTCATGCTCTTCCCATAAGCACCCCAGGCAGCAAACAGGAGTATTGCAAAGTTCATTGAGATAATCATTTCATTGGGACTCCAGCTTGTTGTTTGTGTCACAGAGCTTATCATTCACATATAAAATATAAAGAGGAGTGGTTGCTGGTGGCTCCAGTTTCAGAACAGCCATGGATCCGGTCATGGTTTTAACCTGACGTTCAAAGGAGCTGTCCAGTGTTTTAGAGATAGGATGAAGCATCTTGGGTAGTACTTTTAAAGTCTGACTCTAAATTAAACCCCAGAACAGATTCACCTCCTTCCTCCACTGACATTGGAGCCCTTCAGATAAAGAGGCATGTTTCTGGGCTTGATGAGAGTGTTTCTCCTTCACTAACTGAACTGAATTTAGCTTTGTTTTCCTCTGCTCCTTCCTTCCTCACCTCTTGACAATTTTAAATTGTAAGCACCTTGGAGCAGGGACCTGTCACCTTATTATATGAAAAGCATAGTATAGATTAGTGGTACTGTATGGTAACACATGAGCAATTCAGAGTGTAGAAAATTTCTTTTCATTACCTGCAGCTCCAACATTCATGATTGGGGCTGATGAAATTTAGACTCAGCTACATATGGAGAGTCACAGGTTGCCCGTCCCTGCCTTGGTGTACATTTGTCTGTTGCAGTAATTTCCAAACAGCAAGGCTGAGAATGGTATAGAGAGGCAAGCCCAAGCCTTTCCTCTCCTCCTTCCCAGAAGCACATTTAAGACAATGATCAGTGTTAGGGAGTAAATTCACTTTTACAGCTTTATGTAACCTGTTGATCTGTGACTGATGATGCCTACTGTTGGTTTGTTTCTTTAGTTGATAATCTCCTGAATTTGGAAAATATAGTAAAGATAGATCCTAGCTTGTAGTTTGCATCATAGAAAGAGTTGCAATTCACAAAATGAAATTGAGTTTTCATTTTATTCTTATTAAAAGCTTGATATCAAATTGGTATCAAAGCTTATCAAATTGATATATCTACATCCATTAGATTACCTTATCAATTTGCTGCTTTATTTATTTATTTATTACTAATGTTTTGTTATTGCAAACAGCTTTGTTTTATTATTCTTTGTTTTTGTTGTTGTGTGCTGTGCTTTCAAGTAGTTTCCAATTTATGGTGACCCTATCTTGGGGGTTTTCTTGGCAAGATTTGTTCAGAAGAGGTATGCCAGTGCCTTCCCCTGAGGCTGAGAATATGTGACTTGCCCAAGGCCACCCAGTGGGTTTCATGGCCAGGCTGGGAATTGAACCCTGGTCTCCAGAGTCACAGTCCAATGCTCAAACCACTATACCACTCTTTACTGTAGTGTAGATATACATTATTATTAAACTTTTACTAACATTATTAAATTTAGTATCACATATCATTATAATATATCATTATATTATATTATTATAAAACAATACAAAATATTAAACTGTTTAGATGAATGGAAAGACTGAGTTTGGTAAAAGTTCTTCCCAAAATATGTGTGTGTGTGTGTGGGGGGGGGAAAGAATTCAAAAGTTTTCAAAACTTCTGGTAATAAATATTGCCGAAAGCAAACCAGATAAATGTAGTAAAGTCCCAAAATATCCAGTCCTCTCTGTGGTGTCCAGCACATCCCATTAAAAAACCCTCTGTACAACCAATTAAAAGTTGAAGGCCTGACACATTAAAAGCTCTTTGCCTCTGGCCAAAAGAGAGCTGAGAGGGGAAAAGAGGAGAGAGTAGCCACCAGAGCCTCCCATGGGAGAAATGTCCATAGAGCAGTCATTGAGAAGCTTCTCTCCCAAGCCCTCCTCAAATGCACCTCTTATGATTGTTAAAATGAAAATTTCACTTCTCCTTTGAAGATAGAAGACTTGGGGAGGCCTGGGTTTACTCTGGTAAAGTTCTTGATAGACTGGTTGGTAGTTTGGAAAAGTTTATTTTGGACAACTGGGGTTGAAAAACAAGCAAACATTTTCCAGTTCTGTAGTGGGTGTATGCTAAAATTAATTTCTCATCAGCATGCTGTTCCCCAGAGTTGTCTCATACCTTGTGCTGGCTCCTTAGTGCTGCACATTTTGAGTATCTGTTTCATATAGTTTTTCCCTGCAGAAGCTTGAAAATATGTTTTTCTCTTTTGAAACAAAATGATTTGGGCCCTGTCTAAAGCAAAAAGCATGCAATGCCCCAGAGCGTCAATGTTTTGAGGAAAAGTAGAAATATCCAGAGGGCAAAAACGAATTACCTATTTGAAAATGAAATACAGTTGTCCTTCCTAATTCATGTACTTCCTATTCACGGTCTTGAATTTTCCGCAGATGGGAAGCCAGGAGGACAAAATGGCGTGGGTGCTGCACAGGGATGTGTGGCCATTATATCCAATGGGACTTGTGTATTTGTGATTTTTCCAATTTTTCCAATTTGCTGGGGGGGGGGGGGGGGGGGGGGGGAGAATGACTGTACTAGTTATACTTATTTGTGATGACAGTGGCTCCTAGTGGTGGTTTCTTGCTAAGACAGTGACTGATTATTGTAATCTTGGGAACTGTCTAGCATTGCCAGGAGAGTTGTGACTGGCAGAACCCTCTGTTTCATCACAGAAAGCAGATTAGTGGTTAACATCTTTGTAGAATTAGTACTGATTGTTGTCTTAGCCTTTCGTCCAATTGTAAGGTGTTTAATAGAAACTTCATATGAAATACTTTTGAGAGAAAGCAGAGTAGGAAAGATAATTATTTTATACCCCTAATTTCTGCTGGGGATAATTATGCACCAGTCGCCCATGTCCCATCTTTTTCAGAATCCACTTCTATTTCCTTTCTGTACTTCTTTCATATCAGGTTGTGGGACTTTCTGTTATCTTCCCACACTGAAATCTGTGCACAGTTTTTAAAATGCATTTTTCATGCACTTTTGGCTAATTTACACACACACACACACACACACACACACACACACACACTAGCATTTTCCTCTTTCCTAAAGTATGTTGGTGCATATTTTTCAGCCATACATTTTAGACATTCATACTATAAATATAGATGTTGTTTCATGTGTACTTTATTTCATAGCAGTGCCCTTTAAGACTTCTTTATGTGCAAAAGTTCAAAATGAGGAGTGCATTTTCTTACAGCAAGTCTTAGGAAGTATGAAAATGTGACATTCTGAGATTATGGAGCTCAATTATTCTTTCCCCATCCCTGCTTATGGCTACAAAGTCATAGATACAAGTCTTGCTGTGGAAGTAACTCCATTGTTTTGAAAACAGTCCAGATCTCCCAAAGGACATAGGAAAGGCACGTATGTAAGCCGGTCCTTTACGTCAGCTAGCACTACTTCCGCAGCCTCCTTCCTGAGCTTAGACACGTGTGTCTGAGTGAACTTTCCTCAAGTATAGTTTCCTTTGGCTTTCAGGAAATGTCATGTTGACCCCCAACTGATCTATGTAGGAAATAATGGAATGTGTCAGAATTCTGGCCCTTACTTCTCTTGGGCAATATGCCCAGGTATAATGGGAAGAGAAAGGAGACAAATTCTACATGAGGTTGTGCTGTAAAATAGGGTGTGATGAAAAGCAAAAGTCAGTTGGAATAGAACAGTGAAGCTCTTTGGAGCCTGAAGGCTACCTGGAGAATCAGGCCTACACGTGATGTAAAAATGGAGTCTACGTTGCCTCCTTATTCAGCCATAGCTGTTTGTTTTCCTGTTGTTACTTTGAAAGTTTTTAGAATCACTTGGAAATATTGTTTTTGTCAGAGCCAGTGTGGTGTAGAGGTTGAGCATTGGACTACTTTGGAGACCAAGGTTTGAGTCCCTGCTCGGCCATGGAAACCTACTGAGTGAAGTTGGGCAAGTCATACTCTCAACCTCAGAGGAGGGCAAAGGCAAACCCCTTTATGAACAAATCTAGCCAGGAAAACTCTGTGATAGTTAAATAATGAAGAACAATGCCTTGGGGTCGCTATAAGTCAGAAATGACTTGAAGGCACATAACAAAAACAGCAGCAACAACAGGTATTGCACAGCTGTCTTCTGCTTTACAAGTGGATAGGAGGAAGGAGCTACCCAAGTCCCAGTTGTTCAACATACAAAGAGTATTTTGAAATGCTCAGAAAGAGAGAAGGAATGAATAATCGGTCTTCGTTATTACACAGCATAAGAGTTTTCATAAATGTGAGCTCTGTGATGATGCAGCAAGAGATGGACAGGAAATATCCCTTCAGTAAGCATCCTTCACTTCCTCTCCCAAGTTCGGCAAATCCCAGCAGTTATAATAACTTGATGATGGCACTTCTGTTTCTCTCAGCATGAGACTTTACACCTCCTTCCCTTCTCCACCAAAGCCTGTGTACGTGCCAAGATCTTTTTCAAGTCTCTTCAAGCATCTCCCCCATAAATACCCTGCCAGGAAGAGAGTGGATATTACATCCTGTCTTCAAAGCTATTTTCTGCTGGAAGGAGATGGAAATAAATGATCTTTTGCCCATTCATCCCCCCCTCCGTCATAGACAAACTTTTCCCAGCAGCCCATTGTAGTTAAGTTATTTGCAGAAATGATGATAAATAATGCAAAATTATATGTCACAGCAGTGAGTTAAACAGATCAGAGGTGAATAAAAGGTGACACACCTCATCTTTGTTTTTAGAGCCAATAAATGAATGTTGGATGTATATGTTCATGGAATGTGCAGGGCTAGATCTACATTATAAACTTATATCCATTTAAAGCCAGTTTATCTGTCCTGGTGTCCTGCATAGAATCCTTAGTAGTGAAGTTTGGTTGGAGAGCTAAGGAATATCTTTCCCATCTTTCACAGACTGCAATTATTGTGATTTGGCTCTCCTTTGCCCTCATTAGTCCTGAGTACACACTTTAGTCCTAAGTATATACTGTGGGCTGGTTTCCACTTAAATTTAAATCGATTTGCAATTTGTCTTCACTCCATGTCGGTGAATTGATTCCAAAAGGTTCGTTGTTCCCACTATGAAAGCGGATCTTTTCATTATTCCCTTGTAATCGCTTCTTTTTTGTCTTGATTGTTGTTCCCATTAGTTTGCACTGCTTAAAAATGCATGTCAGTCATCTATGCATCATTGGTGATGCAAGTGGCAACACGATGAGGACAGGGCCAGAGCGGGGGGACTGACTGCTCAAAAGTACATCATTTCCCCTTTGAGCAGCCTGGCTTAGGAACTATTTTTTTAAAAAAAAAAATTGATAGAAGATTCGATCCATTGGTTTTGCAACTACTTGTCTTGCTGAGCTGCCATCAACCTGATTGCCTGTATATATACACACACATGCACCCATAGGTCATACAAGCACAAAGGTAGAGCGGGGTAGTGGTGGTGGCAAATCTCCCAAAAACTGAGTCGGGATAGTAAACACCCTTCTGCCATTAGTCCCTCCCCTCCATTAAGATCTGATTCAGATCTTTCGTTTCCACTTGTTGAACACACTTTGGAATCGATTTTTTCAAAAGAACCACCAAAGAACTAGTGTCAGAAAACAGCAGATTTTTTTGCATTTGCCTTACTTCATCACAGTTGCAACCAAGCTCAATAGGATCAGAATCGATTTCAAATGGATATGACAGTCACATAAGCCAATCTGCTATTCACTTTAAATCATAGTGGGAACAAGGCCTGTGTGTGTGTCAAGGGGCCATCTGGTAAGTAGCCTGAAGAGTTAAATACTGGAGAACAAGGCCACAAAGCTGAGCAGTCCTGAAGTTTACCTCAGTGGCCACATTTTTAGACATGAATCTGCAGAGAGAAATATCTAGGTCAGGGGTAGGCAACCTTTCCCCTTTAAGGGCTGAGGGACTTCAGCTCCCAGAAGCCTCAGCCATGTTGGCCAAGAGTCCCATGTTGGCCAATAGCTCCTGGGATTCTGGGAGCTGAAGTCCCTCGGCCCTTAAAGGGGAAAGGTTGCCTACCCCTGCTCTAGGTCATCTTTATATACATTCATTTCCCTGGGGACTGGAACCTTGTGTGATTGTAGTAAGAGTTAGTGGAGTTGCTGCTTACGAACATAGAAACCTAACAGCTTCCCTTGTGAGAGTTGCTCATTGCTGATGTAAACTCAGAGACAGTAGTTCAAGGGTAGGCAACCTTTCCCCTTTAAGGGCCGAAGGACTTCAGCTCCCAGAAGCCTCAGCCATGTTGGCCAATAGTCCCATGTTGGCCAATAACTCCTGGGATTCTGGGAGCTGAAGTCCCTCGGCCCTTAAAGGGGAAAGGTTGCCTACCCCTGCAGTAGTCTCTACTCCCTGGTAATTGTGATAGGGATATCTTCACATGTATAATGTGATCAATAGGCTATATTGGGAAATAAATTGGAATTAAGTGGATCTGTCTTCAACATTGGAAGTTGCACTTCATCTCCAGGCCTGATCTCAATCATTCCGCATGTTGGAGTCAAAGCAGAGGTTAAAGAGGGCTATTGCACCCCTAGTTCTGGCTCCCTCCCTCTCATGGCATAATATATATAAGTTGTATGACATATGTTGTATGTATGCTAATGTCACAGTATGTTTCTCATGTTTTAGAAATACAGGATTGCATAAAATTCCACATACCATTTCTCTATGTTTGTTCTTTATGGGGTCCTGGTCCCCTGGATGGTGAGCCATTTGGAAGCCTTTTGAATCAACACACAAAGAGGGGTGTTTGCTAGTCCTGCCCACCTTTGTCTCCAGTTCCTTTGCTCCACTTATGAGGTGAATGGCAAGCTGAAATAGGAAAACTTCTATGTGTAGACACTATCCACATGATGAGAAACAAACTTCTTTTTTAATAAAATAAAATAAAATAAAATCACAGTCTGTGATCATCTGGAAACTTTGGATATGTAGGAGAAACACTCCTGTTGTGGCATGTGGAAAAAGCAGTAGAACTGGAGGTAGAGAGGGCAGAGCTAGTGAGTTGCCCACTGTGTTCATTCAGCTTGTTTTCAAAATGAATGAATAGAGCTATAACATTTTTTTAAACAACACTTGAAAATGTCGTCATGCTCAACAATTTCCATTGGGCTTTAGGTAAGTATAGCCATGATACCATATTGGTACTGTTAGTTTAGTTTATATATCACTTTTTGACACATAGATTCCCACAGTGACTAACAGTAGAAGAACTAGTTAACCATTGATTCAAAATCAAAGCAATAATAAAAGAACTTCCAATCAGGAGATGTTCTTACTACATGAGTTTGTACTATTTCCTCAAATTCAGCAGATTAGGAGTTTCATCAGTGCAAATCTGGCAAAAAAACCACATAATATTATGATACCCACTGGGTGGCCTTGGGCAAGTCACATGCTTTGAACTTCAAAGCAAAGCAATGGCAAACCTCTTTTGAACAAATCTTGCCAAGAAAACCCATGATCGCCATAAGTCAGAAACAACCTGAGGGCACACAGCAACAAGTTACATGGAGATGAGAATCAGAAAGGATTATTAGGAATTTTCCCAAGTAACCTTGATTGCATTGCTTATGTTGTTGAGGCTGACCCTGTTCAGTGTTGAGTGAGTCTTCCACCCTGCTTTAAAAAGAGATCGGTCTTCTGTTGAGTTTTATTTGTCTGTTTGACTGTTTGCATATACAGAATATAGATACAGAGATGTAATTTTCTCCCTTTTTCTTTAAAGCTTGAAGAAGAATTCCAAAGAAAGGCCAACATATTCTGAACTAATGGTGAGTTTATTTGATGGCGTTCAAAGGTAGCACAAGCTGATCTGAATGCATGTGGGGTTAGTTTGATGCATGGGGTGGGTGGATTCATGCACAACCCCATTCCCAAGTTGCAACATCTGATTTGAGATGATGCAACATCTGCATCTGAGGAAGTAGCAAGTCTATGAAATCTTATGATACTTCTTTTAGACAGTTTCAAAGGTGTTACAAGATCCCTTTGCATACTACTATTCCAGACTAACAAGGCCATGTCTCTGAAAGCCAAGTTGTTTCCTTAAAAACTTTTCCCCTGGTTTTCCCCAAAAACTAATATAATCTCAACCACCATGTCCTGTTCACTTTTTGGAAGTGCTCATGGACAAAATATTTCCAGCAGTGAGAGAACCATTTGCTCCTCAAATCCCACATTTGTGCTATGTATTCTTTTTCTTGCTAGACTCAGTTTTGAGAAGATAAAATGAGTATGGGGTGCTCCAAACCTACCATTGCATTTTGATCCTTATTAAGGGATGGTTTTGGTACCTTATGTGAGTAGATTTCAAACTACATGGTGGAAATAAAAAGATAAACAAAAGATGAAATGTTATTTTTTATTATCATCTTTGGAGACAGGGGAAGGTCCAGTTTTACTGTCTTGTTTTTAAAAAGTTCTCTGTTCACATACATAGAAAATTTCTTCCCTCTTTCTGTCCCATCTCCTTCAAATCATGTAAGGTTCTACCATGTGACTTTTTAGTACACACAGGGTTCACCAGGGTAGATAAGAGGAAATGAGCATGTTATGGCCAAACTCTGGTTGGCAGCCCTGCACCATTTCTATTGAGTTAGGATGTTGGATCACCTTTCAGATATATCTCAGCATTGTGGTATTTTATGGCTGACATTAGTGTTGTAAGGTCCTGTGGTTTGGATTTTCCTCTCCCCGTTTTCACTTTCCCATGGCAGTAGACACTGTGGTGCTGGAATGGGCTTGACATTTTAGGCTGAGGCTGCTTCCTTGCTTTCCTGTGCAGCTGAGGTTTCAAATGGAAAATGAGATGATGTTTAGGCACACAGAGAACTTATTTTCTTATTTGAACTCTACTTTGTACTATTGATGTGGTTTTCAAAATGTGTCCTGGTGAACCCTAGGGTTCCTTGAAAGCTTTTCAGGGGGGTTCCCCTGTAAGGATATCATTAACTGAAAACAAGCTTTGTGAAGAAATGATTTTGTCCTTTAAAAAATGGTATTGGTTGTATGAGGTGAGAGGACTTCAAGTTTAAGCCTGTAAACAACATGAACTGATTGTGTACCTCATGCTAGAACCAAAAAAAAAGCAATGTTCATTTTGATCTAAGACCTATCTAGGCCAGCATTATCTTCCAACACTGACTAACCAGATGCCTCTGGAAAGCCTACTGGCAGATTAAGAGCTTGGAAAAATACTGTTTGGGACTGCATTTCTCAGAAACACCTACCCACCATGGTAGCAGTCCAGTGCTGGCTGGGGAGTTCTGGGGTATGCAGTCCAAAGAAGTAACCTTTTCTAGCTCTGAGCAATATAATATGGACAGTAGCTCACTGCTGTTTTGAGGCAGATGGGTTCCAAGGCTGTCAAGAAGCCGCTCTTCTGTCAGTCATGTGGAAATGGTTTCTGAGGTGGAAACTTTGAAAATAGCTTGTTCCTCCCTCTTATTTTACACTGTAATCAGATGTTGTTTTTTCCCTCTTGATCCTCTAGTGCAGCTCAACAGTCAGCATCTGGCAGAGTTGCTCTAGAGATTCCTAGAAAGAACATATTAATAAAATCTGCAAATAATCATATCCACAAAAGTCAAAACTGTTAATATGGATGGTTAACTGTAATCATCAAGGTTGGAGGAATCTCTCACAGTTGATCTATGCAACTACCCAGCAGGTGAAATAAAAGTAGAAATGAGCCTAGGCATGGTGGAGCTGTGCCTGCATTTTGTTCTCTCCCTCTGATGCCAGAGCAGTGGCAGGTGGGATGGACGGAGAGCTTTTCATCTGCTCCTGGCCCTAGGCATGATGGAGCTCTTCCTGCCTTTCCTTCATTTGGCTGATGCTGTACTTGAAACAAATGTATACTTTTCAACTGTTACGTTGGCCACATCCAGTACTGGTTCTTAGTGAATTCTTAGTGGAATTTCATTGCTGTTATAATTAGAAGCTCATATAAGATTAGAGGAAATAAATGTGTGTGGCTTTTTCTAAAATTTATTTGGCATGAATAGATACCAGTTTACAGATCTATGTTCTGATAATGAGTTCTCTCCATTAACTAGGTAGCAGGTGCTTACTGTTATGTACTTAATATTGGCAGCCAGTCTCCCATAAGCTTAGCCATTTGGCCCCTGGCTCAAAGCTCCTGCACGAAAGAGAGAGGGAGACAGAGAAATGAAAAAGAGAGTGTCTGTGTTAACAGATTTTTCCTCAGTGGCAGCTGGCAATAGTTCTTTGTCAACATGTTGGGATACAGAACTAGATGTTATACCCACTTCTTATCATCTTCCTATGAAGGAACATGTTTCCTTGACAGTTCATCTAAAGGCATCTACAGACTGCCAGAAATAATGCAGCTTGAGGGCACTTTAACTGTCCTGGCTCTGTGCTAGGGCATTATGGGAATTGTATTTTTTTCTGGGACATTTAGCCTACACCCACATCCCCCTGCACATAAATGTTCAGTATGAATTTGTGTCTACAAATGCAGTATTTTGTAAAAGTATGTCACCACCCATGTGATTGATACCCTGCTTTTTTGTGGCATATTGTCTGCATGAGTGGAAACTGCTTGTATACAGTCTGGTCTAGACATATGCCTAAATTGTTAGTTCCAACAACTTGAGGAGATCCATTGAATCTATGAAAACTTGTTATGTCAGCAATTATGTAAATTCCACTGAGTCAGTCAGTCTGCTCTAATTGGGATTGACAGTTGGATTTGAGCCATAATGTTCTTGCATAGTATGTAACTTCTCCCAACATGCACACACACCATGTATATAATATATACATGCACACAGTGTGCCATCTACACAGAAGTACATGGGAATGATTCATTGCAGATCTGTCTGTCTGTCTGTCTGTCTGTCTGTCTGTCTTTTAGGATTGTGCATGAATAATTTCCATGACTTTAATAATTTTCATGAATTTAATGACTAAGTTCTTCACTCACATCAGTCCCTACCTTGCTTCTCTGCTTAGTTGGTTTGATCTCATTCTTCTGCCTTTTGCATGTGGCAGCTACATTCCTCCCACCTAGACCTCCTCTTCCTATTCAAAGCCCATTTGCCCATTGACTGAATCACTGTTTCTGGCATCTTTTAAAGAAATTGATGAGTCCCACATTTATTTCCCCACGAAAGAAGATCCATTGGCTTCAATCTGTTTTAGTGGTGGGGGAGTGTTGATGCTGTCAGGTAAAAGTAGCTTATGGCCCTTCCTCAACCATGAACATGCTGTTGCACTTTGGGATGTGTCATTCCTTTTGTCTGTGATAACCAGACCAGTGGCCTACTTTGTAGACTTAGTTGCAATGGTAATGCCAGTGAGAGAGAGGGAGAAGGTCCACACACTAAAGGTTCAGTAGACATAGGAAGTGTTTTTCTCGTGCATATATACATGTGATATGTATATGTATAAGAAATGCTTTTGTTGATGATGTCTTATACCCACTTCAGTATAATTGGGTATAAGACATATGTAATATGTAGTTCTCAGAATTTTTTAATTTTAATGGTGGTGGAGCTTTTATTGATGACCTTGAAAAATCTTTAATAACCATTTTTGTAATAAAATCATATCCACTTGATCTATATGAGGCCAGTATGTTGCTGTGATGACATTATGCAAACTGATACAGCATGAATCCCTTTGGAAAGATATTGCAGGGTTAAGACAGCATTAGCCATATGCCTGGAAATTAGTATTTTTCATGGCCACGGCAGGGAAGAATAAAGAGGAACATGAAATGTTTGAAATGAACCTTTTAACATAAGTTCTCTTCTCTTTCATCCAATCCCCCACCCCCATTTTAGCAACACCGTTTCTTCACCCTGCATGAATCCAAAGAGACAGACGTGGCTTCTTTTGTCAAGCTCATCCTGGGAAACTGAGAAAAGACTTGTACATGATTTTTCCCTTTTATGGACTGGTGGGTTTAGGAGGTGGGGCACATGCCAGAGCAACAGCCTTCATCACATGAGAACCAGTAGGAGAACCTGCCACTGGCCACTATTTTTTCTTCTTCTTTCCCCCCTTTTTGGTAAAATACGACCCACTCATCGCTCTGGAAGGCTTTTAAAGGGTTTTTTGATATCCATAATGGCATAGAATGAACTGGTTAGTGAAATGAATTTTATTAAGCTTGTCAACTGTAAACAGGGAAAAAATATAAACACATTTAACAGGTGAATTGAGGACAGTCAAGAGTTCTCTAACCATCTTCTCATCTCCCCATACTTTGTTCCCTGTCAAACCAGATTTGCTTTTGTTTATGGTAATAGGTGCTACGGTAGTTATGAAGTTCTATGTAGAGTTATATTTTGTCTTTACCATTATTTTAATATTTATGTTAAGTGCTTGATTTTAATAGAATCTCAGTTTTTTGTTTTTACGTGTGAGTTGAAGGGTGAACAATAATGACAGCTATAACAGCTAAAACTACAAAGATTAGTATTTATAGGTTTTTGCTAGGGAAAGGAGAAAGAGAAAGGCATGGGCCATATAGATGTATATGGGGTGGTGGACTAATTTAAATTTAAGGAAACGTTTGTCTTATATATTAGTCCAATAATGTCTGTATCATTCTTTAGGTGATGCCTGGAGATGGTATTGCTTTATCAAGAGCATCAAAATAATGCAAATATGTGGTTTTTGTGGTTGCTATTATCTCTTTGGTTTGGTTTATATCTGCAATCACTGATGACTATTAGCATCTAAAAAGGTTAGTCCCTGGGAGTCTGGGATTTCCTGAATGAAAATTATAGATATCTGTAAAGAAGTATGCAAAATCAAAAGCAGCATTAGCCATTTGATTTTTGGCCAAATAATGGAAAAATAACACCTGATAATTTACAACCAAGAAATTGTCCATACTGGTCATGGGTGGTTAAGTCTGTTTGACTGGGTGGAAGGAGAGTCACCAGAAGAAAATGAAATGAAGAAGAGCTTCCTGGAGAAATGGATTTCAAGAAGGGGGTGAAATGATTTAACAGAAGAGCATCAGTTTTGAGTTACAAATGTTACATTCTTAACAATATAGTGTGTGTGGCTTGGGCATACAGACTTCATAGATACATCCATATTTGGCTTATTCCGCTCAGTTTTTCTCTTTTTGGAGATTTACCTGTGGTAAAAAACAGGAAAAAATAGTGTCTGTCTGGAATTCAAGAAAAGAACCAGAGTCAACAAGAATGAAACTATAGGAGTTGTGTCCCTCATCTTAATTAAAATAACAGCAACATTCATGGGGCCAAATCACTGACTTGATTTTCCCTACAGTCTGTAACCTGTTCCAGATCTGCTCAGCGCATCCCTTGTCTTTGACTTCCTCTGATTTTCTGCCATCTTGTGATCACAGTTTGCATGGATCTCCTGCTTTGAGATACACAGCTACTTTTCCCCAAGTGTTTTGTGTAACAAGACTTTTGGTCGTAACTCATGGAAGCCCCTACTGTCTTAAGAGTGTCTGAGAGTGGCTGTTGCTTGTAAAGTGTTCTCCCTTTCTGAAGGCGAACCATGTTTTGTTCGTCATAACAGTGAGATTGGTTCTCTGTAATACTTAAGGATAATAAGATTGGTAAACTGCTAAAATTTGATGTTGAGGGAGAATGTGGGTGCTGTTTCTATCACCACAGATTTTATCCTTTTACTTATGACACCCTATTTCTGCCCCAGCACAGTGTATGGCAGCAGTATGAAGCAGCTCAGAGATCAGACAGTAGTGACACCAAGTGATGGATCTAGCGTATTCATAACAGATTTTGCCAGAGGACTTGCCATACTCGTCTCCTACAGTCCATACTTTAAAATGCAACTCATCCGTTGTGCACTTATCCATTGGAAGCCATTCAGAACCATCTAACTACAGACAAAACACTAAAGTGGGCTCACATTTCATTGTACTCTTAAAAGTCCAGAATGGCTTGTAACCTGCCCCTAGTTTTCCCTTTATACATCCTCTTTCCGTCAATGACTCTCCCCTGCCCCAATAATTTTGAGCTGCTTGATTGATTGTCTTCAGCTGCAGCTAAGGCTCCGCCAGCCAGTTTTTAGAACTGGTTCCAGCATCGATTCTCACTTTGAAAAACATGACATTTAAACCCACTTTCTGGTTTTCCTCCATGTGGAGCTGATGTTTGCTATAGAGATTGTTTTTGCTTCTTTTCTCTTGGAATAGTGAAACTCATTTGGACACCACTCCTTTGACCTCAGAACACCTTTATTTGAGTTCTGTGGTAACAGACAGACTGGATTTATGAGATAGGATCAGTGTTAATAGCAGATATTAATACTCCCATTGGTTTCCAGGAGGAGGAGAATGCCAGCACTGTCTGCTATAAGTTAGTCTAGAAATATTACTGCTCTATAAAACAGTACTACATGCCTCAGGCCTTATTTTAGTAATTAAAATGTGGAACCTAAGTTTTCTAATCACTTAGGTGCTCTTGGGATTTCTGTGTTAGTATAATATGCATCTTTGGAGGTATGCACAATCCTAGAATGAAAGACACCCAAGCTTTTGGTTCCTTCTAGTCAAACCCAAAAACTTATGTGTTCCTTGCTTCAAAATCCACATATCATGCTAGTGAACATCATTTATGGATCTTTAATGTAATTATGGTACAATGGGTTTTCTTTAACTTCTGTAAAGGATGGCTAGAGAGTCAAAGAAGGAAGCAGCTTATGCAAAATTGACTGATGACAGGACAAGAAGGAATGGGTTAAATTTCCTTGATGTGCACTTACATATGCATTGCTTATCCATGCATGAGAAAATATTTTGGATCATAACTCTCAGAATCCCCTAGCCATTATAGATATAGCATTGGAATGTTCTGCACTGGGGTGGTTGCAGAATCTTCACTCTTGGAAGTTGTTGAGAAAAATTTTGGCAGGTTTTCCTTGTCAATGAATTGTGCTATGGAGGGTTTCAACAAAATTATGCATTAGTTTCAAACTCTGCTATACTGTACCTTTTGATCTCTTAAACTGAAACAGGTACAGCATAGCAGAGTTTGAAACTAATGCATAATTTTGTTGAAACCCTCTGAAGCACAAGAAGAGCTGGTAATAATAACTCTTCAGTAAAAATGATTCTGAATTTACTTGATGAGGTAACAGCTTAGACTATATGTGTGAGATTCAGATGTACTAGTAGGTGTTGTGGAGCTTAAAATTCATTGCTACTGTGCATATACCTTTAATTTCAAAGTGTAACCCATCTTAAGTTCTTTAAACAAAATACTTTCCTCATTTCTCTGCTTTCGTTTTTGGGCAAATGATCTGGGCAAACAATGATTTCTTGTTTTCTCTGTAAAATTACATTGCATTCTTTGCTGAATGATAGGACTGATGACCCAAATTCTAGTGAGGAGGGTATCCTCATTTACTTCTGAGCAAGACACAGCCTACACATAGAACAGAATCCCACCATTGACATTACCATGTTTGGCTATGCATGGTAGCAAACCCATACATATTGCGTTTTCAATGCAGTCACATTGATTTTACCTGTTCCACTTTGGGTTGATATCCTAGGAGACACTAACACTATTTCTATATGAGTACAGTTATTACCTCAGTAATTAAGCAATGTGTTCAACAGAGCATTTGGTACCACAGAAAGAAATAACATGAAAAGAACAGGGATAGGATCCCACACCAAAAAAAGAAGAGCAGTTCAACACATACTCAAAACTAACAGAATGCATATATGAAATGAAACAACCAGGTCAGGTAAGCATTGCATAAATAAAACCATTTGAATCTTCTAGAGACCATGTGAAAACTTATTTCAAAAGGTATCTAGGGATTGCTTTTTCTTTCACCAGCCTCTGCTTTTCTTGTGATTTCTGTTTTGGTAGCCAAGCTATGCTTTTTAAAGACATACTGGAGTGAGGTAGACTTATCTGCTCTCTTCTTTTCCCCCTGTTTCACCAGTTCATGCATGCTCAATAAGGGATTCTGGAAGCAGCTGCTATTTACCTTGTCTGTTGTAGAAAGGAACACATGGCAACAGTAGAATTAGCTAAAGTAGAATCTCTTTGTCTCCCAGCTTCAGCTCTTTTGCAATGTTTACTGTGGACATGCTGCTGCTACTTGATTCTGAAAGTCTGTATTTCTCCAGCACTCCCTCACAACCTTCCTTTGCTGATGCTGCTAAAAAAAAAAAAATAATCTAGCCAGACAGAGGACAAGGGGGCTTGGTGAGTGGAAAAAGCCTTTATAAAGAAGAGTTTTACTGTCACAGGCTTTATTAACTGAGATATGCCTGTACTCTTTGATACTGTGAAGTAAACAGGGTAACTGGAGACATGCACAAACACTCTGCTTTGTTCTCTGTCTTGCTGAAGAAAGACATAACTGTTGGATTCTTCTCATGCTGATTTCTCATTTTCACATGTAGACCATGCTAACATAACTCTTTTTTTCCATTAAAAAAAAGCACAGTACTTGTTTCCAGCTTCTTAATTACTGCAGGGTTCTTTTTGTCTGAATTCTTTCATAGAGTTTCCTGATCACAACCATCTTATTAGTTCTTGTGCCTATCTGGAAGTGAATGGAAAAGTATTCCATTAATCCAGGCAACCTGTTTTATGTTTGTTAGGAGAAGGATTCATGGATTCTTATTTACAGGTAGTTTGTAAGGAAATCTCAGGAGATGCCTTAGAAATGCTTATTGAACAATTCTGTTGTTACAAGTGGAAATGTTCTTTTAATTTTAAAGGGATATTTCTTTGAACATGATTTTTTTCTCTTCACTGCAGAAAATAATACAGACACAAATTACAGTAGCCTTCCCCCGCGCCCAATTTTAATATGTATTGGCTGTTGTTTTCCTTAAAAATAAGGGAATAGGTACCCATTTATTATTGTTACTAAACTATTCTTCTGTGCCATAAAAAGCCTGTGTAACCATTCTCATGAAGTTTCCATTGATTCATTGGACTTACTCTAATGGGGACTAGCAGCTAGATTTTTAGATCATTGAGTTAAGTCATGCTCTATTTGACTCATCTAAATCAAAGACTTAATCATGACTGACTGAAGTGCTTTTGACTGAGGAATTTACTATAGGCATAGCTAAGTCTGGATCCAGTTCAGTGAGCTGGGCTTTGTGCGACAGAGGGGCTAAAATTCAGTACTCAAGGAAACAAGAATTTCAGTAAAACAAAAACAAACTTGTTCTACTCCAAACTTTCTGGCTGCAGATAAACACACTGGGACCCCCCCCCCCCCCCCCCCGTTCTTCTTTTGGGGAAGGTGGAAGCCATACAGACCTTAAGAAACTTTGAAGAAATGTAGAAAATGCCTAATTTCCAAACTCAGTTCCATTCTTCTGGAGATAAAACATACCTAGAAAGAGGATCTAGGATTTGAAGTTGACAAAAAATTCACTTTGGTCCAAAACACCATGTAGTGATCTCTTCTGCCATTCATGAAAACCTTACTCCCACCTCACTTAAATTCATTAATAACAATGATAATGATCAAGGCTGGCAAGGATGCAAAGTTTCTGGTAAAGGTTGAGTATCCCATATCTGAAATGCTTGGAACCAAAAGTTTTTTGTACTGGATTTTTTTCTGGTTTTGGAATACCTGTATTTGCATATACATGATACACAACATACCACATAAGTAGCATAGTGCATACTGTTTTTGCATGGATGGAGAGAGATGTGAGGCTGGAGAGAGATGAAGCTGGAGAGAGATGCGAGAGACATGAGGCTGAAGAGAGACACATTCTGTGAAATGGGAATCCAAGAGTATTCTTGGTGAGAATCCATGCCTCCCACCATTTGACAGATCCTGGTGTCTCTTTCCATCCTTGCATCTTGTTTGTTCACTGTTTGCATTGTGTATGAGAGACGAGATGCAAGAGAGAGATTGAGGATGTGAGAGATGAATGAAAGGAGTACCAGACCTGCTGCCTCAAAGGTGGAAGTGGATGGCTGGTGTCAAAAGAATTCTGGTTTTGGAGGTTTTCAGATTTTGGCTTAGGGATGTTCACCCTGTACCCACACACATCTTGGGTGGTTTTGCCCCAAAACTGAATTTGGCGGTGGATGTGTTTAATCAGTATAATTACTGGACAGAGTATTACAGCCACTTCTATAATTGGCTTGTTATCTTTATTCATTAATAATGTAAAAGAATTGAAATGTAAAGACCATTTCAATTTTGTGTGTGCTGCTGAATGTCAAGATTATGTTAAAAGGGAAAATCTCCATAATCTGTTAGATGCTTGGTATTTACACATTTGAAAAAACTGACTGCTCAAAGGCAGTGACAAACATTGATGCACCTGATAATTTCCACAATATAATTTATTGAATATACCAACAGAAAATCAGAAACTGCTTGCCCATCTAAGACTCATGTCAACCTATGGAATATGTTCTCTAACCTAGTCTAACATGGATTTCTCTTTCTTGTCTGCCATATTTTGTCCCCATTAGCTGTTGTTATTATTATGTCTTGTCTGTAAGTTTATTCTGCTGCTTATTTTATTATTAAATTTAAAAATAAATTAAAGGGTGAAGGAGTGCCCCCCCTTTTTTTAAAAAAAGTAAAAATTACAATACTATGCCTTCAATGCATATATTAATGTAACCACTATTATGGTCATTATTGTCTGTGTTTAAGTACAAGTCTTCATATTTGCAAAACACACCTCAGTTTGAGTGTTGCATAAAAAATGCTGTATTGTTCAGTGCCCCATTTTTCATGTACAGATGATGGTGTCCAAGTACTTAGCTATAAGGTCCTCAGTAGTGGCAATGGTAAACTTCAATTTTTATGGCACGTGCTTTCTGTGGCACTTAAAATCTGTGGGTTTACTAGCATTGTACTTTTGCTAAGTTAAGTTTTGGTAGTGGCCTTGTGGCAGATTTTCAAGTTTGCATTTCTTCTTTATGAACTGAGCACACAGCAGAGAATGAATTGAATCTGTTAACCTCATAGGATCATACAGTCTATGTATACATTTCTCTTCAATTGCCAGCACCTGGTGAGACAGGAGATGGGGAGCTTCACAGAAGATATTTGAAGCAGACACCTAGGAGGTGACTTGTAATATAACATGATTGCTCATATAATGCCAATGATGACCATCAGTCCTTGACTTCATAGTGTCATTCCATTTTATGCACGGCAATGTATTACTTGAATTTTCCATGTCCCTCATTCACCCATATTTCAGTGATAAAACAAAACCAGAATGCAATCAGTACCAACAGGACATTTATATCATTATTTAGACAGTGACTGCTATATCCTTCTGACTTGTCCAGGGAGAAAGTGCTGTG
Organism: Phrynosoma platyrhinos; assembly: GCA_020142125.1. NCBI lineage: Eukaryota > Metazoa > Chordata > Lepidosauria > Squamata > Phrynosomatidae > Phrynosoma > Phrynosoma platyrhinos. The sequence goes on from CM034703.1 coordinate 184,439,782, forward strand.
TTTCTTCATGAGCCCAATTCGGCTGGCCTGTGTGCTGTTTTTTTCCCCCACACAGCTGAAACAGTGCAGTATCAGTTGGTTTTTGTTTTTGTTTTTGTTTTTTGCCATTCTGTGTGTTCCCTTTTAAGGATCATACAAATGTTAACATGCTTGTCTTGGACTCAGGGATATTTTTTATTGTATGAGCTAGGACTGTTAATATTCAATGATTTTGTTCTTAAAGACAAATTTCCAGTTTTCTCCCCACTGTGGAGAAAACAAATATTTCTGCATTGTTATTGTCTGATATTAGCAGTTCCCAAGATGTTTTGGGAAATAATTCTATGCAGAACTACATATGGGGTTTATTTTGCATGAAAATTTTGTGATTTTATTCTGAAAAATGTATTTTTTCTGCAAGATTGCTGTTTTCTATGCAACCCCTCTCAAAAAACAGCAGTCTTGCTCAACAAAAATCTTAACACAAATAATAATCTTCCCCAACTATTTTCTATGCAAAAGCCAGAAGTCTTGCACAAAGCCATTACTCTTGCACAAAAAAAAGTGTAGCTGCCCAAAAATGGGAGTGGGGTGGGGACTTGCACAAAACTCCACAATTGGTTATGGGAAACCCATTTTGTGGCCAAGACACAAATGATGGTGAATATTCTTTCTATTCCTTCCATAAGGATTTTTTTTTTTTGCTTTATAGTGGTCAGACACTAAATCTACTCTGTTGCACGTTTCCTTGATTGTGAGATACATCACAGAAATGTCCACATAATCTCTGAAGGTTACTTGGGCTTGACTTCCTTGTTTCATTTGCTGACCTACTTGAGAAATAAAGAGACCAGACACAAAAGTCTGGGTTGTCAAATGGGCCACTTTATTTAAATCTTTCCATGCATTCATGTTTGAACTCGCAGGGCCTGCTCATGCACACTCCTTGGAAACCAAACTCCCAGCAAAACAACTTTTGTATCTGTCTTGCTGTACTGGGGGTCTAAAAGGAACTACTACTAAGGCCTGAAACACATGGCCCAAATGATGCAGCTTCAGGCCACGTTGGGGGTGTGCCATTTACATGATGCATGCCCTGAATGAAGTCTGAAACCACATGGGGGCCATGTCATTTGTAAAGAACTGGGCTAAAAGGGAGGGGATAGAATCCACTCCTGGCAGGCTGGTTTAGGATCACGCCAGCAGCCTGGATTGGGTCCTGGCATGTGCAGTTGGGACTATGTGACTGGTCACCTTGTACCAACCTTGCCAGAGTTGAGCTGCATCCAGAGTTGGGAATGCATCATGTCCTACCTGTTATGATAAATAGCTGTTCTCATTAGAAAAGCCTTGTCAGGTAATATCCAGGCAGGCCTGGAATAATCCACGTAAGCACTGTGAATTATATCCCTATATTGGAAAAGAAACAGTAGAAAAGAAACAATATTCCTATATTGGAAAACAAAACTAAAACAGTAGGCAGATTTGGATTAGGCAAAAGAAACGAAGCAGGTGAGTGTCTGGTAGCTTTTTTGTGAAGCCAACAACCTATTCATTGCAAACACATTTTTCAGACAACCAGAAAGAAGGCTACACACATGGACCATCACAGATGATCAACACAAAAATCAAATAGATTATATAATTGGAAGTAAAAGATGACGGAACTCTATATTGGTGGTCAAGACTAGACCAGGTGCCGACTGTGGCACAGATCATTAATTACTCATAACAAAAACAAGAGTAAGATTCAAGAAGAAAACAAAACCAGTGATTATACCAAAATATGATCTAAATAATATCTCAATAGAATTTACTGATAACTTAAGAAACAGATTTGCACTACAAAGCATAATAGACCGAGAACCAGAGGAACTATGGTCTGAAGCCAGGGACATAATAAAAGAAGAATGCAGACAGACATTTTCAATAAACAAAAAGAAAGAAAAACTCATGGATGACAAAAAACAATACCCACTATAATAAATAAAAAAACAAAACAAAAGGGAAATAGGAACAAACTAAGAATTATGAATGTAACAGTACAACGGCTTGTGAGGAAAAATAAAGAAAATTACTACAATGACCAATGAAGAAAAATAGAAGACAACAGCAAAAAGGGAAGAATAAGAGAACTTTGTATTTTACAAGATCCAGGAAATGAAAGGAAAATTCAAACCAAGGACTGGGACAATCTGTGACAATAAAAATGACATAATTCAAGACCAGGAAGGAATAAAAAGATGTTGGATGCAATATACAGCAGAATTATACCAAAGAGATGACAAATGAAGGACACATGGAATGAAGAGCCGTATGAAGATGAACGCCAAATCCTAAAAAGTGAGGTGGAAACTACAATAAGAGAAATAGCAAAAAACAAATCACCAGGAACAGATGATATTCCAATTGAATTGCTGCAATCTACATTGACATAGCCAACTCTAGTTCTAACCAACATATGTTAACAGATATGGAAAACAAAACGATGGCCAACAGATTGGAAGTGAACAATATACATCCCCATCTGCAAAATGGGAGAAACGAGACTGCAGCAACTATAGGACCATAGCACTGATCCCACACAAGCAAAATCATGCTCAAAATTCTGCAATATAGACTCCAAACAACCACACATGCAAAGAGAGATCCCAGAGGTCCAAGCAGGGTTCAGGAAAGAAAGAGGCACTAGTTATCACATTGCAAATATATGACGGCTAACGGAGCGCACCAGGGAATTCCAAAAGAAAATCAGCATGTGCTGTATAGACTACAGCAAAGCCTTTGACTGTGTAGATCATGAAACGCTATAGAATGCTCTTAAAGACATGGGAGCGCCAACACAGCTGATAGCCCTGATGAGGAATCTGTTCTCAGGACAAGAAGCTGCTGTCAGAACAGAACACGGAGAAACGGAATGGTTCCCAATTGGCATAGGAGTCAGACAGGGCTGCATCTTATCACCCTACCTGTTCAACTTATATGTAGAACATATTGTAAGAAAAGTAGACTTGAACACAGAAGAAGAAGGAGTAAAAATAGGAGGAAGAAATTTCTATGATCTGAGATATGCTGACAACATCATAATACTAGTAGAAAGCCTCACAGACCTGAAACAACTATTAAGGAATATCAAGGAAAAAAGTGAGAAGGCAGGTTTACTGTTGAATATATAGGAAACAAAAATAACGACCACGGAGGACTTACATAAATCTAACCTAGACAATGAGGTAATAGAAATAGTAAAAGAATTCCCATACCTGGAATCAAACATTGATAGAAACGGGGACTGCAGCCAGGAAGTCAGAAGAAAATTAAGAATGGAGAGGGCAGCTATGAAAGAACTAGAAAAGATCCTAAAATGCAAAAATATACAACTCAGCACAAAAGTTAGAATCATACAAGCCATTGAATTTCCTATTACCATGTATGGATGTGAGAACTGGACAGTTAAGAAAGATGATAGGAAGAAAATCAATGCATTTGAGATGTGATGCTGGAGAAGAGTGCCAACAGGACAAACAAGTGTGTCCTAGAGCAGATCAAACTGGAAACCTCCCTGGAAGCTAAGATGACCAAACAGACTGTTGTGCTTTGGACATATCATGAGGAGAAAGGACCAATAATGCTGGGGTAGGTGGAGAGAAGTAGGAAGAGAAGAAGGCCACATGTTAGATGGATGGACTCTATTAAGGAGGTCATGGGTATGGGGTTGCAGGATTTAAGCAGAGCAATGGATGACAGAGGGTCTTGGAGATGTCTTATCCATAGGGTCACCATGAGTCCAACAAAATTGGAAAAGAAAAGCAGCATGTGTGTTCTGTGCCCTGGCAATAACTGCAGCATAAATAAGAAAGCTGGATAGCCAATCAGACCAACTCCTTTCCACCTTCCTCCTCCTCAGCTTTTCCCTTCTCACTGAAATCTTTGATAGCCTTTTCCTATCCTCGATAGAAAATTCAAAATATGGCTATGTATTCTCCTGTGCATACTCTGTGGGTTATAAGAAAAACCTGATTCCCCTGAATGCCAATTAAACCCATGTACATGTTAGGGTGGCCATCTGCCAACTCAGCTAGTTCTAGCTGACAATGCATCAGAGACACCACTATCTCCAGAAGCCACTGGAATCAAATTCTTTCCCTTTGCTGCTGTAGATGGTTCACCTTAGTCCCACCAACTTTCTAGAGCATCAAGGCGAGCCAAAATTCATTAGAAACCTGCATTTGCTTGGAAATGCTGAGGGGATGTGAACCTGCTTAGGAGGTAAATCTGCTTGCTCCAGCATCTCAGTCCTTGCCATAATAGCTTGCCAAGATATTCTTTCCCCTTCCTCATTGGACAATGAGAAAATCACCATGTGCAGACACTTGGAGGGATGTTTCTTAGCTGACCCCTTACTCTTAGAACCTCCAACACCCTTCTTAGACCCCATGATAGGCTAGGGATGTAAATCCTAGTCCAATAGTCTAACAACTATCATATTTACCTGTCCCCATGGTAAACAGAGTTACAAATGGATATATGTCTACATGCTATAGAGGTTTATCCTTTAATCTCTTTCTCCCACATGTGGTTGCTGCTATTATTGTTAAAACTGCTGTAGTATCAGGTATATTGATAAAAGTCAGCACCAGTAGCCCATCGAGGATCACAACCTTTGCCCTGCTCTAGCCACAGACTCTGGACAGAAACCCCCAGTTGCAGAACACAGCTTTAAAATGTCAGCTGTTAAACACTAAATGCAAACGTGTCCTCAACTACCAGAATTGGCCCTACAGAGGTGTCATTTGCATTTAACCTCCAGAATGGGCCCAGTTCCAAGACTTGTGGCCAGACCATCAACTGGCAACCCAATCAGGGCCCAAAGGAACCATGTAGCCTATCTCAGTGAGGGTGGGAGAGGAGATGTGGGCAGGCTATGCAACCAACGAAAGGGCCCCCAGCCACCTGACACATTTATTGGGTGAAAAAGATGGGAAAGAGGCACACAGGCCATGTGTCCATCCGCACAGGCCTTGTGGGCAACAACTGGGTACCAAGCAGTGCTTCTATGAGTGCCATGTGGGCAAAATGAACTGACTTTTCATACCTAAAAATGGGGAAAAGAAAAACACACACACACACACAAAGAGAGGGGAGGTGCACTGGTTGCTGCTGCACACAATGCGCCCTGCTTCTCCAGGCCCAATCTACCACCGATCAAGGTGGCCAGCCATCCAACACTGTCCAGCCCAACACTCACTTACTGTGGCATACTTATGCAATAGAATCTCAGCCAACACGATTGCTTTCTGTGGGTAAAGACGGTTAGAGATTACTGGCCTGTTTGATACATTACCTGGTTTATTTTAGGTATCTGATTGATGTCTTGGCCTGAGTTTCCTCTTTAGTTTTCTCCTCTTGGCAAAAGACAACTTGCTGCAAAATATTTCAGCAATGACATTTCTTGACAAATAATTATATTATGCTTTTGGGACCTGAGGCACAATATCTGGGTGCAGTTGATTGTCCTGAGAAGGCAGTATGAATCTCTTTGGCTGCATCCACACTGCAGAGATAATCCAGTTTGACTTTAACTGCCATGGGCCAATGCCATGGGATTCTGGGATTTGTAGTTTGTTATGATAGCGGAGCCCTCTGACAGAGAAGGCTAAATGTCTCACAAAACTACAGTTCCCAGAATTCTATAGCATTGAGCCATGGCTGTTAAAGAAGTCTCAAACTGAATTATTTCAGCAGTGTGGATGCAGCCTTTCTCCTTTATCTTTTTCAGCCTTTGCATTTACTCCACATTTGTGAACCAGGGAAAGCATTTTATGTTACAGAATGCAGCACGCACCAGTCTCCATGTTCAGAGACTTAACTTTTCTAGTGTGTTGAACCAGCAAGATCTGACAGCTGTATTTCAGCATCTGATGCACCTTCCCCAATTCTTTGTGTGTTTGTGCACATTTCTTTTTTTCCTTTTCCCCGTTCTTAGGTAAAAAAGGCCAGTCAGTTTTACCTACATAGCACTCATAGAAC
>CM034703.1:184452672-184463682 GCA_020142125.1 Phrynosoma platyrhinos
TGGTTATGCATGACAGAATTTATGGGGTTGTCCACATGAACCAAATACAAAGTCCTCCCCACAATCCCACAGTGGTGAGTCTGGATGACATAGGGCCCAATCCCTGGTTCTTGTACATACAGTCTGGATGATATCTGGCCATTTCAGCACCAAACCCACTGTATACCTCCCTAATGTTTTTTAAACATTTTGCTCTGGATCTTCCCAGAAGATCTGGAGCCCTCTGTTTCAATACTGGGGGCTGTTTACATGTGTCTCACAGTGTTGCTTGGCGGAACAGTGATGGCAGATAGTTGCTGGCTCTAAGGTCAGAATGAGGCACCCAGCTATGTGATCAATGCTGGGCTGCGTGTCTCATTCTCATCTCAGAGCAAGTGAGTTGCCCATGGTGGTGGCCGGGTCACGTGGCACAGCAGGATGCCCATGTAAACAGCTGCTCAGCATTGCTATAGAAGGCCCTTGATAACAGGGACATGTCAGGGCAGCTCCAGGGCAGAATACTTCAGACTGATGTCATTTTGGCCCATGTGGACCCAGCCTGTGTCTATGAGGAGATATTTCCCAAGCCTTTCTTTTTATTTTAAAGCATGGTTTTATGACTAGATGTAAACATTCTGTTGAATCAATAGAATGTTTACATCTAGTCATGAAACCATGCTTTACATTTGTAATTGTCTTCTACCTTAATTTTTTCCCCCTACAGCAAGGAAGACTTTATGCATCCCCCCTCCCCGGAATGACTGCAACATTTGACTTAAATTGGTTTAGTGACAGCCATCATAGATGGGCTGTATATATCTCCTGGCACTATATTATGGACACTACATTTAAGGAGTGGTAGTAGTTTCTAGGCATCCAGTGATACACCCTTTGGGATGCACATTGCTCCAAAGCGAAGTGGATTCTGATTGGGTGGAGTCTTTGGCAGGGGTTGGATGGGGTTGAGTGTTTGCATGCAGTCCCACTGCTCCTTTTCTAGGGCAGTGACCAGAACAAACCATGAAGGTTCACTTAATCATCTTGCTTTTCATTATTTGCAAATGGAGAACTATGGTTAAAGCTTGCTTTAAATGGTTTAATGTTGGCTTGTATGGAAGTACTGGCCTATAAATTCTGGTTTACATAGAATAATACTTTGGACATATGATGAAATGATATGAGTTATTGGAAAAGAAGGTAATATAGTTAAAAGGTGGAAGCACTAGAAAATGAGGAAAACTGTAGTACAGATGGATGCAGTCAGCCATGGGAGCCATGGCAAAACCTCTTGGATATCTCTCATAGGGTCAAAGTTAAAGTCAATTTGATGGCAAATAACAACAGCAAATGGCTAAATCTGGCTTCCTGGCTTATTTGTGTGCCTGAGTTGCATGTAGGTATATTCATGCATTTCTGGCTTATTTAGCCAGGACTGATGGCTTGCCATGACATATGAACTTGGCCTTCTAATACAAACCATCTGTGAAATGGTTTTTGTTGCTGGAAGTCTTGCACATCTAGCTTAGTGGTTTTCTGCTTTCCTTCTGATCATGTCAAATACTGGGAAGGCAGTCCTAAAGGAAAAATAAACAGGCAGAAGCAATGGGAACAGGAGCCGCTGCTACCATTAACTGTTTCATTCTTGCCCTTTTTGTCTCACCTGTTCATTCTCACATCATTCTTTTAAGGTAGATTACTGATAATACTGTTTCTAAAGTGGATAATTGAATCCCAAAAATGAAGGTGAGTTATACAGGAGGCGTTTTACTGGAAAATACTGGTTGGGGTATAGGGTTAAAAAAACAGAAAAATGCAGGGCTTTTTATTTGTCATTTAGTTAGCAGTCAGAAATCATCTTGATCCAATATTCCTTATTTTATTTAACCACAGCAACACACTATAACCTTTTAAAAACACATGGTTTTAAAAATTCTCTAATCTGTGCATTATGCTTAACACTTCTAATTATGTAAATTATGTTTAAAATATATATTTAAGCCTTACACTTAGACAAATAGCTAGTATTTGATAATGTGATTCTGTGTGCATATTTTACACAAGATATGTGTATATAAAAATATATATAACTAGGTATAGCTTATAGGTTTCAGTATATACCAAAGATAAAAAGATACGTAACATTTCTTTAAACACATACAATATTACAGTTATCTTAGTTATTCCAGCATGTTCAAATAAATCTGTATACCCAGCCTATTTTTCATTGCCCACACTATGGTTTTCTAAAAATGAGAGAATGGAAAATGAAGATTTAATAATACCAGGTTTGACACAGACACTTTAATAATAATTGAAGATTATGTGACTGACATGAAGATCTCTTAACTGATTTGAAGATCAGTTATGTCTGAAAATGTCATGTAGAAGATGGAGCAAACTTGTTTTCTGCTTTTCCAGAGACTAGAACATGAACCAGTGGATTGAAATTACAAGAAAAGAGATTCCACCTAAACCTTAGGAAGAACTTTATTGTAAGATTTGTTTGATAGTGAAATGAACTGCCTCAGAGAGTGATGGAATCTCCAACTTTAGAGGACTTTAAACAGGGGTTGGATGACCATCTTTCATGAGTGCTAGGTTGCCTTTGTGGTCTCTTCCAGCTCCAAGATTCTATGATTTTATGTGGATTCCTCATTACCCTACCTTGGTCTATTTCCTCCCACTCCCTCATATCTAATGTTGTTTCCAAACTTCTACCTACATCCATGCCACTACAAGCTCTCTCTCAAAATAGTTTTCTTATACTGTATTTCTTTAACTATTACTATATTTTTAATCATTTCCCCAATACGGACTAGCTTTCCCTGTTCCCTCATGACATATTTTTTAAGGATGCCAGTAATTATATATGATAAAGTTATAGTGAAAATTAATAATGAAATGATCTACAGAAATTGTGATTGTAGCAACTGTAACAAGGTGAAATTGGAGAATAGGTTGTGTGCGATATGAGTGCTGGACAGATTTAGTGTGTGTGCATGCAGACACACAAAGACAACAACAACAACCATACTTGAATGCCCATTTCCTTTGTAAATAAGAATGACTTGTTTTAGAGAGAAACATCACATATAGTTTGAGCAGATCCATGAGTTTCCCATGTTTGCTTTGTTCCTGTAAAAGTAGACTTGAGTGATATGGATATTTATACAGTCTGGTTATAAAATTCCTTCCTGAGCACTGTTCACTCCATGCATCTGAGAAAGTAGATTAACTCTATGAAGGCTTGTGCTACAACTTCTTTTGCTCAGTTAATCTTGAAGGTGCTACAAGATCCCTATTGTCAGAGTAAACTGCACTCTGGGTAGAAAATGTCATAGATGTGGCTGTGGCATGAAACTGGAGCAAAGGTAAAAAGATAATCTGAGTTACATTGGGAGACATGATAACTCATCATTTGAAGAGTCCTGAGTCGCAGGAAGCTGATGACAGAAGGGCAGGAGATGAAGTCAGCAAACTTCAGTTCTGCAGAGTCATGGCTATCAGGTGACAGGAAACTGGGTGACATACCAGTAGTGAGCTGGACTCAAATTCCAGGGGACAATATTGTATATAAGTGAGTGAGCTTAATGCTCAGTATGGTTGCATTGTAAATAGGAGCCTGGCATAGCACTTTGTCAGCCTGATGTATATAGCTGTATTCAAGAATAAAAGCCTCTTTGTGAGAACTCAGTAGTCCAGCAGTTTGTGTCTGCTGACAGCTTCTGCATGGGACTATTTTTTTTCTCTGCAGCCTGCACTGAACTTCACAGTAGGGACTTTTCTGTGGTGGTCTGTTCTTGGCATTTTCTGCATGTTGATCCTAGATCACACATGCTCCAACACCTATGCATACTGATATTCCAGACTAACAAGAAAAAGTCTCTGAATTCTTACATGGGTAATTCAGGTTTGAACACCTAGGAAATGTAAACTTTGTCTGAGAAGATTGTGTATAGGCTAAAGACCAATACATGGTCTACATCAGAAGTGGGCAACTGTGGAAGGCTAGGGGGCTGTGGACCTTGGAGGGCAACACCTGGTCCCAGGTAACAAACAAACAAACAAACAAACAAACAAACAAACAAACAAACAAACATAAATAGAACCCAAATGCTTCTAGGGGATGTGAAAACATATCCCCCATGTTTTGGGTTTCAAAAAAGCTTCTCCTGGGCCTATGTTGGTCCAGGATACTAGCAAAATGTGGTGGAAATAGGTGCACACTATGTCCCTTGGTGGACATTTTGGAGGGAAGAAATTGGGGGGATATTTTCCAAAAATTGTTTTTGACCTTTGGGTGACCCAGGACTCCTCCAGACATGGTAGAAATGGCCTCTATGCCTCCCTAGAGTAGATTTAATTGAGCATAGGAGGCTTGGAAGAAACAGTAGCATTTTCCTTGGAAACAGTGTTGCAGTAAGTCAGGAGTGGGCAATGTGCCGCCCATAAGCCATATGTGGCCCCAGGGCCATTTTTATAGCCCTGGGGGTCAAATACTTGCCCACAAATGCCCTTTAGGAGATGTAAGGGCATTTTGCCACATTTTCAAGCCCTGGACCAATTTATGCCCAGGAGAGGCCTTTTTTGAAAATAGGAAGTGACATCTGCTCACTGTTCATCATCACATCATATGCATGTTTATAATGTGCAGTGCAACAGAATTAGTATGTCCATTCTTTTCATTCCTGCTATCCCTCCACCTTCTGAAAGAGATGGAAGAATACAAAACTGTGCATATAGGTGTACACTTGTATACCTTGTTCATGTGGCTGGTGGCTGGTTTGGAAGCCCTAGTTGATTTGGTGCCTGGTGCACTGTTTATTTAATAATGACAGTGACTGGTTTATCACCAGTGGCATCAGATTGCTTCCTTTGAATGATAGGACCAAATTAATTAAAGACAATAAGTTATTCGTTAGGTTAGAAATTTTCTAACAATAGGGACAACTTAAAATGTAATTTTTGACTCAATTGACCTACTAGAATTTCAACATTAACATATTTACCAGAATTAATTGATTCATTAAATCAGAAATCATGCTTAAGAGTCTACATATTTCATATGTCCAAGCTAGTTCTTTACCAAATGCCCCATTCCCTTTGAATATTGGAAAAGTGGTTTTTGCTAGACTTTCCCACCTCTATTCTACATTAGACACCACCACAATATCAGTTCCTGGAAATTGAAATTTTGGAACCTGAATTTTGAAACACTCAGCCCTGGGAAACAGTAAATTAAGAAGGAGGAAGAGCGAAGAGATTAGGTTAGAAAGGATGAAGAAAGGGGGTTTGGTGGGATGGATGTGATTTAAAAACAAAAACAAACAAACAAACAAACAAAAAACACCACATCCATCTAAGTGTTGCCATCTCTGCCAAGAAAGTAATGGGGCAAAGAGGACAAAAATCTTGGGTAGAGTTTTTCAGCTTCATTTCATGAAGGTTTTTGTGCAGGCTGGAATTGAATTACTGGAATTGAAATGGCAATTTAACATAAACATTATAGTTAAAATATTCACCAGTTCAATGTAAAGGCAGTTGAATTAGCAGTGAAGTATTCAAGTCTTTTACTCTAAATCCCAAGTCTCTACCTTTAAATCTCAAGCTGAGTTTCAAATCCTTGCAAGGTACTTTCAAGTCAAGTCTCAAATTGAATCTCTTACAGAAAAAAAGGAGGTGGGGCACACTTCTCAGAGGGCAAAAACAAGCATGTTCAACAGTGGGAATTGAAGTGGAGGTTGAGATCTACTCAGAAGCCTGTCCCTGCTGCATATCAGAGGAGACTTCTAAAGATTTTAAAAACTTTTAGAAGGATCCTTCCTACTTAGGCCTATTGCTAACACATTTGCTGTTCCCCTCCAAGAAACACACCTCATGCTCTGGGAACAGGTCTTGCCTGCTGCTCAAGTGAATGATGCCAGCAAGTTGGTCACTAAAAATATACAAATCACAAGTCAAAATGAGACATTGCATCATTTATTGCCCAGTTGGGTCCAAGTCAAGTTACTAAAGTGACTTGACTTCCAGTGGCGAACTGCGGCATGAACAGTTGGCATTCCTCAATGCAGCAAGGAAACTGACCACAATATTGGGGAGTAGAGCCTAAGAAAAGGACACTAAACAGGATTTAAGTGCCCCCCCCGGTAAAGGGGGTCTGGAGTTGCCCCAAGCTAGCCTCATATCAGGTACCAACTCATGAACTTGAAGAACTATCATGGAGGAAAGTGTGTGGATGGGAGTGGGATGCTGAAGGGGAAAACCATCCTCATCAGTTGGAGCCTGAAAGGGCTGGAACACTGCCCACCACTTTTTAACAAAGCAGGAGGGATAATACTATAGGTTGCAACAAGATAATAATACAAACAGAGGAGAGTACAATAAGAAATACCCTAACCATTTTAAGAGTGTTCAAAAGAACAAAGAAGAGAAAGACCAAAGTCTAAATAATTTTTTTTAAAGACTGGAAGGGAAAGAGAGTAAACAGTACCTTCCCAAGGAGAAATGGGTCACAGAGAAGCAAAAATAGAATGACTCAAGAGGAGAAAACCAGGAAGGGACTGGTGAGGACTGGAGAGTAGTAAAATAAATAAGAAAATAAGGACTGGATTTTAGGTGGAGAAGGGTCAAAAAGAATGGCTGCAACTAAGAGGATAGCGAGGAGAAAATGGGGCATGCCAGAATTAAACTTGCTATAGTACAGGAGGAGGCTGAATGAGAGTGAAAGTGAGTAAAAGATCCTGAAAAAAATACTGGTGGGAAGAAGGAGGAACAAATAATAAAAGAAAAAAAATAAGAATATGAACTAAGGTGAAAGCAGAGAGGGGAGAAATAAAGCTACTGGACAGAGAAAACAAGATAACAGGAAAGGAGTACAGAAATGATACAGGAAGTATGAGTAAACATAAAGGCTTGAGTTAAGGCAGAGAGAAACACCAGAAACAAGGAGATATCCAGGGAAAATCCAACTGAAGGAACGGTAAAGGAATCTACTTAGAAACAAACTGATAAGAAGGTGTAATATAAAATTGAAAATTGAGAATTGAGAATGGAAATATGACATCATATATTGACTGTTAATTAATTGACTGTTAATTGATTAGTTATTGTTAATGATATATTAATTGATTATTGAGATTAATTGATTATTAAGATCAAGTAATAGATTATCAGAAACTGTCAATGAAATATTTATGGACTATTAAGATCTAGTGATTTGAAGATGCTAATTTAAAAATCTTAAAGGAAAAAAGAACTACAAAATAATAGAAAGAAACTGGGGAGATAGGAGGTGTATGGTTAATTGATTCCTAACTGTAAGTTAATCAACTGATTAACTGTTTACAATTATTTGGATTGATTAATTTGGATTAATCAATTTAAAGGTGTTAACCCCAAATGGGGAAGGCGAAAAGTATTATAAAATATTATAAAGAAACAAGACATAAAGAAATTAAATTGAAGATAAGGAAGAAAAGTGATTTGAGAGAAAATGGTGAGAGGAAGGAAAGTAGTGTTGCAATTCCAAACACAAATAACAACACAAAGGAGCCCCTCAACAGAATTATCAAGAACTATAGATCCTGGTATTTTACTCTTGGAAGAAGTGAAGACAATAAGAGCAGATATAAAAGCAGAAATAAGAGTGGAAACAAGGGAACTTAAAGAAGAAATGAAAGTTAATTTACAGAAAGAACTACAGGATTTTAAAGTAAGCATAGAGAAAATAACAGGAGAGGTGAAGGAAATAAATAAAAAAATGGCAGAACTACAAGGAAGGATGGAGAAACTTGGAAAGAAAACTACTACACAGAAAATACAACAGGAAGAGCACTTTAAAGCAAATTTAGAAGTGTGTTTGAAAGGGAAGGCATTGAAGATAAGAGGATTAGAGGAAAAAATTAATGAAGACCTGAATGAAAGAATTATCCTGCCCCTGGCACATTTTATCTGATGGTCAGTGGAACAGCTGGATATAGAAGTGGACAAATCCTACTGAATAAACTTTTGGGTCACCAAAAACATAAGATATCACAATCTATTTTGTTAAAGAATGTGTGCAAGATCTAATATTGGAAACCAATTACAACCTCCCCCCCTCAATATTGATGGCCAAGAGGTTCAAATATTTAAAGAGATACCAATACAGATATTGAAGAAAAAGAAAGACTATATGACCCTAACACAACATTTAAGACAAATATATATATATATATATATATATATATATAAGGCATAAATGGGAGAAAACAGTGGCATTTGTAATAGAGGAAAGGAGATATGTAATCAACACAATAAAAAAGGCAAGAGACTTTCTGGCTAAACAGAAAGAAAAACATAAAGAGTATAAAGAACAAGAAAGAGAGAATACTAGAGGAAAGGAATAGGAAGAAGTAAGGAAAGAATCCAAGATGATAACGAGAAGAGAAGAAGAAATTCAGAAAGAGAAAGAACAAGAAAGAAAGAAAAAGGATGGAAGAGGAAGGACAGATGGATGCAGAAGATTTGGAAGAGCAGTATAATGAATTGGAAATGGAAGGAAATGGATTAGAAGAGGAAGAAGAAGGGGAAGAGAGAGAAGAAACATTGAGAAAGGAAAGTTACAGCGAAGTGAGAAGAAAGAAAAATAAACAGCAACAACCAGAAGAAGGAATAAAGGAAGATATATAAAGAAAAAAGAACTAAAGATATAAAAGAAAATTTAAAATTAGAAAAATGACATCCAAATGAATATCATGGAATGTAAATGGGCTTAACTCAAAATATAAAAGAAGAAAGATCTTCCATTTTCTGAGTAAACAAAAGATGGACATTGTATCTCTCCAAGAGACACATATTAAAACTAAAGATATACATATAATTGAAAAATTAAAAAAATTAGGAGATCTTTATATCTCATCTAGTGAACAACATAAAAAGATGGGTGTGTCAATCTATGTCAAAAACAAAAGTAATGTAAAAGGAGTGTTTAAAGATAAAGAAGATCATTATATTGCATTAGAAATAGAAAACCAAGGAAATTAAATACTTTTAATAAATATATATGCTCCACGAAACAATAAAATGATTTTTTTTAAAAAGCCTTTACCAAAAGATAGTAGAATATGATTAGAAAAGATAATGATAGCAAGAGATTGGAATGAGAATGTGACTCAGATATAGATAGATCAAGAGAAAGGAAAGATTGTCAAAATCAAGGGAAACTACCAATTAAAGCATTCAAAATGATTCAAAATTTAGGATTAATTTATTTATGGAGAATGGCACACAGAGACTCCAAAGATTATACTTTGTTTTCAGACAGATTCCAATCCTGGTCCAGGATAGATATGATATTTGCTTCAAAAGCACTAAGCAAAAAATGATAAAAATAGATATTCTTCCAAGAACATTCTCTGGCCATGGCCCAATGGTGATAATGTTCAAACAAGGGAAAAGAAAATATTAATGGAAACTCAAAGAATATATTTTCTCAGATAAGGAAAAGGTGAGGAGAATTAAACAAGATCTAAAATTACATTATGAAGAAAATACAAATACAAATACACCTATGCATATCATCTGGGATGCAGGGAAGGCAGTGGCCAGAGGTTTATTAATTCAACAAGTAATAAGAAAAAATAAAATGAAAAAGCAAATAGAGGAAGAGTTAATGGATACACTGAGAGAGAAAGAGCAAGAATTAAACAAAAATCCCCAAAACAACAAAGTCATACAAGAAATACAGAAGATAAAGAATCAATTGAATCAAGAGATGATGCAAAAAAAAAAATGAATAAAATTAAATATATGACATTATCATTTTGAAAATGCCAATAAAGTAGGGAAATGGATGGCCCATAAATTGAAGAAAGAAAAAAAGATAATAAGTATATAGTTAAAATCAGAAATAAAGGGAAAAAATATACATAGCAAGAAAAAATAAGGCAAACAATATTGGAATTCTATGGGAAACTATATGCTAAAGATGGAAGAATAAAAGGTAAAAAAGGTAAAATAAAAGGCTGTCTTAAAAAAGAACAGATTTCACAATTTAATGAACATCAAAGAGAGGAACTAAATGCTTCAATTACTATGAATGAGATCTGCAGGGAAATTAACAAACAAAAAGATAATAAAGCACCAGGCTTGGATGGATTAACATCAAAATTCTATAAGATCTTTAATGAAGAACTAACTCTAGCGTTATATAGAACTATCAAAGGAAATTTCCCAGAGTCCTGGAAGAAAGCGTTGATTACTCTGATACCAAAAGAAGATCAGGATCCAGAAGAAATAAGTAATTATAGGCCAATTTCATTGTTAAACCTTGATTATAAAATTTTTGCATCAATCATGGCTGAATGATTAAATAAAGTACTGCAAAGTTGGATTCATGAAGACCAAGCAGGCTTTCTCCCAGGTCTCTCTCTCTCTGGCTTTTCTTTGCAAATGAAGATTCAGGAAGGTCTCATCCCATGCTTTTTGCAAGCGCGCTGATGACTAAAAAGGCCAATCCGAGATAAACAAATCCGGTTGCAGAAAGCACAGCAGAAGATCTCCTTGGGTGATGTTTCTGGGTTGTGATTCTTTCTGCATTGTTGTTTCTCTTTGAGACTTGTTCGGCGTGAGTTCTCAAATAAGGCTACAGCATTGTGGATAGTGCATCTCCATGCCTCCCGATGTGAGGCCAGGGTGGACCATTGTTGGTGATCAATTTGGCCGAGCCTGAGATGTTGTTTCAGGGAGTCCTTGTATTGCTTTTTTTGGAGCGCCCCTCTTACGCTGACCCTTGGCAAGTTCACTGTAGAGTACTATTTTTGGGAGGCGATGGTCCTCCAGCTTAGAAACATGCCTTGCCCAGCGCAGCTGCATTTTCAATAGCATGGCCTCAATGCTGGTGATCCCTGCTTGCTCAAGAAGAGCAACATTCGTCACATAGTCAGTCCAGTGTATATTTAGGATTGTGCATATATGGCACTGATGAAAGCATTCGAGGAGTTGTAAGTGTTGGCGTTAGGTGACCCATGTTTCAGACCCGTAAAGGAGAAT
>CM034703.1:184470913-184492948 GCA_020142125.1 Phrynosoma platyrhinos
ATTATTATTATTATTATGAAGTTGGCATGGAGGGAGGAGAGGAAGAGGTCACCCTGTTATGTAAGTAGAAGAACAGTAGCATGAGACTGGATCATATTCTTCTATCTAGGATCTGCCACTATTATTGTTCAAATACTAGGATCTATCAATGTCAAGTGAAATGTTGTCAAAGGAAATGTAAACTTTTTGAAATTCTTATATGACAATAAACATTTTTAGTACTCAGGATTCTGAACTGTAGCAGCTTCTCGAGGTTTACCATCTGTTTTAATTATTTAGGCTGCAAATTTGTAAACGTGTGCTTGGGAATAAAACTGGATGAACACAGAAGGACTTTCAACTGTGGAAAGTAGAATATAAATCCTCTTAAATGAATTTATTTTGTTTTGTTTTCATTATGGTTATATTTGAGGACAGAATAACACCAAGCAAGAAAGATAGAGAAGCTTAAGTACATTCCTCTCAGTACAGAGTATAGTCATCAGTGGAACTCCACTATGCTGTTCCAGCCTGTGTATGTTTGTGTTTGATTTATATTCTGCTTCTCCTAGAATGTGAGACCCAAGATGTAGCTTCCATTAGTCCAGTGTTTCTCCATTATTTTCTGTCACGCCCCCCCTAGGAAAGAAGAAAACATTTCGCGCCCCCCCCCGCGTGATCACATGGGCGGGTTTGGCCAATCAGGATAGAGCTACTGGGGCTGTGCTGGGACAATCTCCCTCTCTCCAGCCGTAACGGGCCCCCCTTTATGGAGCCTCGCGCCCCCCCTGGGGGTCCCGCCCCACTATTTGAGAACTGCTGCATTAGTCCCTACCAGCATGGCTAGTAGTCCAGGATTACAGGAACTGCAGTCCAGCAATATCCCAACGCTGGAATTTTATTTTTGAAAAGTAACTATTTTAAAGTCCAAAATCCAAAAAAGAGCAATATTCAAGAAGTACCTGTTTTGTTACACCTGGAATCTTTTTAGGTGCTCTTGTTAACTGCTGTTTTGCCTATACAGCACCTAAAAGTACAGGTATTTCTTGAGAAATTCAGTGTTCTCTGCCTCCCCCCCCTCCAAGGAACCATTAGTGTTGGATAGGATAGGGCAGTGATGTATTCATGTCTTTTACTCCAAGTCTCAAGTCAAGTCTCATGCCTATACTTTCAAGTCTCAAGCCAAGTCTCAAGTCCTTGCAAGATACTTTCTAGTCAAGTCTCAAATTGAGTTTGAAGTCTGGGAGCCAACTTTTAATACTCTACAAAGACGACTAGCTACACAGAAGAGCCTTTTGCCTCAACCTCCCACTGCTCAATTGAATGCTGTTTTATTGCACTACAAAGTAGTGAATTACAGCCCTGGCCATTGCAGGCAAAATACTCATAAAGCCTTTTCTTGAAAAACTCTACAAAGAGGAGATTCCTTGTTACTGGGCATTAAAGTGTCCTTAAATGTTTCTGCACTGAACTATCCTTTAAAAGTTTATATTTTCCAAGTTTTTGTCTTTAATAGTCTGGTTTCTTGGTGAATAGGTAGATTGTATTTCTCAACATAATGTACATATATGTGCCTTCAAGTTGCGTGTTCACTTATGGTAATGCCATTAATTTTATAGGGTTTCCTAAGCAAGAAATACTCAGAGGTAGTTTTTGCCAGTTCGTTCCTCTGAAATAGTCTACAACACCTGGTATTCAACATGATACCCTGCAATAAACCTCATTACTAGATAGTACTGACAAAGTGAGTTCCATACAAATTATTTACCAGAGGACCTGGTTTTAGAAGACTGATCTAAGGGATGTTCAACCCTCTCTTTCCTTTTTCTTTGAATTTGAAAGCTATATGCATTTTTCTGTGGGTATCTCTTAGAGTGAGAAATCTCACACGTTTTGCAAGATACAGATAAATTGATGTCTGTCTTTGTGTGCATTCTGTTTCAGTTATTTTATTGCTTAAAAGTGAGTTGTTATACTGGAAAAATGGCATTTAATTATGCAGACTGGATGGTGTTTCTGCATTTATTCCCCATCCAAATTGAAAGCACCAGACACCAGTTCACCATTTATCCATTTGATGAAGGGCTTAAAATTTCTTTTCCCCTTCCAGCACCTTCTATAAATGTAGAGACAGATCTGTAAAGGCATAAAAGACCTGTTTTGATGTATTTCTCTTGCTGTGTGTATTAGGGTAATGGGGGTTGGCAACTAAAGTGATGTTTGTGAATATTGTGTAAGTTCTGTGGGAAGGTCTAGGAAGACTGATACTTTATGATAGATGGAATGTCCCTATTTAAAGAGTGTATGTGTGATATTGTCTCCTCATTTCACTTGTGGACATCCATTTCCAAGTCATTCAAATGCAAAATGGTCCAATGCAATGCATCTGACCACTGGACCCATTAGTTACATAGGCAGCACTGGAGTAAAGAGTCATGTAGTCATGTGGTAGTGGGCTGATTACCGGTACTTGCTGTATGGCCATAATGCTCACCTGTTTATCCATGAGTTGTGGAATACCACTTTATCACAAAGTTCAAGTAGGGCTAAAGCTGCAAAGCTTAAAAATTACATCCAAAAGCATCCAGAAGGTTGTAAGCCAGAGATCTTCTTGTTACTACTATAACAGCACACACTCTAAACAATAGAGTCATCCTTCATATCCCATAATCTGATTATCTTGCTTCTTTAGCATTCACTGTTTCTCCATCTCCAAGTCTTTTGAGTATTTCTCATCAGATTGTTCTTCAAACTACAACTTCTTGTACTTCTTTCACCATTTACTCCTCTTTTCATCTCAGTTTTAGGGATGAGGAGAATATTAAAATTATTTTTTAAAATTAGTTTCTCCAATTCTGAGAAACCCAACTGAGAAGAATCCTGGACTTGTGAGAATGTTCAGTTTCAGAGTTATTCTACACCAGGGGTAGGCAACCTTTCCCCTTTAAGGGCCGAGGGACTTCAGCTCCCAGAATCCCAGGAGCTATTGGCCAACATGGGACTATTGGCCAACATGGCTGAGGCTTCTGGGAGCTTAAGTCCCTCGGCCCTTAAAGGGGAAAGGTTGCCTACCCCTGTTCTACACAAAATCCACACGTGGTTGACTGGTGCAGAGAACAGCTCTATGCTGAACATGCAGCCCAGTTTGGTGCAGAAAATACTGTTTTCTAAGCAAGCAATTGCATGTGCTTTTTATGTGTGTGTACATAAAAATCTTGAACAGGCAATAGTCTTTAAAAACTATGCAATGAAGAATTACATCTCTGTCCAGTTTATGGCTGAGACTTATGGTAGCATATACGCATCTTAAGCAGTCTTTGTTTGGGAGCCACAATAAGCTTTCATTCTTGAGTGTCATGTTTGATTCCTAATGGATTACTCTCTCCTACAACTCTTTTCATTTATTTTAGTGATATAATAGGCAAGATACCTATCTGAGAAATTGTCACAATACAAGTTTTGCATTTAGGTTGTCTCCAGATGCCTCACATTACTCTAGCTTTCCAAGTACCAGTTATATTTTTTCTGCTGCATTGACAACTTCTTCTTCTTTGGAAAAATATGTTTGTTTCAATGTGATATGAAGTGATTTAAACTATAAGAGGAACACTTGGCACAACCTCTGCCTTCTTTTTGTCAAGGGATGGGTTGCTGGTTTGATTAAATCATTCCTAGGTTCAGAAAGAAACACATTTGAAGCAGAACTATGTGTGTTCCATAGGAGTCTGAGCCAGTAAAATGCAAAGGCTTTGTGAAAAAGACAGAAGAATCCTTCTGTAGTAAGTGTTATGCTGGTTGAATTTCTGTGCTTGGATTCTGCAAAACTGTGCTTCTACTTGGATCAAGAAATACTGCAGAGCCTCACAATCTTCTACTGCTTGGCCTTTTTCCTAGGCCTACTTTGGTTTCCCAGATTCTTATCAGGAATGTCCACAGAGTTTAAAGTCTATCTGTGCTGCCATGTTAGCAGGAGTGGAAACCATGCAACTCTGCAGGTATTGGTAGACTGCAATTCCTGCCATCTATAAGTCAGCTTAACCAATGCTGAGGAATGCTAGGAATTGCAGTCCAACATCCATAAGGCTGCTCAGTTCCCACCCCTGCTTTTCAACTAGAAACATGCCTTTTTACTAGATCTGCTCTGTGCTTTAACCAGACATTCCCATGAGAGCCTAGCACAGGAAGAAGAGGTTAGAGGGACAGTGAGGAGGCTGTGAGTAGCTGATGTACCTGCTTCCTTGCAGTGCTTAACACTGGTCCCTATTCCTGTCTTGGGCAGGAGCATGAAGAAGCACAAATAGAAAGTAGTCGGTGCTATGATCAGGCCATGTTTGGGAGCTGTGATTATGGAATTTGTGGCCTGATATCCCAAACTCTTCACCTTTCAAACTGGCGAAGACTGCAGTTTCAGGTGGCCTGAGTTTCTTTTTCTTCTTTGTAATTTTGCTTGTCTTCCCTTCCCCCTGACAATTCCAAATCACAGTATAAATGTAAACTCCCAAAAGTGACTTACATTCTCTCCTCATTCTCTCTCTCTGGTTTTCCATCACTTTCCCCAGTACACCAAATTGCCGCAGTGTTCAGCCCTTCAACACATTGTTTGTATATGGATGTAGTGTGCAATTTAGGGCCTTTGCAGACTGCCAGAAATAGTGCACATTAAATTGAGGCACTGCCCTGGCTTAGTGCTAGGGAGTCATGGGAATTGTATTTTTTTCTGGGACATTGAGCCTTCTCTGTCAGAGAGCTCTGGTGCCACAATAAATTACAGTTCCCATGATTCCCTAGCACTGAGCCAGGGCAGTGCCTCAATTTAATGTGCACTATTTCTGGCAGTCTGCTTAGGCCCTTAGTTTTGCATTTTGTGTATTTTCCCTAATCACATAGTGAAAAACAATACAACAGATAATATAAAAACTAGGCTGTCTGCAACCACCCAGAGGGCCTTCTCTGCAACCACTCCCAGATTATGGAATGGCCTGCCAGATGAGATCCATCATATCACCAACTTAACCACTTTTAAAAAGGCTGTTAAGACAGATCTCTTCTGACAGGCCTTTCCCAAATAGATACACCAACTTCAAGAGTCAGCCTGTCTCCTTCCTGCAATCTTTGCTCTAGCTATTGTCATTATTGTTTGTATTGTTGTGTTATGTGATGCATTCTTTTAGTATGTTTTAATAGTTTAATTATTTAATACTATTTTAAAGGGTGGGTGGGTTCTTGGGACTTATATTGTATTCTTTATTATTATATTTTTAATGCTGTCAGCTGCTTCGGTTGCATTTGCAGAGGGGCGGGATAAAAATAAATTATTATTATTATTATTATTATTATTATTATTATTATTATTATTATGCCAGTATGAGAATGTCTTGTTCTTGTGGGTTTGTTTGACTAGGGGTCACATTGTAAGACATGGAGTGACAGCTCAAAGGGGTAAAGGGCATTTCCATTCAACATCTCTGATTCCTTCCTGTGCTAGAGGTACTGTACCATTCCCCAGTGAACCAGCTCTGCATCCAGGCCACAAGTGAAATATATTAGGAAGATTTGAGCCAGCCCTAACCAGGGAGTCAATGCAAAATCCATGTTGGAACAGCTTGCCCAAATACAGTCTACATGTATAAAGCCTTATGTGTGTAAGGAGAAAATGTACAGTTGATTCCCAGATCCTATCCACCACTCTTGAGTCAGTTGTGTGATTTTGGTCTACATGTTCAATCAACATTCAGAAAGGTCAGTTCTGGATAGATGACAAATGCCTGACAGGCATACCAAATTGCCACAAGGGTGGTGAGATAGCAATAAAGTGATTGATTAATTAATTGATTAGAACAAATACTAGGACATGAGATTATATTTGTCAGCCTTTACAAGTAGAATAATAGCACAATAACTGTACTGTGTAAATGGGCCTTAGTCTGAGGGTCTTCTAACCATTCCTGTTCAGTGTGAATAGTCGCATTCAGACAGGGGGTGTGATCCACCAGTTATCCCAACTATAATTGCTGCCTGTTTAATGTTCAGTTTTCCAAGCTACTCTTATTGGCTGGGATTTGGGCTATGTACTGTACTAGTGATTGTACTTTTTTCCAAGGTTGCTTAACAGTGGCAAGGGATGGTTGAGAAAAGCAAATTATTCTGAACAGCCCATAAAGATTTTTTTCTTTCACAGCTGATATGCCAGGGGTCTTTTGCCTTCTTCTGGCACCAGATATACCAACGTACTGCACCACCAGGATTCTGGCCAACGAATTCAACCTGCATTGGGGAATGTTGTTGGCTGAATACAACTTAAACACACCAAATTGAGCAACAGAGCTGTTTTATCCAAAGTAGATGTGTGTTTGGGCTTGTCTATATTGGCCAGAATAATCTGGGCTATTCCTGGAGTATTCTGGCCCCTGAGTTGGCCCAGATTCCCCATATTACCTTTACGTTCTGCAGCAATGCCAAGCAGCTGTCTACACACATGTTCCCACTATGTCACTTGCTGCTGCTGCTGTGAAGGTCACTCCCTCTGAGCTCAGAAATAAGGTGTCCAGCATCAATCACATGGCTGAGCACCTTGTTGTGACCTCAGAGAGAATTATTCATGCCAGCAACAACAGTGCCAGGCAACAGAGTAGGAACGTATGTGTACACAACCGCTTGGCATTGCTATGGTGTGCTCCAGGTTTTTCTGCAAAATCTGGAACAAAAGGTAATTGGTTTAAAAAATGGTTTAAGGAAGGGATAGGGCAGATTCTTTGTGGAACTGGCCTTACATTGTGAAGAAAGTCTGCAATTGAATTGAGGATTTGGCCCTGTATTGTGAAGTTGGGTTGCCATGAGGATGTGGTGAGACTATTTTATTTGGCCTATGTAGACAAGCCCTTTGTTGTAGACCAATTGACTTGCTAACTTCATGATCCTATTCTGTTCCTTCTCTGAAAAAGATGAAGCATTTCTAGTTATTATTGGAAGTTATTTTTTGAGGGGGAGGGAAACTAAGATCTGTTGTAGGACATGTTATTTTTAAAAGGGCAACACAAGGTAAGCAGTGTGAAATGTAGTGATAGGCATCCACTTCATGCAACAGGTCTTTCTTCTCCTCTCATTCCCCCCATGCAACTCCCATGTACCCTCAAAATCTGCTCTGGAGGATTCCTCAATCCTGGAAGATCCTCCAATTGTGTACAGCAAAGTTTGAAGGTACCCATAGGGCTGTGGGGGAGGCTGACAGAAGCAAGTGCCATGTAAAACAAAATAAAAGTAAGATGACATTTTCACTGGAGATATGGATCCCAAGCTGGACCATCAATGTCTACTAGGGTTTTAAGCAATATCTTAACTATTGGACAGGTTTGTCTGGGAGATGGCTTGTTTATTGTCAGTATATGATATTAAACATATTGTGCATGTTTAACATTACAGATTTATATTTCTTCCTCCTCCAGTCCTCCAAATGATTAACAAAAAGTAGCTCAACTTTTGACATATGCAGGAGCAAGTTCTGAAATTAATGTATGATCATAAATGTCTTCTTTGATAAACTCTTAGATAAAGTGTGACTTCACTGCGGTGCAATGTGGTGTTTTATAACCGAATAAACCAAATGGCTGAAACTGTCTAATAGTTTAAGCAAAGTTCCAAAACTTGTGATTCTGGTCCAATCCAAAGCTTTTTCCTATATGTGCCAGTGCTTGAGTGCAGCTTTCCATATGGGCAGGAAGGGGATCAGTGGGGAGTCTCCCTGCCCCATTTAATTTCAAGAATGATGTTTTAATAGGAAACAGCAACCCAATATTTGACTGAAGCTTATGCAAGAGTTTGGGTTTCTTTCTTTCATTTTTCTTTTTTTACACACCACAATTTTGTTGGATGGCAACTCTTAAATATCAGTGGTGAAGCATGGTGGAAGTACATGGGAAACTCTGTTTGAGGATAGATTATGAGCTTATGAATGTGTATGTTTGTGTTTGTGTGTCATCTCAGTCCTGAATGTGTGACAATAAGCAAACTGCAAGTAGAAAGCTGAGTAAAAAGTGGTAGTGGTGGTGGTGAGGGATTCTGGGGTATTGTTGTTTTTACCCTGCAGCGGGCTGCATTACTACTTCTTCACTTGGAAATTGACCAAAAGTGAAACCAAAAGGTCTAGGACTCATTTTCATTTTGCACTTCCTGGGCCTGCAGGCTGCATTTGGTCCCATCCTTGAATATATAACAGTCTGTCATTTTCTGGTATAACAGGATGGCCAACCGTGAGTTGTCCTGAAACTCTGACAATGTTTCACTATTAACTATGCTTGGTTGAAGTTGTAGTCAAACAATATCTGGAGGGCCAGTGTTGCCCACTTGTTTAAACAAATATAAACATCTGATGTGATACTTGCAAATCTGTGCCTTAGGGCTCTTTCAGACTGCTAACTAGTGAATTATCAACAGGGGGAAGGGGGTGGAGGCCTGGGGCTCTATCACAATAATAATACCGGTACTTTGATTCCTCTTTAGTTGTCATGGCTGCATCCTGTGGAATCCTG
Organism: Phrynosoma platyrhinos; assembly: GCA_020142125.1. NCBI lineage: Eukaryota > Metazoa > Chordata > Lepidosauria > Squamata > Phrynosomatidae > Phrynosoma > Phrynosoma platyrhinos. Next base: position 184,479,418 of record CM034703.1, read on the forward strand.
GGGTTTGTAGTTTGGTCAGAGTCACCAGAGGAGTTCCTTAGTTGAGCAGTCTAAAGGCCTCTTCCTAAACTGGAGGGAACCATGACATTTAAAGTGGAATTGTAGCACTATAACTGTGTGATGTGAGAGGGCCCTTAGCAGTGATAAAGACTCAAGTCAACTGACTCAGACGTAAGTTGGACTCCAGTTGCTTCAATGATTTGACTTGGACTTGACTTGACAAAAATGACAGACTGATTTGACTTGACTTGAGACTTGTATATTTTTAGTGATTGACTTGTTGGTGCCATTCACTTCAAGCAGCAGAAAAGATACAACCCCAAAGTGAGGCGCACATTTCTTGGAAGGTAATAGCAAATATGTTAAGCAATAGGCTTCTGGTAGAAGGATCCTTTGAAAGGTTTAGAAAAGTTATAGAAGGCTCCTCTGATGTGCAGCGAGGACAAGCTGCCAAGCTCCCAAGGAGGACAAGCCCATTGCCTAACATACCTAACATACTTGCCTAACATACTTGCTGTTCCCTCTGAGAAACACACCCTGCCTCTTTTTGTTTGTTTGTTAAAACTTTGCTCCAAGACTTGAGACTTGATACTTGACATGGAAGTATCTTGCAAGGATTTGAGACTAGATTTGAGACTTGGAATAAGAGACCTGCATACATCACTGGCCATTGGCATGAAGAAGTGATCTAATTCAGTCTCAAGCTGATGGTAGAATGGGACTCCTTAAATTTGTGTGGAACATCTCTGTGGCTTACTTATAAATCCAGAAGATTACTGAATCACTGATATATTGCAAATTATAAAAGGTTAACTTGAAGGGCAGTGCCTGTGACCTGTTCACAAGGCCTGCCCCTGAACCACATCAGTCCAGTGTTTATCAACACAGAGCTAGCTGAATATTATTGGCTTTTAGGGGTAGGATCACAGACCTCAGAGGGATCACATATACTTGGCTGGCAGAAGGCTCTATGTTGATTTTAAATGGTTTTAGGGAATTGCTCTCTACCTGAGATATTAGGGAGCTACTATTTATTGGACAAGACAGCAGAAGGCTAAATAAACCACTGGTCTGACATGATTTATGGCAAGTACAAGAGCTTATATTGCTGCCTTAGATGGATTAATATTTTAGATGACATATGGATATATCTTCAGACTGAGAAAGATGAGACTTCCAGTGTTGAAATAATAGAGTATGCAATTGATCTCCACATTGAGGAAAGAGAAGCATGGATGTGGGGTACTTTAGGTTTAAGACAGATACTTAAAGCTTCTAACATTGACCAGGTTTATATGGCTGCATCTGCACTGCAGAATTAATGCAGATTGACATTGCTTTAACTGTCATGGCTGAATCATGGGATCTGTAGTTTGTTGTAGCACCAGAGCTCCTGACTGAGAATACCAAATATCTCACAAAACTACAAATTCTGAAACTCCATAATACTGAGCCATGGCAGCTAAGGCAGTGTCAAACTGCATTATTTCTCCAGTGCAGATTCAGCCTGTATCATGGCTGACTCAGCTATTTGGCAAAATGAAAGCACCACCTCAGGGCATAGGTTTTGGTGTGCCATGAAGGGCAGTGCATTGTTTATTTTTAATTTTATTTTATCCTTACTGTATTGTTATAATCAGGGATGGGAAACATTGCCTTTGGGATTTTCCATCTCGTGAGTCAAAGCAATGTGGCAGTCTTTGATTACTATGCACCTTGATCAATGGTTGGGGTTCCCTGAAGTCCTTTCCTTGGGCAACAACATTCATTTAGGTGGCACCGGTGTGTGCATATATGTGTGTAGGTATGATCTCTATTACCAGCTTCATGATAATTTTAAAAAGAGGTATGTTCTTCTATTGCATGTTGTGCATGCACTTTCGATAAGGACTGTGCAGGAGTTTTGCAATAAAGATCTGTTCCATTTCCAAACTGGACCTTTTAATGGCAAAAACTGAGTTGGGAATAGTATACCATGCACTCTATGTTGTGTGAGACACCTGATGCAATGATTATGTGCTAAAACTTTTGATTAATCAAGCTGACAAATTGATATTAAATGTTATTGAAGTTTTTGCTTCAGGCCAAGCAGGGAATCATCCAAAAGTGTTGTAAGCTGAGCTTCACACAGTCCTCTTAGACAAAGTTTTTGGCAGCCCCAATGGAAATTTCAGAAGCAGATGTTAATATTTTGAGATGTATGAGTTTGCAACAGCTACTTCATTTTCCAAGCAGGAGAGGAGATTGTGGTTTTATACTGCCTTGAGGACTTTTTTAAAAAATGTTAGATGTTTGAGGAAATTAGAAGGAAATGGCCAAGTTATGCACACCACAGTTTCCTGTCGAAGCTACCCAATTGGTTAGCTCATGTGGTTTGTCTCTTGATATTGATTGACTTCTAAGGCAAGAATAAGAAGTACAAGAGTTTGGTTATAACGAAGGAACAAGACAAGAAGCACAAGCCTGACCAGTTTGGTCCAGAATTTAGTAGTCTAAAATTTAATATCCAAAGCTGCATGAATCTTGCTCAGAAACAATGACAGTTAAATTCTGAATTATGCAATAAGCAGCTTTTAATGTATTTGTTGTGATACTTCTGCTTGTCAAGAGAATGGACAGAAAGGGATACAGCTCATGAAAACACTGTGATTTCAAAATCCTACTTTTACCTGCAACAGCCTTCTAAAATTTAATGTGTCTCTGCTCACATAGATACACACCCATTTTTCCTGCCATGAGATCCATCCCTTATGGGTCCACAAATGCAAAGATATAAAGACACCCTTGCAACTATCTTGTAAACCACTTAGAGACTGTTTAGTGTGGTATGAGGCAATATATAAATGAAGCTGCTATTGCTATGTATACATCATGCTGGCTGGGGGTCTGGAGATGTAGTTAAAAAGTCTTAAGCCCTTCTCCAAGCTTTGAGCATACATTTCCATGCTGTCTTTTCAATGCATTCTTCCCCCTTTTAATACTGACAGATTGCTGGGGCAGGACAAAAGTGTATAGAAACACATTATGCATCCATCACACATTATTGCCTATATATAATTGATAGGTATGCATAAACCTCAGCTTCAGTCTTGAAAGTCATTGCACCAACCTCATGTATAAACTGACCAGAGATCCCATATAACAGATTTTGAATTATTTTGTCTAAGTACAAAGAACCAGACTTCACAGAAGACTTTTTGGGGTTTGTTCTATTCTGTTGAGGCACCACTTAGCTCATCTCCTGCCTCTTCCCACAATGCAATTTCTTCAGCTTCCACATATGTAATTTGCAGTCAGATTTATGTTGCATGAAAAATGGGTCATCAGTAGACATTTTGCCACTCCATACTGCAATCCTTGTGTCACCCATTCTGACACTTTGCTTTCTGACTTTGGTAAACAATGTGAGACCCCAGCCTTCATTTCATACACTGAAGCAAGACCAAGGGAAGATGAAGGGTGGCCCAAATGTTCACATTGCTCCAGCCTGCCATATCACTTTTAATATGGAGTGTTAACAACAAGTCCACCTTGGTGGGATTGTGTGCTCATTGTTTCATTGGTTGACAGGTGAAGACAAAAAGAAAAAGCACTGGTGATTTACATAAGTAAAAAATGGTTAATGAAGACACTGAATTAATTAAAGAATTTCTATGCCTGGCTCAGACATGAATCAAAATGGAGACTGTAGTCAAGAAATCAGAAGACTTGGAGGGGCAACTATGCAGGAACTAGATAAGATCCTCAACTATATATATATATATATATATATATATATATATATATATATATATATAATTAAATACCAAAGTTAGAATTATGCAAGCCAGAATATTTCCATTGTCTATGTACTGGTGCGAAAGTTGGACTCTTAAGGAAACTGATAGGAAGAGACTCAATTAATTTAATAATAATAATAATAATAATAATAATAATAATAAAATTTATTTATATACCACCCAATGGTTGCCCAATCCGGGCGGTTTACAGCATAAAACAATTACAGTAAAAGCATATCCTCCCCCCTTAAAACAGTATTAAATTTAAAATGTGGTGCTGGAGGAGAGAGCTCTACAGACATTATGAACTGCCAAAAAGACAAATGAATCCTAGAGCATATCAATCCTGAAGTCAAGATCATAGAATCATAGAATAATAGGAAGAGTCCTCAAGGGCCATCCAGTCCAACCCCCTGCCATGCAAAAACACACCATCAAAGCACTCATGACAGATGGCCATCCAGCCTCTGTTTGAGAACCTCCAAAGAAGGAGACTCTAATACTCTGAGGGATTACTAAATTGAGGCTATTGTACTTTGTACATATCATGTGATGATCTGATGCATTGGAAAAGATCATAATGCTCAGTAAGAAAAGAGGAATAACAAATCACAGATGGATTGTTTCAATTAAGGAAGCAACAACCCAGTGTTTGCAAGACCTGAGCAGGGAAGTTGATGACTGGGGCTTTTGGAGGACAGCAGGGGTGGGCAGCTGAAGTTGCTCACTTGCTCCAGATCCAGCTGGAGGTCCAGTGCTGCATGATCTACAGAAAGGAGGATGGTACCTGAGCGCATGCACATCTATAGCCTGGCTATGGAGAATCCCTGCTCTTCATATTTCTATCTGCCTTAACAGTGGGGAAGGGGACTGCTATTCTGTTGTAGTGACTAGCAGGGTCATGACAGGGATTACTGAAGAAATGTGAAAGGTGAAAAACCTCTTTCATCCATAGTGAACTTGTTTCTGTGATTACTGTTTTGCTATCACTGATGTTGGTGGGAAAATAGCAATATCAGTGATGATCACTCCACCCTTCACAGATTCCTAGATGTTAAAGGAAAAATGAAGAGAGTTAGGCCTCCATATCCTTTTTCACTGAAAGGCACAGGATAGCAGGGAATGTGGGAAGAAGGGTGTATGTGGGTATGTATGTCTGCATGTATGGGCATATACACTTGTATCCTGCCCTCCAATCTTCAGGCCAGTGTTGCTTGAGTTCAAGGCAAAGCCCAAGCCAGTGCTGCATGATCTACAGAAAGGACGATGGTACCTGAGTGCATGCACATCTATAGCCTGGCTATGGAGAATCCCTGCCTCTTGCCATTGCTACCTGGTGTGAGGCTGGACATTTCCAGGGCACAGATTGTTTAGCATGGCCCTTCAACTGCAACACTCAACTATAGAAGTTTGAAATATCTAGGCTGTGGTAAAGCAATGGTCCTTTCTTGCCAGCCTTGCCTACCAACTGGTGGTGCTATGAAGAATATGTAAGTTTCATCTACTACCAGCTTTCCCTGGTGGTTGTTAAAGTGTTGATTGTGGGGCTAATGAAAGCAGGCATTCATGCTTGGAGACTAATTCATATTTTACGTTAACAGATTATTTTAAGGCTGCATCTACACTGCAGAATTAATGCATTAACTGCCATGACTCAGTGCTATGGAATCTTGGGGTTCGTAATTCTGTGAGATATTTAACCTTCACTGTCAGAAAGCTCTGAAGCTACAACAAAGTAAAAATCCCAGGATTCTACAGTGTAGAGCCATGACACTTAAAGCTGTGTCAAATTGCATTAACTCTACAATGTGGCAGCAGCTTCAGTCATCTTGAAGAGAGTTATCATGGGGAGTAAGAGAAACCCTAGAGGTCCAAGCAGGATTCAGGAAAGGCACCAGAGATCTTATTGCAAATATACGATGGCTAATGGAACATAGCAGGGGTTCCAAAAGAAGATCAGCATGCGCTTTATAGAATATAGCAAAGCCTTTGATTGCATAGATCATGAAAAGCTATGGAATGCCTTTAAAGACATGGGAGTGCCAACACATCTGATAGCCCTGATGAGGAATCTGTACTCAGAACAAGAGGCTAATGTCAGGACAGAACATGGAGAAACAGAATGGTTCCCAATTGGCAAGGGAGTCAGACAAGGCTATATCCTATCACCTATGTATTCAACTTATATGCAGAACATATTGTAAGGAAAGTAGTAATGGACATGGAAGAGGGAGGAGTGAAAATAAGAGGAAGAAATATCAACAATCCGAGATATGCTGATGACACCATAATACTAGAAGAAAACCTCACAGACCTGAAACAACTATTAAAGAAGATCAAAGAAGAAAGTGCAAAGGCAAGTTTACTGATGAACATAAAGAAAACAAGAATAATGACCACAGAGAACTTACACACATTCAAACTAGACAATGAGGAAATAGAAATAGTAAAAGAGTTCTCATAGCTGGGATCAAACATTGTTTGGAATGGGGACTGCAGCCAGGAAATCAGAAGAAGATTAAGAACAGGGAGGGTGGCTATGAAAGAACTAGAAAAGATCCTAAAATGCAAAGACATACAACTCAGCACAAAAGTCAAAATCATACAAGCCATTGTATCCCCTATTACCATGTATGGCAGGGGCAGGCAACCTTTTTGAGCCCTGGGCCGGTCCCCTGAAGTCCTCCTCTCCACTGGGCTGAGGGGGGGGGATGGCACATATGCACGTACCCCCTGCTGCACCACGCGCCCCCTCTGCATGCACCGCTGCTGCCACCGCTTCCGCGCATGTTGCAGCTGCCATTTTGATTTCCAAAATGGGCGCCGCAACTCGTTTGCGCATGCGCAGTACTCCTGCGCATGCACAAACACGCTGCGGTCGCACGGAGCCCAAAACGTGTGGCGACGGCAGCGCGCAGTGGTGGCAGGGGTCCGCCTGGGCCGGTAAGTCCGGTGACCTAGGCCAGAACTGGCCCGGGGGCTGTAGGTTGCCATCCCCTGATGTATGGATGTGAGAGCTGGACAGTCAAGAAAGAAGATAGGAGGAAAATCAATTCATTTGAGATAATGTGGTGGTAGAGAAGAGTGCTGAAGATTCCATTGACAGCCAAAAGGAAAAACAAATGGGTCCTAGAACAGATGAAGCCAGAGATATCCCTAGAAGTCAAGATGACAAGACTTAGACTGTCGTACTTTGGACACATCATGAGAAGGCATGAGTCATTGGAAAAGACAATAATGTTAGGAAATGTGGAGGGAAGTAGAAAGAGAGGAAGGCCACATGCTAGATGGATGGACTTTATTAAAGAGGCCACAAAGATGAGTTTGCAGGAACTGGGCAGAGCAGTAAAGGACAGGGGACCCTGGAGATGTCTCATCTATAGGGTTGCCATGGGTTGAAACCAATGTGAAGGCAATTAACAAACAACAAACAAACAAACAAAGCATGTAAATGCTTCCAATCAGTCTACCAGTCAATGACAGCAGGGTTCTTGAACCTCCAGTTACCCTAGTCCACTATCTGTTTTCAGGCAGACTATTCTGGTGCTGAATGGACAGCTCCAGATAACCTGTCGACCTCTTTTCCACACACATTTCTCACCCCCAATCCAAAGCTCACATTCTTTTCTCTTTTTTTCTAGTTCTTCTGTTCTTCTTGAACTAGAATTTGTTTTGAAGCAATAATCTGAGTTCATCATTCTTTTGTACATTCATGTAGCCAATGGTCCTAACATAAACTAGTCCTTATGTATGAGGTTACCTACCAAAGGGTTGGGTTTTTCCTCTGCATTAGAAATAGCATCTGGCTACATGGGTTCACTATTTCTGTTTGTACACTATGCTAAACATCTTCCCTGTCTGCCACACCAGAACATATGCATATTTATTATGCAGGAGTACCATTATCTCCCATTTATAACTTTTCAAGAAACACACTTTTTTCATCAATACTTCTGCAAGTGCAAATTAGATAGCATTCTGTAGGCTGGTAGGTAGTACAAGCCACAGACCTTTCCTAGAATCATAGAGTTGGAAGAGACCACAAAAACCATCCATTCCAACCCCCTGCCATGCAGGAATACACAATCAAAGAATCCCCAACAAATGGCCATCCAGCCTCTGTTTGAAAACTTCCAAAGAAAGAGAGTCTACTACACTCTGAGGCACAGTATTCCACAGTTGAACAACTTTTACCTTCCTAATGTTGATGGAATCTCTTTTCCTGTAGTTTGAATCCATTGCTCCGTGTGCTAGTCTCTGGAGCAGCAAAAAACAAGCTTGCTCCATATGACATCCCTTCAAATATTTAAACATGAGTATCATGTCACCTCTTAACCTTCTCTTCCGCAGGCTAAACTACCCAGTTCCCTAATGTCTGAGCCCATTCTCCATCTGACATTGGTGGACCTGTTGTGATGTCATATAACGTTGACAACAATGAAACTAGGTGGATGGAGATATAATGACTTGAAGGGGGTGATGAAGCTCTAAGAGGTCTTAAAGGTGAGGGTGGCTGAATTCTATGATTCTATGAATGTTATGTTGCTTTACATTAACTATACAGACTTCATATATACTTCATATACATGTCCACTTCCTTCCCTCTTCCACATTACAGTTCAGATGATTGCTGCCACCTTCAACAGAGCATAAGAAGAGTTCTGCCAATATCGGAAACGTAACAGGTTAGAAATAGAAAGGAACAATCCAGAATGTTAAAGAGATGGCTTTAAAAAGGCAAAAGGAGAAACCTGATTTCCAGTGATTAGTTCATTTCCAAAAGGCACCACATGAAGGCACCAAAGAACACATTTCCACATTTTACAGAAAGATAACTAGGCAAGAATGATTATTTGAGAGCCTGTTTCAGGGAGCATTTTACTAGCAGAGAAAGGTAAAATATTTTAGAGCTGGCTGGATCTTGGCTCAAAGCCAAGCGCTTGTGCTGCTGTTACAGATGGGGGAGCTCTGGAAAACTGTGACCTGCTATGGAAGCAGATTTATTCTTCCACTATTCCCTCAGGTAATCAAGAAATGTGAACCAACATGCACTATTTTGGTGGTGGGGAGAAGTGTGTGAGATGGCGAGTTTTTTGTCAGACAATTGAGAAGCTGCGATTACACCTAGTGTTCCCTTTTACATCATTCATAAACATTCTCCCACATGTCTCTGTTTGGAGTGATGGGCAGATTGTGGAAGAAGGGGTGTTGCAAATATACATGCGTGCCATTCTAATCCAGTACTTCACCCTATGCAATCACTACCCCACTGACATGGAAACTGTCAGCCACCATTGCCAGATTGGATTCATTGTGTGGTTTTGGATACCTCCATAGCATCATTTCACCATCTTTAATAAAGAAGAAAGCATGATCTTGCAGGACTGGGTGAATGCTACTGAGATCAGAAAAGTAGTCTTTAAAAGTTTGTGTTACTAATTTTTTGCTCTCTTGCCTGGAATGGTAATCTTCTCACTAGTTTTTCTCTTCTCTGACCTATGTGGATATCCTCTCTAAGAAAAAGGAGCAATGCAGCCTCATCTTTTACAGAGATTTCCTCTGTGTTCCTTATTGATTAAAGAATAGCACTGGACTAAAAATTAGTGTATCATTAAAATAACACCTCAATAATTTAGAGTCTTTCAAGATTTTCACCTACACAGAGAGAGAGATTGAGAGAGAGAGAGAGAGAGAGAGACAGAGAGACAGAGAGAGAGACAGGGGTTGTTCACACTAAGGTATCAATCGGTTTGCAAACCAGTTTAAAAGTGGGAGTTCACACTTGCATTGGGTTTTTTCCAACCCAAATTGGGGTAGACTCGGTGCAAATCCTTCTTAACCCAGTTTTTTCGGAAATGGGGATTTTGGCAGTTCTTTTCAAAAGAACTGTTTTTTTTTTTTGTGGGAGCCACCAATGGGATCTCAAAGTTGATTCCATTCAGAATATCCTGCTGCCTCCACTGTTCCTCCTCTTCCTCCTCTCTCTGCCACTGCTCTTTCTCTTCCTCCTACCTCCTCTTCCTTTTGCCCCCACTGCCGTGTCTGCCTTCCCCCTCTTCATCTTCCCCTCCAGCTGCCATATGCCTGTTGTCCTTCCTCTCCTCTTCCTCCCTCCTCCTTCTCCCCCTTACCAGGATTGAATCTCTTTGTGGCATTTTATCCCATTCCCGAGTGTGAATGGGAATCAGGATAAAATGCCACAGAGAGATTCGAACATAGCAAATTTATGGAAATAACCTGATTTCCACCTCGGGTTATTTCCTAGTGTGAATGGGCCCAGAGTTAGAATTAGTTATGCACCAAAGTTGGAGACAGTGGAAAAAAAGCAATGTACATTTAAAATAATTTTGAATGACACTTTGCAGAAAAGTTGGCTTATCAGTGCAACCAAATGGGATGGTTGTCTGATGACATGTACCTGTCCATTTTTAAAAAGATAAATATGCCTTGCATTCTAGACAGCTATCCTTCAAAGGCTGCTTTGGAAATACTAACATGATTAAGGAATAATGGAATTTGATGTCACATCTATGTATATCAAAGTATACATTGTACTAATAGATTCTATATGTTGCCCTAGGTCCCATGCCTGGAGAAAAGAAGGATATAAATTGAGTGCATGAATAAATAATACATTGAATAGGTCAAAAGGCATAACTTCTTTGTGCATGCTTTCAGAATGGGCATGTTTACTTATCAGGCAACAGTGGTTAAAGAAGTATTTTTACCATCTTTGTCTGATGAAGAAGTAAGTGTGTCTCAAAAGGTTGCCAATGTTGTGCCCCTTTTCTTGGCCCAATAAAAGCATCAATGAAACATGGATTTTGGGAAATGTCTTCTGAGAAATGTGAGTAACCCTATATTTTTATCATTGAATTTTCAATTTTTTTGGCATAGTGATAGCATTAACAGCTCATTTCATAAGTAAGGGCGGTTCGACAGTGGAACACACTCCCTTGGAGAGTAGTGGAGTCACCTTCCTTGGAGGTCTTTAAGCAGAGGCTGGATGGCCATCTGTCAGGGATGCTTTGATTGGGAGTTCCTGCATGGCAGGGGGTTGGACTGGATGGCCCTTGTAGTCTCTTCCAACTCTATGATTCTATGATTCTATGATAACTTTCTGAAATGCACAGTGGTATTGTTGTAATAAGTTTCCTGTTAGGTGTACGTAATTTGTGAATAAAATACAATTTTGAAAGAAAGAAAAATAAAAGCTGTATTCAGCAGCCATTGTAGAATATGTTCATTATGTTGATTTTATCTGTATCAGCACACCATATGCTTTGTAATGGTTGAAATAACTGGATACCTGGTGTAGAATATATCAGTGGGCATATAGGCCAATTTAACACCCTCAAGCTCTCTCTCTCTCTTTCCCCGGTCACTGAAATTCAGTGATGTGGTGACAACCAGAAGGGAAAACAAAAATATTTTTTTGTTTGCAAAAATACAAAATAGGTTTTTTCTTTCCCCTTTATTATAGAGAGGAACTGTGCTTTCCAGATGATATCAGGAGTTCAGTTTCCCTCTAAAGCCTTTGGACTTTACCTCCCATGTGTCTTGACTATTGGCCAAGTTGGCTGGAGCTTCTGGGACCTGAAGTCCAAAATGAATGGAGGATCAAAGGTTGGGAACCACGATTCTAAGGCATAAACAAATCCAGCTTGTTTGTGTGCACAATTCAAAGTTCTGATTATGACCTTAAAAACCTTGTGTGGTTTAGGTCCAGTCTATCTGAATGACTGCATCTTCTTATATAAGTCTGCTTGAGTCAGATGATCCTCAAGAAGGCTTTCTAATAGTCCCACCATTCTCTTAGGCCTAACTGGTAAGTATGTGTGAGAGGGTCTTCTTGGTGGTTGCTCCCAGGCAGGGGAATTTTCTCACATGCCAAGGTAGGCTGGCCCCCTCTCTGCTCTCCTTTCACTGGTGAGTAAAGACTTTATTTAAACTGGCATGTAGTGATTAACAGGTCATGAAATGCACTTTTAATGGATGGATTTGTACGTGTTGCATTTTTATCTTCACTGTTATACCTTTTAAATGATTTAATTCTGTTTTAAATTCTGGATCCTTTTATATGAGTTGTTGTCAGTGTTGTTGTGTGCCTTCAAGTTATTTTGGACTTATGATGATGCTAAGGCAAACTTATAATGGAGTTTTATTGACAGGATTTGTTCATGTTTGCCACAGCTTTTCTTTGAGGCTGAGGGTACATCTACACTGTATAAATAATGCAGTTTGACAGCACTTTAACTGCCATGGCTCCATCCTACAGAAATCTGGGATTTCTAGTTTTGTAAGGCACCAGCATGCTTTGGCAGAGAATGCTAAGAACATTGTGAAACTACAAATTCCAGGATTCTATAGACTGAAGAGACTGGGCTTAAAGTCGTGTCAAACTGCATTATTTATACAGTGTAGATGCACCCCAGAATCAGAGAATCATAGAGTTGGAAGAGACCACAAGGGTCATACAGTCCAACTCCCTGCCATGCAGGAACTCAAAATCAAAGCATCTCTGACAGATGGCTATCCAGCCTCTGTTTAAAGACCCCCAAGGAAGGAGACTCCACTACTCTCTGAGGGAGTGTGTTCCACTGTTGAACAGCCCTTACTGTCAGGAAGTTCCTCCTAATGTTGAGGTGGAATCTCTTTTCCTGTAGCTTGCATCTGTTGTTCTGGGTCCTATTCTCTGGAGCATCAGAAAACAAGCTTACTCCATCCTCAATATGACACCCCTTCAAATATTTAAACAGGGCTATCATATCACCTCTTAACCATCTCTTCTCTAGGTTATACATACTCAGCTCCCTAAGTCTCTTCTCATAGGGCATCATTTCCAGACCCTTCACCATTTTTGTCACCCTCCTTTGGACACTCTCCAGCTTCTCAACATCCTTTTTGAATGGTAGTGCCCAGGACTGGGTGTAGTATTCCACATGAGGCCTGACCAAAGCAGAATAGAGTGGCACTATTACTTCCATTGATCTAGACACTATAGTTCTGTTGATGCAGCCTAGAATCTCATTAGCCTTTCTAGCTGCCGCATCACACTGTTGACTCATGTTCAACTTGTGGTCTACTAGGACTTGAAATCCCTTTCACACGTAGTCTCGTTAAGCCAGGTGTCGCCCATCCTATATCTGTGCATATCATTTTTCTCCCTAAGTGTAGTACCTTACATTTCTCCATGTTGAAATTCATTTTGTTAGCTTTGGCCCAGCTTACTAATCTATTAAGATCATTTTGAATTTTCATCCTGTTCTCTGGGGTATTAGCTATTCCTCCCAATTTGGTGTCATCTGCAAATTTGAGAAACATGCCTCCTTTCTTTCATCCATGTCATTGATAAAGATGTTGAATAGCACTGGGCTCAAGACAGAACCCTTTGGCACCCCACTGGTCACTTCTCTTCAAGATAAAGAGGAGCCATTGCTGAGCACCCTTTGTGTTTTGTTGGTCAACCAATTACTAATCCACTTAACAGATGCATTGTCTATCCCACATTTTACTAGCTTGTTTGCAAGAATGTAATGGGGGACCTTGTCTAAAGCCTTAATGAAATCAAGATATGCTATGTCTACCACATTCTTTTCATCTACCAAGCTGGTAATTTTATATATATATAAAAGAGATCAGATTCATCTGGCATGATTTGTTTTTGAGAAACTCATGTTGACTTTTTGTGATTATGGCATTGTCTTCTAGATGTTCACAAACTCTCTGTTTAATGAACTGTTCTAGAATCT
>CM034703.1:184527582-184542926 GCA_020142125.1 Phrynosoma platyrhinos
GAACAAGTAATAACAACAATAATCAATATCATCATGGCTGGCGGCGACAGCGGGCGGTGCTGGCAGGACCAGCCTGGGGCTGCTCCAAAGGCCTCGGGGGCCGCATCCGGCCCTGAGGCCTTAGGTTGCCTACCCTTGATTTCTATCAGAGAAATGGATAATAATAATAATAATAAATAATAATGAAATTTTATTTTTACCCTGCCTTTCTGTTAAAACAATCGGGGCAGCTTACAGCAGATAAAATACAGAATACAGAATAAGACCCCCAAACCCTAGTAACCCCCTTAAAAAAGCATTAAACTAAATACAATTTAAAACCAACAGTTAAAATAACATCAATCAAATCAAAATATTACAAAACAGCTACCTTAGTGGCAGAGAAATAACTGCAGCAGCATTCCATTGCATCAAATTAAAAACTGAAAGGGCTTAGGAGGCTCTCCTAATGGAATATCCTGAGGTCAGGATGGTAATGGACTGTCTAAATGGTAACGGACTGCCATGAAAACATGAGCTGGTTTTAGTAATCTTTCGAAGTCAATGTTAAGAACTTACATGTTCATTCTTTTTGAAAGTGCTTGTGCCTAATCTATTCACATCCACAGGGACCAGGAGAGGTCACTGTCTCATTTGGAGAAGAGATGGCTCTTTAAAAATGGAGGTATAAATGGAAAGAGTTTCCTTGAAACATCCCAAGATATAGATAGATTCTTGAAGGAGTTAAATGAATGAAAGGCTTATGTCTGGTGCAGGAAATCTGTAACTGAAGCCAGAGCTCTGGGGAGGAAACATTAAGTTTATCGTGGGAGAAAAGGAAAGCGAAGTGTTAAAGTTATTAACACGAACAGAGGATACTGGCACATCCTGCAGAAAACTTCCTGTTTAACCAACAAGCTAGAAAACAACAACTAGGGGAAAATGATGAAATCTCAGCCACACTCTCTTTTGGTATGAGGATTTTTATTTTTATACTTCTATTATTTTTGAGCTTTCAAGTCACTGCTGCTTGCCATGCCAAAGATTCTGGCATAACCCATGCCACTTGCACAAAATCACATTCTTATACTCTGGGTGAGTTCATTTTGCGTAATCATCAACCTTAGGCATCATCATTAAAGCCAAGTGGAATTCCCGCTTCATCCATAAATCTGTGCTGGAAGGGCAGGGGAAGTGCATCTTGTCCTGTTTTTTTTAATCCATTCTGATCATCAAGTCTTAAGAGTTCTAATTAAGAGTTTGAAAATAAATTCTCAAACGTTAATTCATTACATTCTATCTGGTTCAAATTTGACAACATTTTTTTTAAAAAATAATTTTAATTGCTAAGTGACAGTGATGTGAAGTATACAAGCAATGATTAGTGCTCCATATCATTTTACTTTGTTATTTGGGGAATATTTTGGGGTTCAATTTTTGGCCTATATGTGTGTGTGTGCACGCATGCATGCATGCACGTGTAATGTGTTCCTAACAAAGCAAAATAGATGTACTGCTTTCACAAACATAATTAACATTAGGGAATTAATCTTCATTTTGACAATGGTGCTATGATTTGTAAGCTACCCTGGGAGTTTTTCTGGCTGAAGGGCAGGATATAAATATTCAAAATCCATCCATTCCATTCCATTCCATTCCATTCCATTCCATTCCATTCCATTCCATGTTCTCAAGCTCTGATCTCATCCAAATGATTTTGAATATCTACCCCACATAAGGAGTGGGCAATGTGCAGCCTCAGGGCCACATGAGCTCTTTGGCCTGATTTCTTGTGGCCCTCAACCAAATTTCAAAAGCCCTTAGATCAGTTCAGAGCTCTTAATTCACTTGAGTTCATTGGGGATGCCTATGCGAGTGAGATGGTGAATTCATTCTATTATAATCTGAACTTTAAAGGACTCATCTAAATGTATTTTGGACATGGGGTTGAGTAGCTGCTGTAAAGCCTGGAGTCAAACCCAGAGCAAACTCACCATTCCCACTGATATTGGAGCCACTAGCCTGTGCTCAACTACTTCTGAAAAGAGTGACCTTGCCCTTCCAAGAAAGCCACTGATATGGAAGGTGGTGAGGAGGGGAGGGAGAAGGTGACTTTTGGGTATTAGACTGGCCTACTGCTGTCCTGTGATGTTTAATCAGTTGTTCATGACCATAAAAATGAGAGAAAAAACTTTCTAGCTTCCTTTTCAAAAATTCTTTTTGATCTTCATATTAAATATTTACAGTAGGGGCAGGGGTCCAGTTTGGAGTGCATGAGCCAGGTAACACAGGGGAAATGGTCACAGACCTGATGGCACTGGCATGACACCCCAGATTGCATCCTGTCAGTGATATACAGAATTTGAAGTCCAGCATAGCCTGCATTGTATTCTCTTCTGCCCTCATCCCTCCTGAGCAAAACTCCCATCCAGGACTCACCATTTCATTGTGACACCCTCCCCTCCAAGTCTTTCTGTGAACAGTGGAGAGTATGTATGTGTGTGGGTTATCAGAAAAGAATGTATTGATAGGGCACAGAATGATACTATCATCTGTTGAGAACTCTGGAGGACCACTCTGGTGGATCTTAATGGATGATACTGTTTGACTATGTATAATTATAGGGCAGGGGTAGGCAACCTTTCCCCTTTAAGGGCCAAGGGACTTCAGCTCCCAGAATCCCAGGAGCTATTGGCCAACATGGGACTATTGGCCAACATGGTTGAGGCTTCTGGGAGCTGAAGTCCCTCAGCCCTTAAAGGGGAAAGGTTGCCTACCCCTGTTATAGGGCATAGCCAGATACTTCTCTGATCCCACCTTCTGTTCTCTACCAGTCACTAAATGGCCATAGGGGAAAGCTGCAATGGCTAAATGGTGAGTCTGGTGAGGGAGGTGGGTTGAGAGGGGAGATGTAGTGCTGTTCCATGTATGGAATCCTTTATGTTACACTCTGCATTACAAGGTCTCAGCCACCCTGTCATAGATTGGGACCCAGCTACAGCCAGTAGTGTCACTAAGGGAGTGCGGGGGGTTGTGGACCACACCAGGTGACACCCTAAAGGGTGTGTGACACCACTGCTCCTCAAACACCTACCTTTTGGCAGAAATGGGCTGTGGCATTCATCTGCTTCCCTTTAAAATGCTTTAAGAGATGGTTGAACTGGGGTGAATCTCAGTGGGAGGAGAAAGGAGAGCCCTCAGAATTTTTTAAAATTAAGATTTAAAATATCAAAATTGTATTTTTTTATTCTTTGAAAATTTTATTTAAAAACATCACATTTTAAGCAAATATTCACTATGTATATGTAAATACATTTAGGTTTTGTGTATGATATTGTAATTTGAAGGTATAATTTTAATGTTGCTAGTTGTTTATGTCACAACTATTTGCATTACATTCAGTGGTATATGGGAATTATGATTTATGAGTAACATTAGTGCAAAATAAGCATGACTAAGGATTCTGTATGGTGTAAAATGGGAGGAGGTCAATGGAGGTGTGACACCATGGGTTACTGCACTGGGTGACACCAAACCTAGGGACACCACTGGCCACAGCACTAGCTTTGCTCACCTCCGAAACATCCAAATAATGGGGAGGCAAAGGGGGAAGAGAAAGAATGCCTTGTGCTCTCCTGCTTTAAGAATTTACGAACATTTGAAAATTTCGTCACCTTCAGGATGAAAAGAATTTGAGGTTTTAAAAAATGAAAAACTGAAACTGATAGATTATCCCATCCCTATTATCCGGTGTGTACTTGACTTGTGGTGGAAAGGCAGAAATTGCATGAATTATGAGCCAGTTGTGATTCTCAGATGCAGTCAAAGCCTGAGATTCATGTTAAGTATATACAGAGAATTTTTAGCATTTAGTCTGGATGATGCAGGACCCAATCCCTGGTTCTGGTGTGAACTGTCTGGAAAACATCCAGCCAGTGCAACATCAAAAACTGCTGTATAGCCTTACATCATTTTTTTTTTAAAAAATCACCTTTTGCTCCAGTTCTTCTGGAGCTCTCCAGAGCAACAATGGACAGCCATTTACAATGTGTCCCACTATACTGCCCACTGCTGCCATGTGATCAATGCTGCCGCCATGTGGGTGCCTCATTCTGACTTCAGAGCAAGGGACTCATACCAGTGGTAGTGGTGCAGGGTGGCACATCAGGACACATGTGTGAACAGCCATCCAACATTGCAATGGAATGACCAAGGTAAAATGGGCATGTCAGGACATCTGTGCGGACCTGGCCTTAGTTGAAGAAGAAAGTTTAACACATAAGTCTTGGGGCCAATCTAGCCATTAGTCTAAAAACTTAGCTTACCCTGAAAACATCAAATACATATGAAGCTCTCTTTCATTCTTATAAAGGCTTGTAGGAGTAACTGAGGTATACCTATATTTTAATATTGCATTTGCTACTTCACCAACAGTGGCAGGCAGTGTTGTGGAATAAGGGCTGGGAAGTGAATAATTCTTCAACCTAAAAATACAAAGCAAGCACTTCTAATGGAGAAAAGTCAGGGAGGTAATACTCAGCTGTTAATTTTGGAGCTGGCTTGGTATTTAGTATAATGTCTTGTTTAGCCTTCCCAAGATTGGGCAGTATCTGATATGTTTGTATGTATAGACAATGGGCCAGTGTGCAACCTTTGGGGGATAGGGGGCCACATTGCCTCCAGGAGACCTTGAGGGAGCTGTATCCTCACAAACAAATGGTTTCCCTCCCTCCAAATTTCCTCAGGTATCCTCTAGGGGCTGTAGGGTCAATTTTACCATGTTTTTATTTCTCATGGGCCATTTAGGTCCAGGGGAGGCCTTCTGTCTTACAGGAAGCTGGCTCCCAGGTTTCCTTCTGTTGTAAAAAAAAGGGTTCTCTTGGGCCTAAAATGACCTGGGGGTGAAAACATGGCAATCCCCCCCCCCCACACCAACTATAAGGCCTCTGGGGGACAAAAATATTTTCAAATAATTAATTCTTTTTACCTTGATGGCCATAAAATTGCATTGGAGCCTGCATGCAGCCTGACGTCTACACTTTCCCCAAGAGATATGACCTATAACTGTAGCTATAGCTATACACATTCCTTTCTGGAGTTTCAGTTCACAGAAAAGCATCTTCCTTGCAGCAGAGTTTGCTGTCCTCATGGCAATTAGTATTGCTATGCTAAATTGAAATCTTATGCCATGCTTTGCAGTTACATAAAAGGATAATTAACACGTAGTCTTCATTGCTGCACATATATGGCTTTCATTAGATTTTGCTGGCAGCAAACTGAGGTCTCGGACAGGTTTCTAGCTTCATATGGACTCCACAAGGAGTTTCGGAAATGCTTCATCTCTGCGTCTTGCTGTTTATTATGGATGCCAAATTTTCCCATTTAAATAGTGGCACTTGGAGTATGGTTCTATAGAGAAAAACCCAAAGATAGGATTTCATCTATGTTGCTAGTGGGCTTTCTACACCACGCCATTCAGGGCTTTTAAAACCAGAAGTTCTTTCTCACTATGGCACTGCCTTTCTGTGATGGAGGTCTTGCACGCTCCTGTGAAGCAAGAGGCTGTGATGCTGGTAGGGTCTCCAATGTCAGACAGGCTTTTGCTGAGGAGCCAGACTGAATACAACAAGCATCTACTGGGCAGAAGCAGTAGTGGGTGTGACACTGGTGGAGACAATGACAGTGGCACCATAGCTAATGCTTGTTAGTTCTGTGCAGAAGGAGGCACAGTAAACCCCCTTTCAATGTCTTTTACCATGAAAACTCTATGATGTGACATTCCAAAATGAAACAAGAGATATTGATGGAATATAACACTACCAAGTTGGATACTACACAATGAGCTACTGAGGTACAGCAAAGGACAACTATGAGTAGCTCTGTGACTAATGACACAACTAGACTCAAGTTGAAACAACATTCAGCTGTTGATGTGCTCAAAGAAAAGCTTGAAGCTGTACAACACATATCATAGAAACGTGCAAATGTGAGAAACTTGAATGAGAGGAAGCTAGATATTTTAAAATAAGAAAAGGAATGTATCAACATTTCAATACTTGGGATGAGCAAACTAAAGTGAGCAGGAATGAGAACATTTTGAGGCAGATTACATAGTGTTTAATTCAGGAAATGAAAATCTAAGAAGAAATGGGGTGGCATTATTAGTGAGGAGAGATGTAGCAAAAGCAGTTAAGGGATACAATGCAAAGTATGAATGAACAATATAAATAAGTCTTCAGGGAAAGACTGGATATCTGGAATTTTTTGATTGCATCTTCCTGCATGGCAGGGTATTGGACTGATCCCAAGTGGTGTCTTCCAACTCTATGATTCAACATTATGAGGGGAGAATGTAAAAAGACACTTCATTGGAGATTATTGCACACAAAATCCATGCCAGGATAAATGTGGGTTGTAACTGATGGATTTTATCGCGCTGCTCTATGCCTGGGCAGTAAACAGCCCGTATCCAACCTGGGCTTCTCTGGCACCTTTTCAAGAATGGGAAAATGCTGTTCATGAAAAGCTTCTGGAAAAGCCCATGTTGGATACAGACTGCCTACTGCCTGGGCATAGGGCAGTGCGATAGGATCCTTCAGTGACCGTTACAACCCATGTCTATCCCAGCACAGATTTTGTGTGTGATAATCTCCAGTGTTGTTGAGTGTCTTTAAGTCATTTCTGACCTATGGCAACCCTAAGGCCATCACGGCTATCATGGGGTTTTCTTGGCCAGTTTTGTTTAGAATGGGTTTGGCTTTGCCTTCTTCTGAGGCTGAGAGAATGTGAGTTGGCCAAGGTTACCCAGTAGGTTCCCATGGATGATACTATCTGCAGACAAAAATGGATGAAAAGCCTAATTGGATACTAGATGAGACAGTTCAAGCAGTTAAGGGAAGACAAGAAGTAAAAGTGAAAGGGGACAGAAATAGGGTCAGAAGTTGAACCCTGAACAAAACTGTTCAATGACTTATGTTCAGGGACAAAGAGAACTACTATAACAATCAAGGCAGAGAGATATTAGACAACAACAAAGGTAGAACATGAGTCTTCTTCCAGAAGTTCCAAGTAGTCAAATGGAAATTTAAGCCATGATTGGGGATAATCTATGATCAGCACACTGCATAACTAACATGAAATAAAAAGCCAGTGGAAACAATAGAATGAAAGAACTATGGGTGGCTCTGGGCTGCCCCTGCTAGTGGCAGATCAGGTTGTGGCAACCGCAAGCTGCAGCCCCAACCCTTCCTTTTGCCACCCCTAAAAGAGTGGCAAAATGCTGCTCCTTTTAGGGGGGCAAAAGGCTGCCCTAAGAGCCAGTGCCACGGCTCTTCCACACCCTTTCGGTGCAGCATGTCTGCGTGCTGCGCTGGGATGGTGTCCTGATGCTGTACACTGTGCATACGGGTGTGTGGCATCAGGACAGTGTCAGGCTGGGGTTAGGGCAGCTGGCATGCAGCTGACCCACCCCAACTCCACCCCCAGGCCAACCCTTTAGGCCGGTCTGCAATGCCCTTATATGAAATAAATTGTGTTTTAGATATACATTATAAAATTTGTTTGTGGTTGTGTTTAGATTCAATAAAAATTATTTAGAGAAAAACTATATGAAAGAATGGAAAGAATGACAGATTCATTCAAGAAAGAAGCATTTGAAGTTGAAATCATAATTTTAGAAAGTAAAATTTTAGAAAGTAAAGTAAAAATAAATTGCATTATTTTTTGAACAAATGAGCTTTTCAATACTTCCATTACTAGCAAGATCTTCAAAAAATAATCTTGGCCAGAATCCTGTGGAGGACTTATGTCTTCATAAATGGACTTACATCTGGGGGAATTAGAACTGAGCAGTTTATAACTTCCATATCCAGTAAAGGAGTGTTGTTATGTTTTTATGTTGGGTAGCCAGTAAAGTGACTAATGAACATCTGGACCAATTGACAATGGGACCTATGCACATTGGTCCCATTATGCATTGGTCCCATTTTGCACTGGGACACCAGCTAGGGAGTGTCAATGTGCATCAGGACACATTTGCTGGTATCACCTTAGCAATTCATTACAGGGTTTCTTAGTGCCTCTGCATAATGTAGCAGAGCATATAAAGTTACACAATGTATACCATGATAAAGGATTCTGGCCCATATGTGTAGTATTCTCAAGTTGTTTTATGTTTCTAAAGATAAGTTACCTTGAATGTGAGAGAGAAAGGGGAATGAATATACATGACTCCTGGGTTCATTTTTAAAGAGCTGGGTAGAAACCATGCAACTATCCCAATACCACTATAGCCAATGATGAATAATTCTAGGAGCTGAAGTCTAACCACATTTGGAGGGCCACATGATAACTACCTCTGCTTTAGATGGTAATCTCAGGCTATTTTTTTTATAATGCTCATATAGCCATTTTTTTACTTTCTTTTTTAATTAAGAAAATTTGTTGGGGAGAACTTCATGTCAGCACGATTCAAAATATAAGCTGCAAATATGTGTCTGGCCCAAACTGTATCAGGAGAGCAGTATCCATTTTAAGTTGGATTCCTTTGGCCACTCTTGGTTCCAGAAGATCTTCTTCACCAAACTGATAGGAAAACAACTTCAATATTTGGTCGGTGGGATGGAGGTTTGAAAGTTCCATTGTTTGCCATCTCATAGGACTGAAATATCACATGACTACTCATCAGTCCTATTTGCAACAGCAACTGTTATTCAGATCTTTATTTTAGGGATCTCGTTATTAACAAAGTGTTGAGTCACACAATCTGAGAAATATTGTACAAGATAAAAACAACTACCATTAGGGACACATCTCTATTCAGCTGTCTAGGATGCTTCCTATTAACTGTTATGTTATGTTTTTGTTTTGTAAAATCTGCAATAACTTGGCAGCTTTGCGATCATCAACTTGACGTGTTCAATTTGTTGTCTTTTTCAGATATGGAGCATCATAAATGCATGAAGCACAGCAGGAAGGAAGGCTGCTGACTTTTGCCTGAATAAGTTCCTTTGTGACTAATTATTTTACTGAGATAGGTGAATAAATCCTACTTTGAAAGGCAGCCATTTTGTTAGTTGCAGGGAATAAAATTCCCAGCTTCCAGGGCCAAGAATAATTACAGAGTGAATTACTCTCTACCCAAATATTGCACAAATCCAAGAGTTTGTCAGGATCTCAGATTCTGTCACAAAGAAAGTGAAATGTCAACAGCTTGAAAAATAGCAGACCCCCCCCCCCCCAAATATTCAGTCATACAATAACTGGGCAGAATATTATTAGCTGTAAGCAAATGTTCAGAAGAAGCAAATACTAATCATATAACATCTTAATTAAGATCCCATTGTGTGCACTCATGGCACAAGGACTTCCTGAAAGTGTGAGTTTTTCTACACAGGACTGGCTCAGGATATTTGGTGCCTGAGGCAAAGTCCAAAGGATAAAGTTGCCTACTCCTCCATTCCATATACCAGAGGTGACTGGATTGTCAATTGAATCTCATGTCAAGGCACTGGCAATGAGAACGTGTTCTCATCTAATCTAAGGGCAACTGGCTAGTTTATTGTGCAAAGAGCAGGCTACTTGGCACAGACTGGTCTGTCTTCCAGTGGGGAGGAATGCCTGGAGGATTCAGGTTGAACATTCAGGGGATTGCCACTGCTTTCTACTCCAGCATCAGAGTGATGTGGTTGTCTCACTCTGCCTCGCTTTTTGCATGACAGTAGTGAGGGGAACTTTTTATGTACAAAAATGCATGTGTGGAGTTGCTGTTCCATTGAAAACAATAGAGTGTGTATCTGTGTGCACACGCACGTGTGCATGCAGCCATTAAAGTGGGAAGCTATTTGTTCTGTAGAGTTCACATGAGCCCCTGATCCAAGACTATCTGCAAACAACTGAGGAGGGAGTAAAATTCCTTTTATGTTAGGTGGCTCTTTTTTTTTTTTTGTATTTCTCAATTGCCTGAACTAGTCTTTAAGTGGTACCAAAACTGTAATATAATTTCTTATGGATTTTAAAAATGTATTTTTAGACAACTGATTATGATTTTTTAAAATGATGGATTTTCACTTGTGTAAGCCTTTCATGCCCTTTATGGGAATGAAGAACCCAGGTTTGCAAAGTTTTTGTAAAAGATATTGAGACCAGGAACGGCTAGTGGGAGAGGGTTATGGGACTTGAAGTCCAAAATATCTGGAGGGTAAAGTTTCCTCCTTCCTGTTTCAAAGAGGAGTGCCTGAAACACATCCTATTTTGTATTTCAATAACTCCTTATGCAAGGGAAAAGAAGAATGGGAGAAATAAAGAAGTAGTATCCAGGGACACATCTACTTTATTAACTGAGGTAGACTTGCACTTATGTTGTTTGTGATTTTTTTTACATTCATTTGTATATGAAAATGTAATACAACATACAATTAAAGTATTAATGTGATAGTTGGGAGGGGATAAAGGAGAGTGATTGTTCATTTATTCATTTAATGTACAACCCTCTTTTCCCTCAAGAACTGGATGTTAAAGTGGCTTACATTTTTAAAAAATACAATATAGATTAAAAGTATGCAAGAATATTATTATTAAAATATAATAAAATGTCAAAAAGAAGAACAGTTGAAAACATGCAGTATAAAGAAACAATATAGAGCAATAAAAAGTACAGCACCCTATCAAAAGTCTTTTCTTTTAAAACAGATCTATATGAAACAAAAAGCCTTTACCAGCTGATGAAAGAACAGTAAGGAAAGTGCCATTCTAGTTTCCATAGGAAGGGGGTTCCAGAGCCTTTGGGCAGCTACCAAGAAGCCCCTTAAAATACTGTACTCTGCAAAAGAATGGTGGCATAGAGTTGATCTGTTTTCAGAATTTCCTTGTGGCCTCAGAGAGCTCTGCCTTATTGGAGGAGTGTTAACTATTCACAGTAGCCATTGCTTCAACAGGTAGTAGTACTCTGTATGAAGACTGAACAGCAGATTATACATGATTGTTATAAAAGGTGGATCAGACTGAAAATGAAGACCTGATATACTGATCTCTAACTGAAGACATTATGGAACAGTTAAACTATTTTGGTCCAGCATCCTAGCCGGAATTCAGATGATTACTGATGTGATTTCAAGAAGATGCAAGGACTTTGTTCTATTGACATCAAGGATACAGGGTGTTGTTCAGAGTAATGTGTGGCTGTCTTTGTGATACTTGGTGTGTGTATCAGCTAAAACAAAGCAATTTCTAGCATGGCTGATCACATGTACAGTCATATATGAAGACGCATATTTTTGGGATGTGAGAAGATCCACTTTTCTCCTTCCACTTCCTATTGGGTCCATTTGGAAAACAAACATGTCATTCCTGATTCAGGGCTATATCATGTTCAAAAGAAGAAAGTGTGTTAATTTCAACCCCCTCTATTGTCATTTGGACTGGATTCAAAGTAGTGCTTCTGAAGAGGAGAGCCTCTTTTTGGGTGGAGAGTCTCCAGGTGAGTCTGAACTTGGATTTTCTAGGTTTCTGGGTCATGTGGAGACCCTCCAAGCACTGGAGAGGCTTGCCTCTTCAGAACAGTCATGTGCTGATTTAACTCCTGCACAGGATTCCTTGAGATATAATAAGATGCTGCTCTCAAACGTTTTAAAGTCCAATATGGTTAACATGTCAGATCTGTTGACTATTATTCACACCCATGCATCCTCTCCCTGTCCCCCCAGTCAAATACTTCAAAATGCTATGTCACCATGGTGGATGTATTTTCTACAGCTATCATGTAGCTATCATTTAAGAATAAGCATGGTGTAGTGGTTTGAGCGTTGGACTACGACTGGAGCTGAGCCATATAAACCTACTGGGTGACCCTGGTCAAGTTACACTCTCTCAGCCTCAAAGATGGCAACGTCAAATCCCCTCTGAAGAAACTTGCCAAGAAAACTCCATGGCTTTAGGGTCACCATAAGTCAGAAATGACTTGAAGGCACACAACTATAATGTAGGTTTCCTATGGAAATTGGTTTCATATACAGCACATGTTTACCTGACTGCGGCTGATGAATGAAAGATTACATCTAAGACAGGGCAGCAAATGATGCATCCTTGCCCCCAAAATCATGGTGGATAGTGCCTAATCCCTGACAATTTCTTATGGCACATGGGGCAGAAAAACCACTCTCCCCATCCCTGATAATAAAAATACAACAATAACAAATTTAAAAACAAACAATTTGCTGCCTGTTTGTGACTCATCAAATCTACTGCTGAGGGTTAAGATCTTGGTTAGGTGCTAGCAGAACAGAATCCTATTCAACTATACTTCCACTGGACTTCCAGTGCCATTAACAATACAACTCCAGCTTGAAGATGCTGGGTGAACCCCCCCCCCACTGCCACAACCAACAAGTGCTCATAGAGTGGGGTTGGGTGGCTCCTGGACTCAATTCTGCTCCAATCATGCAGCTGGGAGAAAGAATAGTACTCACCCCCTAGACATGATTATCCATGAATGTGAAGAATGGTGTCTTCAAGCCCATAGTTGCATGGGAAGTCTTTGTGCAAGGATATACTGGGTATCTCTTTTGTTTGCAGCTAAAAAAAAGGAAATGCTTTGATGTAACAGGAGGTTATTCCAGCACATATCAGCAACAGGAGCCTTTACAGTCTTAATTTATCAGTTTGGGAATAGCTGGTTTGCAGTGCTACAGGTAACAAAGGACATCTTCAAAAACTTATATTGAATTTTGAGCTAGATGGCGCCAGTTAGTTCATGTTCTTGCCTACATCTGAGTAGCAAGCCAGGGCATGTTGTTTGCAAGACTTCACAGCTGGAATGCATTTCGAAGGAGCCCAAACTCTTGTTTGCTGAATCCGAGACAATGATAGATGAGTAGACTAAAGAACAAATATATGGTACCAATCAAGTATGTGGTTTCAGGGAAGCAAAATAGCATCCGGAAGCTATTTGAACACAAACAAACAAACAAAAAAAGAGTTGCATGAGTTTCGTTGCTGTGCCTTCTGAATGAACCAACACAATCACCACACTCCCATGTCACTTTTGTCTGAGTCGTTTTTACGTCACACCTCTGCCTTGAGTCCCATGCAATGAAACAAAATTGATGTTCTTTGGACCACTTCAGAGGTGACATGGGAGATGAGGATAATGCTCATCTAACTTTTCAATTGGATTGGTATGGTACTTGTCCTGGCTTCTGAAGAAAATCGTAACCACAGTACAGTGGCTTTGTGCCTTTTTTATAGCTGACACTCCTCCATTTGAGGGATTGCTAAAGGGCAGTACTCTTTTTGAAAGTGCCCTAGCCTGGACAGCAGACTTGGCAAACACACAGTCTTTCTCACTTGGGCAATTTATGTTATAATTTTATATAATGTTATATCTTCTCGTTTTCATATCTGTATCTATAAATTAGCACACATAATTTTACATATAGTGTGTCCTTTTTTGGTGATATGTATGTGGCCACCCATGCACAGAGACACACCTATGATTTGCTCCAGAAGGAACATATGTAGATACCTATGTACTATCTGCATATCTTTCCCTGTGGGGGAGGGGAAGGAAAAATAATTTTAATTGGGGTAATGGGATATTGAGAAAGAGTGGTTCCTCAACTCTGCAGTCCTGAGGAATAGTGTCTCCTTTTGTAGCTGCTGTTAACTTTAAGAGACTATGGATCTCCTATATCATTTATTTATTTGGTTAAAATATTTATATCCTATCCTATAGCCAATCAATTGAAACAGTTTAAAACCATTTAGAATAATAAGTATCATTGTCTAGTTGCATTCTTATGAGCAACTGCAAGTTTATTCTGTTGTATTTAATAACAAAGGATAATGATCTCACCTGTGTTCTTGTACCAGGTGCAGCCAAGTGCCTCATTAATATTGAATAAGAAAAATTGAGAACAATAGTTTACATTGGGCAATATGACTCTGAAAGTGCCACCCATTAATAGAAACATCGATAGGAGGGCCTTTGTAAAATCTATGGCCTAAATAGTATGGCCCTAGCCTTCCCTGTTACTGCTGTGTGGGCTGCAGCCTATCCTACAATGGTCAGATAGATTATCATACAGAGCAAAGGCAGCTAGTAAAAGCAATCCAAGTACCCTAAAGGCAACAGATTTCATCTGATCTTGAGAGCTTAGCAGGGTCAGTACTTAGTTGGTACCTGCCTCATTAGTACTTGGATGGGAGACTGCCAATGAGTACTGGGTGCTATAGATTATATTTCAGATGAAGGAATTGGTAACCCACATCTGAGTATTCCTTCCCTAACCCCCCCCTATCAAATTCATGCAGTTGCCATAAGTTGACAGACCACTTGAAGGCACACACACAATGGTGACTTCTAGATCAGAGGAATGATAAATCTGCTCCAGCTTTTAGTCTAAATATTAAAGGAGCTATCCAAGGAGTAGAGCCTATTTGTAGGAGAATCAGCACCATGAGTTATTCCTTCAAAGTTTTGACTAAAGTCTCCACTACATTCACCATTTTGCTGACATTGGAGCTACCACTGGTACAGAGCATTTGAAGATGTGGGATGTAGTCCTTGAAAATGTATGCCTACTAAAACTTGTTAGCCTTACAGACCTGAAACAGATGGGCTGAATAGGCAGGTACGAGGCTGTGGCAGTGCCGTTTACACTGGGATTGTGGCAACCACATGCACCTGATCCTGAACCGGGTTGCTGGAAGGAGAGGATTATATCTTCTCTTTCTTAGCCCGGTTCTTTTTGGATGATCCAGGCTTGGTGTGGCTTCCAGCTGCATTTGGGCCATGCGTAATCTGAACGCTACACCCCAAATGTGGCCAGAATCAACGTCATTTGGCCTGTGTGTTTTGGGCCAAAGATGCTATAAGACTCTTCATTGTTTTGTTGCAACAGATTAACATGTCTGTTTTAACATGTCTGTTTCTTCTTCCCCTGAACTGTTTTACAGATGACAGTCCTCTGTTTGAAGAGATATTTGGTCCAAATCTGTTTCACATAACAAAATTTGTAATAAGTGGCAGCAGAGGTCTTGAGGTTGGCCAGAACTGTCATAATTGATAAATTTTGTAACAATACAGAGTCATTTATACAATGCTTCAAGCACTACATTTGGGATGTGACAAGGGGATGGGTTTGCAATATTTTCTTTAACTGTTACATGCTTATAAATCATAAAATAAAGACTTTATACACATGCACACAAAACAGCTAAGTATGCATGCACATAGGTCACACCCCCATATAGATTACTAGTGGCTCCACTGTCATATTCAGGGGTTTATGAATCTGTCATTATAAGGCAGGGGTAGGCAACTTGCCCCTTTAAGGGCCGAGGGACTTCAGCTCCCAGAAGCCCCAGCC
>CM034703.1:184549711-184575047 GCA_020142125.1 Phrynosoma platyrhinos
CAGGTGGATTATTAAACATCTGCAATGGTTCTGCATGTGAAATTCCACTCCCATCAGTATCAACTGGACAGATCTGTTCTGCATTGTTAAAACAAGTCACTCTGCATGCGTAGTGCAAGTTACACCTGCATATGTCACCAAGACGATTCTGGCCAATGTAAGTTACCTTTGATATATATTTCAAAGCCTTTGTTTCTTGAGGAAACAGGAATGTTAGGGCCATCATTGCCATTAGGTAGTAACAGATGCTGTGGGAAGCAGTGGTGGCAGCCTCCTAACTGTTCCTCATGAACTCTCCAGCTATCTTCTTCTCTTTGATGAAAAAACCATGCGTGCCACAGAACTTGCCTCAAACTTGCCTGCTGTCCCAGGTGCAGTGGTGCCCCATAGTGAGTACCCATGAAACCCATAGCACTTGGATGCATGTTGTTGGCATGGCAATTCATTTTTAAATGTGCCTCCTAGAATACATCATCACTTCTTAAACCCACCCATTCCTGCCACAGATGAGGAACAATGAGCTCTGCATCCCTCTCATCTGAAATGAAATTCTTCAGCCCTCTACATACACTGCTGCTCATGCAAAAAAGATATTACCCCTGTCGGATATTGTTGCCCATGTATGTTCTACAAAATCTGGGAGCCAGCTGACCAAATAAACACAAATGTCTGGTGATACCCTGATGGGGAAAAGGAAAGTCACATCAAAGTGGCAACAGGCATACATTTGTCCTACCACTAAACAAAAAAGAAAGACAACATAGAGGAATAAGGCGTTGGTATGCCTACTAATGGCTGCAACAATCCCCCAACTCCTGTGTATGTTCTAGAACATTGGTGCAATAAACATATTACTGAGAATGATTCATGAAGAACAATCCTTTCTGAAGGGAAATGCTATGTAAAGAAGCCTTGAGGGTGGGCTCAAATATACCAAGCTCCACCTCTATGGTCCACACCTTTCCCACAGTGCTTAAGTGCTCATACTTGCTTTTGTCTCTTTACTGTCCAGTAGCAAAATGTGTCCTAGTTGGAGTCCAACATGGCAATTTGAGGGAGGAACAGTATTGACTATAACAACTTAGGCTGGTTCAGGGGAATCACCATGACTGTTGGTGTTAAGTCCCATCTGGCTCATGGGGACACCTCACTGGGCATTTTTGAGATGGTCATTTTAACCCCAAAGGCACCAAATCCCATCTGATCTTGGAAGCTAAGCAGGGTCAGCCTTCATTAGTACTTGGATGGGAGACCACCAACAAATACCAGGGGCTGTAGGCTATATTTCAGAGAAATGAAATGTCAAAACCACCTCTAATTATTCCTTGCCTAAGAAAACCCTGTGGAATTAATAAGTAGACAGGCAACTTGAAGGCAAACACACACACATACACACATTCTAACCTTACGGCCCAATGGAAAAGTGAAAAGCCAGTACTTTCATACTGCTCTTTGGAACTCATAGTGCACATTTCATTTGACTTCCATCTCAAAGCAGTCTCAAAGATTGCTGAGGAAGCCAGCTGTCTTTATGGTTTTCTGTTTGTTGTTTTATATATTTTGGCATGAGCCACTGTTGTTTTATATATTTTGGCATGGATTGTTCATGATTTTCCTGACATATTTTGTGGTGCAACTTAAGCAAAACTTCTGAAGTGGTGACCTCGTAGGTCACTGAAAAGAAAGTCAGTGTTTGTCACTTGGGAAATATGCCCAGCCTAGCTCCTTCACCTTCCTTTGCAATTTAATAAAACTGTATACAAAATCAGCATGAACATAATTAATAAAATTGAGAGTAATTAATAAAAGTGCATATAGAGTCAAGAAAAGTTCAGTTGGGACAGAGCCAGGCTATGAAGGTAGGTTTGGTGGGCATTGTCAGTAATAACTATGATGACAGAGCTCCAGCATCACAGTCATGATGATGATCCAGGATCTTGGCTCATGCTTTCCCACCCATTATTTACTGCGGTGTATCTGCTTATTTCTCCAGTCTTCAACAAAATGCCACTTAAAGACATGCAGACAATGATTCAAACATTTAAAAAACACATTTATATAGTTTTTAAAACCTCTGAAAAGCAGTCTATAAATAATACTAGAATCCAGTTTTGAAACAGTTAAAACATCCATTTCAAACATTGGATGCCATGTGGAACACTACTGTTTTGGCTACCCACCAGAAGCTTAGATGAGATGGGCCTACTAACTTCTTTGGGTAGGGAGTTCCACACTTGAGACACTTGCTACAGAGAAAGCCCTGTTCTGAGTACATACCAACCAAACTTCACAAAGTGTTGGGACATGCAACGGGGGCTCCTCTGAAGATCTCAAATTTCTAGAAGATTTATAATGGGGGGAGGTAGTTTTCTGGCCCCAGGTCATTTAATCAAGTAAATATGATCACAGAGATTTCATGTCACAAGGCTAAATGAGAGTGAAGATAATGCTTCCTGCTTTCACTCTGAAATGATGTTTGTTTAAATGATTCCAACCTCTTCTCCTTTGCTGCCACTTCCCCCTGATTTTTTAAAATAATAATAATAATAATTTTTATTTGTATACCGGCGGACCAATCCGGGCAGTGAACAGGAATAAAATACGTACAATCTAAAACAGTATAATTCCCTCCTCCCCCCTTAAAAAACAATTAAATCAGACTGAATTAAAACAGTGTCATTTAACACTGACAATATAAAAATTATAATTACAAACCAACCAGAGTTAACAAGTCAAATAAACAAACAAACCACAAACAAACAAACAAACAAACAAACAAACAAACAAACAAACAAACAAACAACCCCTGCTAAGGAATTGCCGAATGTTCATTATGAGAGATCTCAAGGTCTCAGGTCGGGCCTCTGGCCGGGTAATTTAATCTGGAAAGGCCTGCCGGAAGAGATCCATCTTGACAGCCTTTTTAAAGCTGTCCAAAGATGTCAATTGACGGATCTCATCCAGCAGGCTGTTCCAGAGCCTGGGAGCGACAACAGAAAAGGCCCTCTGGGAGGTCCCCGCAAGCCTAGATTTTTGAGGCTGCAGCAAGTTCCTCCCAGAGGACCGGAGAGCGCGGGGAGGGTTGTATACTTTCAGAGGGTTGTATAACTTTCAGCTGGGAGATGTGTTTTAATCTGTTGCCCTGATTTCATTCCATGTTCTTATCTGTTTTTAATTAATGTGGCATTTTTAATTTTGATTGTGTTTAATTCTTTTTTAAGGGGATGGGAGGGTGGGATTATGGGATGAGGGACTGATTTTTAACTTTGTTTGTTTTTAAACTTGTTGTTCCCCGCCCCGATTGCCATGCAGAGGGGCGGGTTATAAATAAACATTATTATTATTATTATTATTATTATTATTATTATTATTATTATTATTGTATGGGAGGAGGCGGTCCCTGATATAGCTTGGACCCAAGACATTTAGGACCCAAGCCATTTAGGACCCAAGCCATTTTGGACCCAAGCCTCTTAAGTGAACATATAATATTAAGGGGCTTCCAAATTCCTTCTCAGTCTCTGTTTCTTTTGAAAAGCCTTTCTTTGAGTCTTCCAAATCAACCTTTTCCAACTAACAAGATTAGTGCAGGAAAAGCAAAATGCACTTTCAATTCTCATGTGGGAGCACCATGTGAGGTAGTAGTGAATTGAAAAGTCACTGCCTAGAAGAATGCTTTCTTGCCATAAACAAAACAGATCACTCTCTGCAGTCACTCCAAAGAGTTTTCCATTGTAGGTGCTGAAAGTTAATGACAGCAACAACCAGCTTTTTTTTTTTTACAAGAATTACTTGTATAACTTGTTTGTTATACAATTTGTCAAACTGCCTTTCCAGTCAAAGAACTTTCAGCACAACTCACACCACCGAGTCAGGGCATGCACTTCAATCACTTCTCTCCTTGATTCTGTGTTAAAAATGTCACAGATTTCTGGACTATATCCCACCTCCATACATTATTTTATCTTCTTATCTTTCCTCCTGTAGTTTTGAGCAATATGTCTATCCGGATTCATGTTTCCATCTGAATAACACCTTTGTCCTGTTTCCCATCAACATTTACATGGGACCATACCTCATGAGACAGTTGGACCATGGGAAAAGGAATGATAAAATATGAAGGGAAAGAGGCATGCTGAGAAATAGCTTTTCTTTTTTCTGAAGAACCGAGCCAGAATGCCTATGCAAACTATGATGAATTCTCAGGTTGACTTATTCCACTTTAGTGAACATTTCCAGGGACCAGACACATTTCTCCCAAAGTATTACAGAATGTTATTTCAATATTAAAAAACCACAGTCTGTCTGTCTAGATACTTGCAATATAAGTCAAAACAAAATATAGCTAAATCAATTTACTAAAATGTACAGAGGACTTATTATGTGAGTTCTGAGTAATTTTCCTGAGAAGTAATGAGAGTGCTGTCCTTAAAAGAAGTAGTAGGAAAGGAAGAGATGAAACTCAGAGATGGATTGAACTACTATGAAGTTCACTCTTAAGAAAATTTCAGGAAGAAAGATGGGCAGGATAACTAGTCTACTAGCAGGCATGCTCCCTGGCATAAAATGAAATGTGTCATACAGTTCATTTATTCTGTCCTAGACTATAGCCCTATAGACACCCTCAGAGTCCCTAAACCCCAGGCCAATGACAATAGTCACCCACAAAGTCCACTCATAACATGGTCACATGGCTCATAGCCCTGAATGGTAAGTTAAATTCAATTTAAATTTGCCTCTGAACTCATTAAATATTTTAATTTGAGAACACCTTGAACCATTTCTGCCAACATTCCTAAATCATCTTATTTAGCATAAACCATAGCTCTGTCAATGAAATGAGTGTGCCTAATCTGAACAAAGTTAGGTGAAAAGACCAAAAATACCCACTTGACTTCCATGATGACTAGCTAAACTTGTACAAATTGAGGGAGAAGGAGATGAGGGTCCATGAAGAGAAAAGAGATCCAAACAGGGGGCAGAATTCCTTATATAGGCCAAACTCCATGTTCCTGTGTAAGCATAAACATGCATCAGAACAGAGCAGCCCTGTTTCCCAGGCTCATATGAGTCAGTTGTGTGTATGTGTGCATGTCTTCAAGTCACCTGTCAATTTATGGCAACCCCATGAATTTTGTAGGGTTTTGTTAGGCAAAAAATACTTAGAGATGGTTTTGCCAGTTCCTTCCTCTTTAATATAGACAGGTAGCAAAAAGAAATTTTGCCTGGATCTGGGAAGTCTGAGTATGGATTGGTACATTCTGAAAAATTACACCCCATGTAATATTAGGTTATGACTACGAGTAAAAATGAGACTTTCATCCCCTCCCTTTGCAAACCTGGTCTGCTAAGTTTCCCAGCTCTCAGCAGCAGGTTGTGAGCCTGCATGAGAGCATGGAAGAAAAGAAATTACTTCCCCACAGCTCCACTGAAGGAAATTATTTTGTCAGCCGAATTAACCCTAGCAGACCCTATCCAAAATTGTTTGTTGTTGCTAACTGCCCTCAAGTTGACTTTGACTCATAGTGACCCCATGAATGAGACACCTCCAAGTCCCCCTTCCTCAACTGCTCTACTCAGGTCCTGCAGGTTTAGACACATGGTCTCCTTAATTGAGTATATCCAACTGGCATGTGGTCTTCCTCTCTTTCTAGTGCCCTCCACCTTCCCTAGCATTATAGTCTTTTCTAATGAGTTCCATCTCAATTTAGTCATTTTGGCTTCCAAGGCTAAAGCAGGGAGATGTCAGAGAAATAGAGAGAGAAATATTTCAACAAGAAAACAATTTGTGAAATGAGGTTTGGAAACTTGAATGCCAGATGCCATGAGGAACCTGTCCTAATCAAAGACATGGGGTAGAGCACCAGCCTCTTAGTACCATCATTTAGTATGGACCCTCCAGGTAAGACCAGAGTGACTGCCCTCTTGGCTTCTGGTTCCTCCCTGAAGAGTTTGTACTGTTTAGCTTCAACACTGCAGACTCTAGGAATTGTCACTGGCCAGTGCTAAAGTAATCTTAGATTGGACCTAGTTCCATTTGTTGACCTGGGGGATGGGGTCAACTGGCACTCCCAGTCAAATTCAAATCAGTGCAAAATGGCTTTCCTTCCCATGTGGGTTTTTTTTCATTCCCAGCATGCATAAACCTATCAACCAATAGCCTTTCTTGTGTTTCTGTCACTCTTACCATCCACCTTGCAATCCACTGGGTGGCTTTCCCATCCAATCCCTTTCCCCTCTTTGCCCCCCAGTGAGTTAGCAAGGGAACTTTAAATGTCTTCCTGATACAGGAACCCTGAGGAGTAGGAGAAAGAAAGAAAAAGTTTCTTCCCTCACTTCCCTTTCCACTCTGTATCCTCAATTGAATTAAGATTGGTGTCTACAGAACAAGCTCCTTCTTCTTGTGATGTTTGGCTAGCATTATTTCTTATGTCACCCCCTCTCTCCACCCCTCCCTTTCCAAGTTCTTCTGATGGCCAGGACGTTTCAGAAGCAGGGAAAGCAACCCCTGGACTTTGATGTGAGGTGGAAACACTTTTTTTAAATTGGAATCTGTACCTGTAGGAGAACAGGGGCTGGCAAAATGTTTGCTGGATGGAGAACGCCATCCACCAATCTGTCCCACCTCCCAATTACCCAACCCCCTGATGCCATACCGATCCAGCAGGGTACACATTGCAAAAAGCAAACTAACAGGAAAAACAGTTTTTCCTAGAAACTGCAGAGTGAAAAATGAGTTTTTCTAAATTGCATTAAAGCCAAAAAGAGGTGCTGTCATTGTGAAAATGGTCATAAGTCGTGTGTTCCAACAGCACCTGAACTGAGGGGGCATGGCTTTTTTGTTTACTGTGGATCCAGCCAAATTGTTTCAAAGGCAACCTGATCTGCCTTTAATTTATTCAGACTAAAGAGTAACTGTTTTAAATTAAATCTGGGCTACCCCTGGGAGTGGTTGATTGGGGTTGCAGCAGCTACACGCCATGGTCCTGATCCTCCTTTTTGCCACCCCCCCAAAAGTGGGTAAATGACACTCCTTTTGGGGGTGGCAAAAAGCCGCCCTTAGAGCTTCCATCATAGCTTATTTGCGCCCCTTTGGTGTAGCATGCTGAGCCAAAAGGGCACCCTGATGCCGCGCGCTGTGTGGATGGGCACATGGCATCGGGGCGGAGTCGGGGCAGAGTCAGAGCACCCGGCATGTGGTCGCCCCACCCCAACTCCACCCCCAGGCCAGTCTAAAGTGCCAATCTGCATCCGCCTTGAGTCACTTAATTTCTGGCTTTTGTATGACAGTACAAGAAACAATAGCAATAGCACTGACAGAAGAGAAATGTTTCTGTTATGTAGCAGCCAGGAGTGGCTGGGTGGGTGGTGGTGTCAGCAGAGAAGAAAATGTTGTAGTTAAAAAGGACCACAACAAATAAACAGGTAGGACCTGGAGTCCTGTTTCTAGTGGTTGGAGTTTTCCTAAGGTTCCTCCCTGCTAGTGACTGAAGGCAGACACAACCTTCTGACTCCAATGGCTTATTTCCCTCTTGACTGCTGGACCTGTAGCCTTTCCCCCTCCTAGGCCACTATGCTGGCCTAATGTACCCATAGGGTTCCAGCCAAATGACAAACCGAAGAAAGTTTGGAAGTGAGTTCTACTTCCTCTATTAACTATGAGGGGACCAAACATTGCTGTGTGATATGTGAAAACAATTGCTGTGATGTATACAGCAATTTTCTTCTAGAAAGAAATCTAGAGCCCTTGTCCATCCGGCTTGTAGGACTTCATTATGAAGACACCTTGTAGTTCCTTATAAGTCTGAATTTCTCATGGCTGAGGTCTGAGCAACCCTGTTACTGGGAAATTATAGCATGTTAACTTCTCTGGGAAATTATAACATATTAACATGAGAAATCATGACATGTTAACCACCTAGTTATCAAAGGTTTGGATGCAGTGTGGTTAGTGGTCTGAGCACTGAACTGTGACTGTGGAGACTGAGGCAAGTCACACTCAGCTCAGAGGAAGGGCAAACCCCTTTGAACAGATCTTGCCATGGAAACTCTGTGATAGGTTTGCCTTAGGGTCACCATAAGTTGGAAACAACTTGAAGACAACAACTACAACTCACAGCAAACAATTCCTTTGTTGACCACAACTCACTGGAAAACACCATTACTCAAGCAGAACATGCATATAACCTAACAACACAATACACAGTCTCTCCTCTGGCTTTTCTCCGCAAACAAAGACTCAGGAAGGACTCATCCCACGCTTTTTGCAAGCACGCTGATGACTAAAAAGGCCAATCCAAGATAAACAAGTCCGGTTGCAGAAAGCACAGCAGAAGATCTCCTTGGGTGATTTTTGTGCTTCGCCTCAGGTGTTTGTTACTCCAGACTCTTTTTGTAAATTACTCAAGCAGAACATGCATATGACCTAACAACAGAATACACAGTGTAGCCCTGTAAACTGATGTAGGCAGAAATGTAGCCAACCCCAGGTCTCTTATTTCTCATAGTGGACATTTTAGTAATATTGTTGCAGCATTTACTTTTCCATGTGCTTGTGCCATAGGTCACAGCAGCTATATCTCATATGACAAGCAAAGAGCTAAAGATAGCTATCAGGTTTTGGTCTAGCCATATCTGGCAAATCTAACTGTGCATTGACTGCTGGCAACTGGAAATGACTGCAACTGTTGTGATGGTTTGTTTTTTCTGTGAAGGGTGGGTAAAAGGTCTGCTCTCTTTGAAGTTCATTAATCATGAGCATTTCTGGAGTCGATTTCAGCATGATGCAAGGTCTCCTTTACAAATCGGAAATGTATGCACTGACATCTCTAATCTCACGGAACACAGGCCTTTGGAAATAGAAGACAAATGAGAACAATATGGGACTTTTTCATTGCTCGGAGAAATTAAGAGGGCATTAAAATGGTTTGCAGATTTGGAACTCTGAAGGGAAGGCCTCTTAGTCATCTGAGCTTCAGAGGTTCTCTCCTGATATAGAAAAGTTGTAGTTAATTTTCAGTTCAGACAGCAATATCTAGCTGTCTGAATACACAATAGCCTTGTATTCCATATAAGGTAATGTTATTATTATTGCTGTTGTTGCTGTTGTTAACAGTAATGCAGTGTTACAGAATGTAGAAACATATTTCAGAATTGGAGAGTATGTGATAGACTCCTAGGTCTACCAAGCATTACCACCTAGGGGGTATCCACACTGCAGAATTAAAGCAGTCTGATCCCACTTTAAATGCCATAATACTATCCTGCAGAATCCAGAAATTTGTAATTTGCTGAGGTATTCAGCCTGCTCTGTCAGCAAGCTCTGGTGCCTCAACAAGCTAAAAAATCCAGGATTGCATGGATGCACCCAACTTAGGGAAGCAAGAGTGCTTTGAGTCTGCAAGGACAAATGGTCATGAAGATGGGGGAAAGCTAGGAGCTGTACTGAAAACTGAAAAGGAATTTTCTGGAGCTCTGGCATTAATCCAGTGATTGGTTTGGCATCATTTCAGTCTCTCTATGGGGTCATCTCAGGAGAAAGAAGACCTATGACCTTATCCCTGCCACATTACCAAACTACCCCTATTTTAACCCTAGTCAGTACTCATGAGGAAGTGCCAGTGAGGCATCCACAGCAGCAAAAAGCTTTGTAGTCAAGCAAGAGAAGGCCTTTGTAGGGAGTAAGGAAGTTCCATATCATCTATTGACCTCTCAGAAGCCCTCAGGGAAGTGGAGGATTGCTACCTTTGATGTTTAAAATAATTTCACATGAGTCTAGTGGCCTAAGGGAGATTCTACCTGCTGTTTTTATATGGCGGTATTTTACTCGAAATAATTTTATCTAAATTTCCTTGAGAGGTCTTGGAAGGCCGGTTATAAATACTTCAGTAATGGGAGCTAATAAATATTTTAAACAAATGGTCCTGAAAGTAGTCCTTGGTTGGTAAAACACAGTTGCATCTGAGATGTGGAAAAGTAGTAAGCATAGGGAAGGATGGAAATCTGGGCAGCAAACAGATGCTTAGGTGTACATCCTTTGTTGTCACAGTCTCTAAATAAAAATCCTGCTGGTAAAATCAAATTGGTTCAGCATTTCAACATCTTGAGTCATTATAAGACCTTATAAAGTAATTAAGAGGATCCTGTCTCGCTCAGTAGGATTGGGAGGGATGTGCAGGGAAGACCTGAATACCAAAGAACCATTTCATCTAAAGAAGTTCCAGGCTTACCCCAGGGGTGTAGCTACAGTGGGCTGGGGAGGAGGGAGCAAAATTAGGGCATTACTCCACCAAATATTCTTCCCTACCTTCTGTCTTCCTGGTGTAAGTTGAGGTGCGGCTACAGAAAGGGCAAAATGAGGGCATTGGCCCTCTAATAAGAAATGGTCTTTTCCAACACCCTGTTAGCTCATGCTAATAGGACAAAATGTAGGGTCCAGAGAGATTTTTATGTTTTGACTCTTTTCAGTTGTTTCCTTGTCTTGTAAACTTTTCCCTTCTATTATTACTAATGAGAGGCAAATGAGGCATGCTGTTTCCACCACTAATTCCATCTCCTGCAATTCCAGGGACATGTTGTGGACATGGAAGACCTTTGGATCCTGCAGCCCCACGTTCTTTCTGAGAAAAAGAATATTCACAAAAAGCTTCTTTTGGTTTTTGTCCAACATTGGGGTTCCAGTATCAGCTGTGGAGCTTTCCATAGTCTTACTGAGGAGGCATGTGAGATCAGGTCCCCTTTTGAGGGTGGACCATCCTTTTCACTCTGAGAGGTTCTGTGGTCTCAGGAAACACAGGCCTTCAGCCAAAATTAAATTTTGTTGGATATCTAAAACCACTATTATACTACTAGACATTATAGATAACCAAGGGGGAAAAGCCTCAGTGAAATAAAAAAAAAATTATCTTACCAAAATCTTTCATACCATATATAAATCCAAATTACTCAAGCCTCATCCAGTCTATTGAGCCAATAATTTATTATATAGTGCTCATCAAAATGCCTGTTTTCATATTT
This sequence comes from Phrynosoma platyrhinos, assembly GCA_020142125.1. Classification (NCBI taxonomy): domain Eukaryota; kingdom Metazoa; phylum Chordata; class Lepidosauria; order Squamata; family Phrynosomatidae; genus Phrynosoma; species Phrynosoma platyrhinos. The sequence goes on from CM034703.1 coordinate 184,560,728, forward strand.
ACTTTCACAGCATTCTGAAAGTACATGTAGAAGAATGGTCAAAACATACCCAAAGGTTTAACACCTGAATAATTAAACATGCATTTGATCATTATGTTGGGCCAACTAACCTCTGGCAGTTATTTTATTTTATTTATATTCAGCCTTTTGGTTGAGACATGTAAAAAATATAAATGAATCAAATCTCAACTTTTTTACTTTTTTTCATTACTAAATTGTGTTTCAGTTCAAGTACAGTTTGAGTCTCCCATATTCAAAATGTTTGGGACCAGATGTTAGAGTTGGATTTTGAACTTTTTTGGATTTTGGAATATTTACACATACAAAATGTGATATCTTGGAGATTGGACCCAAGTCTAAACATGAAATTAAGGTATATTTCATATACACCTTGTACACATAGCCTGAAAATAATTTTAGATATAATATTTTTAATAGTTTTGTGCATGAAATTATGTTTGTATATATTGAACTATCAGAAAGCAAAGGTCTCATTATTTCAGCTAATCAGGTAGACAAATTTGTATTTTGGAGTATTTAGAGTTCAGTATTCTAGATAAGGGAGTCTCAGCCTATATAAAGCCTTTGGAATTTAGGCTTTTGGGTAAATTAATATAATCAATTCAGGAAAGATAGTGACATTTAGGTCTGAAATTGTACAGGCATTGCTAATGTTACTTCATTGTATAGTAAGCCAAACCAAGTCTCGTGGTTAACATTTTGCTCAGGATTACTGGGCAAATGCAAGCTGACTAAGCTCACAGTGTTCTGTATTTTGCAATTTTGATCTGGCAACCTTTTCATCATCTGCCAGAACTGGAGCATAGAAGTTCACTGATGAATTGTCCAGAATGAATTGTCCAGAAATGGTTCATTGGATCATAATCAAAAGAACTCAAAGGGGCTTCTGCAGCTGCAAGTGTTTTGTGGGTTGGAATACTAGAAAAAAAGTATTCAGGATACAAATTCACTGCTGGCACTCCACTGAAATAATGGGGCTATGCTTGACAGAATTTGACTGTGGAATTATAAGTGTCTCTAAAGATTGAAGGGGCTACTTATCCACTGGTGTAAATCAGTATAACTACTTTTGAAGTGCAGCCCAACCACATGTTAACAAGAGTTAGTTTTTATTGTTCTGATAAAATTTTTATACACGTTGAAAAATGACAATCATACCATGGAGGGTGTTCTGGAAATGCATCAAAACTCATGCAGCAATCTACCAAACAGACTGTGGCAAAACTGCTGAGAAGAGTACATGCCATGGAACTGTGCAGCATTACCAGTATAATATGAGTAATGTGCGAAATAACTGTAGATCAACACTATTAGTCTATGAGGTGTATGCAGAGCCATATAATAAAGCCGTAGGGCCTAGGGCCTTGTAGGAAGACATCTGCATGACACAGCTCTGGTAATCTAGGCATGTTTGGTTTTGTAGTGAGAGATGGGAGCCTACCTAGGAAATAAAGGGCCTCTACAGATGGGCGGCCGTGGGCTGCCCCAAGAAGCCAAGGATTGGGGCCAAGGCTGCCCCACTCCTCAGCCCCAATCCACTCTTTGGCTGTACCTGGAAGGAGCGCTAAAATAGCGCTCCTTCCTCAAGGCACGGAAAGGACGCTGGAAGAGGTGGCACATGCCTCTTCCATGTCTCTTCTGTTGCAGTGTGTCAGGATGCTGCAACAGAAGGATGTCATTGGACCACTCGCAGTGTGCAACAGCGGGTGCTCCGATGATGTCCTCAGGAAGGGGTTGGGGCACCTGGCGTCTGGTTGCCCCTCTCCTTCTTTGGCTCGAAGATGGCGCTTTGCGCCATCTGCAAAGCCCAAAGAGTAGGCTATCAGGTGACAATATAAAGCCTTTACTTTGTTTAAAATTGTGAGGTGTATCTCTTTCTTTTGGGAATAAAAATCTTCATAAATATTGTTCTCACAGGCACAAATTGATTTATTTTCCATTTTCCTCCTTGTTGTGAGAAAGCTGTCAAAAACTTATTTGCAGTTTGGGATTTATTCTGTGGAGGAAAAATGTGTTTTTGTTGTTGTTGTTAGAAAACCTCATTTTCTGAACATTTCTGTGAAGAAAACACGTCTAAAACAATGCTGTGCAGGAAACTTGTTTTGTGCCCAGAAAATACTGCTTTCTGCAAAAACCACCACCACCAAACCAAACCAAACCAAACCAAACCAAACCAAACCAAACCAAACCAAACCAAACCAAACCAAACTAAACCAAACCAACAAAATGCATTTTTCATGAAGAATAAATCCTGAACTACAAACATTCTTACCTCTCTAGGATTATCCTCGTCAAGATTTCCTGACACTCAATAAGCCAATATTCAAGCATTTAAAAAGTATTTTCAAGTATTCTTTCTCTTCCTTATCTCTTCCCCTACCCACCCCTTTTCTGTTCAGGGTAGAATCCAAGGCTGTGGCATTTCATATTTGAAACAGCAGAGGAAATATTTCAAGTTCAAATAACTCCTAGGCTGTAATCATAGATGGTCCTTGTCTGCTGAAAATCAAAACTTGGACTTGTCAACTTCTTGAACTGCTAGCCCCACTAGCAGCCATGGTGAATTATGCAGTTGATGGCTCTGGCCAAAGATGGTGCCACTTCAAGGCTGCTCATTGCTGTTACCCACCTCCACACAGTTTCTGCCCTGCTTCCTGCAGATCACTATCCCTGCTTTGAACCACTGGCACCACATTTCCAGGAAGTTGGCTGGTGTCATCCTCACTGGGTTCTTTGGGATGCTCTGAAGAAATGAAGGTGTGGCTTCTTTGAGTATTAGGAACCAGAAAGTACCATTCACATCACATGCCTTGTTTACTTGGGGCTCATTCATATTAATAAATGTGCTATGGTTCAGTTTCAGCTGCCACAGTTCTATGGAATCCTGGGGTTTGGAGTTTAGAGAGGGAAAGTTAGAATTCTCAGCCAGGGACCTCAACTGCCTCGCCAAACTACAACCCCCAGGATTCTATAGGATGCTGTCATGGCTATTAAAGTAGAATATAGTGTTATAATTTTGTAGTGTAAATGGGCTCCTTGACATCCATCTTCTTAATAATATTATTATTTATGCAGTGCCACAGAACAGATTGTAGCATGTCCAAAGCTTTGGTTCTTAAAGCATGACATTTTCATCCATGTAAAGTGAGCTTTCCCTGGAACATATAAACTTAGGCTCATCTTTCTAACCAAGTGAGCACTATCCATAGTTCTAAACGTATCAATGTCTTTCCCAAAGGGGCGGTTGTTAACTCCTGGGATTAAAACTCTTATATAAGACTTCCCACTGGATCGGGAGGAAGGATCCAATTGTGGCTGCTTCATTTGGTGAATTGCTTTGCTCAAACTATTGGGAGGAGAATTCCTTGCCACATGCAGCTTCCACTCAACTCTTCTTACACTTCACAAGCTGAGCACAGCCCTTCAGATCATTATGTGCTGCAAACGGCAACTGAGGTCACATCTAATGCTTTTGATGTTGTTGATTTTGTTTTTCACTTGTTCAATGCCTTAGGAGCCCAGAAATACTCTAAATAAATACATAAATAAATAACTAAAATTCTTTAGGCTTCTTCTGGACTTGAATCCCTTGTCCCTTTTCTGGGACCATTGAGAATTTATGCACTCCATGACAAAAGATGTTTCCCCAGTTGGTCAGTGTTATCACCCATGTGGTGGACTTGGTTCTCCTCACGAGACATGTTAATCATATACCAGGGGTAGGCAACCTTTCCCCTTTAAGGGCTGAGGGACTTCAGCTCCCAGAAGCCTCAGCCATTTTGGCCAATAGTCTCATGTTGGCCAATAGCTCCTGGGATTCTGGGAGCTGAAGTCCCTCGGCCCTTAAAGGGGAAAGGTTGCCTACCCCTGTCATATACTATTGGCATCATATATCATTATTTAATCAAGACATAAACCCCTGTGGTCAATGGCAAGGAGGAAAAATCTGTTTTGTATAAAATACAATTGCAAAAACCCAACTAAACCACCATATTATCCATGAAGGATCAAATAAAATCAATTGTGCTGAATGGATTTCTCATGAATAGAGAAATGGGAGAGGAAGGGACAACTAGCTTTCAGAAACTCTGGTTGGTATGGGACAAAGAGGTACACTATAGTTCATGGCTCAGCAGAAGACCTTTTTTATCCTCTCATAGCCTTATTTCAAATGCTACAACTTGCCATTTGGAAACCAGAATGAATTTTACTGATCCAAAAACAGATAGCATGAGAATATATGCTTTTATTTGCATTCTCCAGAGCCCACAAGAGTGAGGTGGAGAAAAGCAGGATCCTTTCCTCCCCCCACCCTACTTTCATTCCTCCAGCCTCATCTTTATGTAGGATGAAAAAAAAAAAGAGCAAGGAAGCTGCTTCAAAGCAAATGAACCCCTTAATTTAGCATGGAGGGAAGATGGCTAGCTGTTAAGGCATTATCAGATTACAATAAAGGCTCCCTTGCTCTCTGGAAACTCTGGTCTGGTTCCGGGAACTGTTGTTAGAGCTCGAAGTCATAACCACAGATTATAGCAATGAGCTTCCAAATTTCCATGTCCTGGCCATAGAGGATGCTGCCGCCTCAGGTTGCTACTTAGCGGCCTTCTGTTTACAAAGATGATAAGCATAATTGCCCCTGTAGCCTAAGGGAGATTGTTTTGAGCAGAGGTTTTGGGTTACTAGCTATTTCTCTGATGAAATGAGTAAAGAGCTGATCTTGTACGCCACAAACATGTTCAAGTTCTGCAGTGCCCTATTCAAATTTTAACTTAAAACATTTAGAAATCAAATTAATTCACCTCAAGGCTGGATTCTCAAATGTTGCAGTATGCAGTAATATATCAGATAGAAAAGTTAGCATTACTTAAAATACAACTCTTCACAATTCAAAGGTGAAAGTAGATGCAGTCTACTGAGTCAAAGGTGAGAGTGCACTAGGGCAGGTCATGGAAAAGAAACATTTGTGGACTACAACTCCCAGAATCATCCTGATAACATGACCAGTGGACATGATGGTTGGGGAATTCTGAGGTATTCTGGCATCCTGTTCATGAATTATAAATCTGACTTGAGCCACTGATGCAGTGGTTTAAGAGCTAGACTATGGGGGGTTGCAGACTGCCAGAAATAGTGCAAATTGAGTCCACTTTAAGGGTTAGGGTTAGTGCTAGGGAATCATGGGAATTGTTTTTTCCTGAGACATTGAGCCTTCTCTATCAGAGAGCTCCGGTGCCACAATAAAATACAGTTCCCATGATTCCCTAACCCTAACCCTAAAAGTGGACTCAATTTGCACTATTTCTGGCAGTCTGCAACCCCCATATGACTCTGAGACCAGGGTTCAAGTCTTCTATCGGCCATGAAATCCACTGAGAGGACTTGGGCAAGTCACAAATTCTGCCAAGAAAACCCCGTAATAAGTTTATCTTAGGTTTGCTATAATTCAAAAATGACTTGAACAACAACAAGAAATCTGACTCAGCAATTCATTTTTACAATTGTTGTGCAGGTTGCAAGGCACTTCTGACCACACAGTGCAGCCCCCTGGCCATTACTGTGTTTCTGGTGTGTGTGGGGAGGAATGAATGGGGATGTTTTCAGTTCTTTTCCCCTAGCTGGTTGCACTGTGACAGATATCTGCAGCAACCTCCTCTGCTATTGGAAAAGAGCTGGATGCATTTCCACTCATTTCCTTGCTCTCCAGTAACACAGATATGGCCATGTTGGGAGGTGAGGTTGACCTGTCTAAAAGGGAGATTTGGGGGGGATGTAGCTACAGAGACATGGGCTGAGATCCAGCCTCAGAGATAGTTATGTCTCCGTAGCTGTGTCTCTGAGGCAGGATCTCAGCTCATGTTTTCAACTGTCTGGATGTGATTTCAAGAGATGCTTTATTAGAAATCATATTTGATGGCAATATTTTTTAAAAGTTAAACATTATTGCCCAGCTGGAGCCTCCTGGGGATAAATTTCCTTTCTCACCTCTGCCAGATGATTGAGTTTAGAGGTATAATGTGGAAAATCACTTGTGCATTGAATTTGCACTTTCATACTCTTGGAGGAGGAGGAAGGCAGTAGTGGAAATGGCCTGAATTTACAGCCCTGTAAAATGTTTGACACGCACATTGATTTTACACGGACATTTCTAAATGAGTTTTTTGAATGGGCTCATACTTTACACTGATATTCATTGGTTTATTAGCTAGGGTTGCCCCCTTTCAATCTGGCAAGTCTGTTTATTATATAAGCAAAAGGAGGATGCCAATGTTCTTGCTGCTGTTAGGATAAGGATAATAATTGCGATTATGTAGTAATCATTTAACTGTGATTATTAGATGAGATATTATTGGTGCCTCATGGAAATTATTTTATACATCATCGTTTCTCTTGTCAGAATAAGAATGATAAACACACCATCGCCACCACCATGGGTTAGATTCATGCTTAGTCATACTTCAAGTAGATCCACTGAATTCAGTAGGACCTGATTTAATCATGTTTCATGATGACTTAGAGCCCTATTGCACAAGAAAAGAAAAGAAAAAGAAAGCAGAAATGAAGTTGGAGAGTATCAGCTTTCTCTGTGCCTTACAGCATGATTCTATAGCACTTCAATTCTCTTCCTATCAGAGATGGTCATCAAAGTGAGTCTGTCATCTAACAGATTTTTCTGGCTAAAAAAAGGAAGAAGATTTACTTTGACATCTGTCTCATGTGAGAAGAGAAATGTATCATTATGACACAATGCAGTAAGGCACAGAGAAAGCTGCTACTCTCCAGCTCCATTTCTGCTTTCTTTTCTTGTGTGATAAGGCTCTAAGTCAGGCCCAATCCTATGCATCACACTTCTACAAACAACATTGACTAATAGTTTTTTGTTCTAAAAGCATTGCTACTGTGCCCTTTTTGTTTTTCCACAAGCACATATTTTTAGAAGGACTACATGAAATGTTCGCAAACATGCACAGTTCTGCTTTACAGAGAAATAGGTACCAAATTTGCCCAGAGGTTCTGCACTCACAAAGACAGGTCAGAGAATATGTATAAGAGTCATGGACTTCTACATCCATTAACACAGTGGTAGAACCTGTACTGATCAGTTTTAGAAGCAAAACTGAGGTGGGGTGAGGAGTGACTAGTTACATCTTTCAGTATTAAAGGACAGTTACTTTATCAGTAATTAGTTACAGATATATTTCCCCATTTACCCATTCAGCCCCAACCCCTTTCTTTCTCTTCTCTTCTGCCCATTAGTAAGGTCTCATTTTCCTATTTTTTAACTTTTAAAACTATCTCTAGGGTCTTAAGACTACAGCAGTAGGCTGTTGTGCTGGAAAGATAACTCCCTTCCCACACACTTCTTATCTGAGAACTCAAGTGGAGGAAAGCATCTAATGATATCCACCTCCTCCTATGTTTCTCAGTCTTACCCCTTCAGCCCCGATGAAAATTGACTAGTGTGATTAGTGTGTGTTTACATGTGTGGGATTGATCTTTCTGAGCATAGCAGCCTACTATTTTACTGAGAAGGCAGGGTATCTTCTAAGGACCTTATCCCACGGGGCCAAAAGCAGCAAGAATCCACATGGAATCAGGCGCTATAGCGCTATAGTTTTCCGGGTGATCCCACGACGTCGCTCGGAATCAGCTAAGAATCAGGCGCTATAGCGCTATAGTTTTCCGGGTGATCCCACGACGTCGCTCAGAATCCAACAAGAAACCGCTCGGAATGCAGCATCATTCGGGTTCTTTTGAATGTCGGTTTCAGCGGGCATTGCAATAGCGCTAGCTTATCCATAGCGCTATTATAGCGCTAGCGCCATATTTATACTAGCGCTATAGTACTGCAATGATGCTCATATCGGTTTCTTGCCACTTTTGAGAGCAGCGTGGGATAAGGTCCTAAGATTCCACATTTTCTACTGTTCAGGAAGACAGAGGACTTTATCAGGAAGACAGTTTTCCCTGATCTGGCTAGTTCCACATGTTATTTTGCATGAACATGCAATGCATTGTAGAAAATGACAGATACAACATTGCTGAGATAATAGCAAAGATATATTGGCATTGTTATTGTGGTGTGCTAGCACTGTGGGCTGAACCAGAATAGACAAAATGTATAGACAAAATGTATGTAACAATGAAAATTGCTACAGAATTTGTTGATAAAAAGCAGTACTTTCTAGTGCTGGTGAGGTAAGAGTACAGTACTGGATAGAGTTGCAATGCTCTGCAGCAACACCGTTGGATACAAAGCTGCAAGATATATTTTCTTGCATAGCTTCCTTGGTGAAAGATGGAACAATCAAGTCATTGGTTCTGATTATATACTGAAAGATAATGGAAGTAATGCTATTTTTTTAATTTCCTCATTCTTTTTGTATTTCTTTAAAGAAAAAAAAAATGCCAACAGCATAAAGCCTGTTTTCTGTTGCACATTTTATTTTCTTTCTGCCAAACTTTGTCCAGCTGCACATTATGATATTGTTTGTACTAGGTAAGGCTCAAGAGTTAAAAAAAAAGTTAAAACATTAAAAGATGTAAGACTGAAATAGAGGGGAGGAGAAAGGGGCAGTCAAAGTTTTTCTCATTGAATTCTTAAGTTGACTAGTGTGTGACTGTGTATGTGTTTCTGTGTGTGGAGTAAACTTTCTTAGCACAGAAGCCTACTGCTTTATTGCTATGGCTCTAGAGAGAGTTTAAAAAATTAACAATATTTAAAGGAGAAGGCAGGTGAGAAATAGACCAGAGGGTGGAAACATCTAGAAAATAACGTGGGGAAAAGAGACTACAGACTCCAGTCTGTGTAAATCACATGATGACCAAATGTATTCCTTTAAAGAAAATTCCCACAAAGGTAGGAACAAAATATTTTAGAATACTGCTGTTGAGGAAGGAGCCTTTTGAACTCTCTGTCAGGGAGCTCCTCTTATCACCCTGACCAAACTAGCAACTCCAGGATCCCACAGGATGAGACCATGGCAATTTAATGTTTAACTTTAAAATGTTAAAGTGCAATCATAGTGCTATAATTGTGTAGCGTGAAAGGGCACTATATCCCTATGCTGCCAGTGTGTGTGGTTCATTTGAAATAAACTACTCTGTCCAACCACTTCCATACAAAGAATGGAAAGGTTACTCTCTTGTTTGTTATCTCAAACAATAAAATCTCTTGGGTCACTTTTTCTCTCCTCTGGAAGTTATTATACTATATCCTTCTTAACATGATGTTATCATTATTTTACAACTGGCCCTCCATAGTCACATAGTTTTTTTAAAAAATCTATGGATTCAACCATCCACAGCTTGAAAATATTTTTAAAAATCCAAAAAATAAACCTTGATCTTGTCATTTTACATAAGGAATACCATTTTACTATTCCACTGTATATAATAGCATCCACAGATTTTGATATCCATGGGGAGATTTGGAACCAAATCCCAGCAGATATGAAGGGTCCACTGTACATTCCTCAGAACTTTCTTTACACCACTGAAAAGACACAACATCATAAACTGCAACAAGAAATAAGTTATACTACCTCATGGAGTGGTAGGAGAGGAGGAGAGTGACACACACATGCACTATCTGTTCCTTTAGCATGGAAATCCAGTGTAATAAATTTCCCAAATCCATAGTAGAAATTTCTATCTCTAGGAAAGGAAATTATTTGCCCCAAGTGTATCTATTACTTATAATGTCTCTGCCATATCAAACATTTACATAGTCATATATACAAGGCCTGTGTTTGACAATTAATTTGCAGCTCTTCAAACAATGAGAAATTCTTTGTATTTGTGGCTGATGTATATAAAGATTCACAAGCCAAAGTTTAAAATGGGTAATGTCTCTTTCTTTCTTTCTTTCTTTCTTTCTTTCTTTCTTTCTTTCTTTCTTTCTTTCTTTCCTTCCTTCCTTCCTTCCTTCCTTTGACTAAAGGAGCTTCATGTATTTTGAGCATGAGTTTAGGTAATACAAGGGCAGGGCACTAGAGGGGAGAGGGACATTGCTAAAACACAGAAAATAAAGGCAGAGAAAAGGCCTTTTGTTTAACATGTTCCCTGGAAAGAAGTCATTGGAAATGAAGTGGTGAAAGACATTAAACAGAACTTTCCTAGTCTTTGAGCGTCTCTTAAATTCTCAGGTACTCTGAGAATGGAACAGCTCAGGAAAACATGTAACATAATACATGTGGCTGTGATATGAACTGCCTCTGTGTATGGGCATCTGGAAAAGGGAGACACCTCCCCCCTTCTTCAAGTGCTGAGTGATATCTTGCAACTTGCTTCTCCCCATTCAAAAATGGAAATTCTAAACTAGGATTTCAAAGAAAGGAAACCATTAGATTTGGCTTTATCACTGTAGTAGGAATACCCCTTTTCTCTCTGAAAATACATGGTTTCTCACTGCAATTGTTGTTGGTTTTTTTTTTTTTAGTGTTAAGTTTTCTTTGTTCTGTTAACAAGGATGTAACTTTTAAGGCTGCCCTTTTGATATTATTAAATTCCTTGCTATATATACAAGTATTACTTGATGGGAGCTTTAAATACCCTGAAAATTGTTATGGTGGATGTATTGTTTAGAAGTGAGATATACACACATACACACACAAATATACAAAATACCTTCACAAAGGTACTCTTTGGCTTATGAATGAGATTTTTCTTTTGCAGTTATGGGGAGTATTTAATACAGATTCTTTAATGAAGCCCCAAGTACATGGTGGAAGAGAGAACCATCAGTCCCAGATAGAGTGCACCCATTGAATCAGTGACTACATGGTAAAACAACACTTATATAAATCCTACTGCTCTAGTGAGTCTCCTTTATTTGGGAGTAGTAACTGGTTACCAAACCCCAACTGGAACTTGGCAAAGTGACTTTTTCAGATGACAGCTCCCATAATACCACAGACAGCATGTATGTATGACCAATGGTCATGTTGGCTGTGTGATTCTAGGAGTAGACCAAAAATGTCACTTTGACAAGTTTTGCCCCTGTTGTCCACATTCCTATCAATGGCTGCTACCCATCGTGTATTCATGTTCAAATGAATTCATATTAATAGCTTCAGAGACTGGCACCCTTGTTGTCACTTAGCTGCAGCTATGAGAATTTTGGAATAGGAATCTTAATAGACATCAGTAGGCATAATCAGAAGCAGTATGGGAAGTGCAGGGACATAGGTATCCACTCTGGCTGCTATTTCTCCATTCCAAATTGCCTCCTCACAAGTTTTTCAGCTTTTTTTTTTTAAAAAATGACAACTCCTTGCTATACTTGTTTCAGATATCTAGGATTTTTGGATGTGTTCCTTGATTGTCCATGGTCTATCTATATAAGACCTTCTGGCAACCTTGTGTGTAGAGAGGTAAAGACATCCCTGAAGCCTTTAATTTTCTACTTAGAGTTTGATTCTGTGAGCTAACAGTACTCCTGCAACTTCTGTCTAAAAATGAGTGGCTTCCAGCTGAATTGGCATGTAGGCATATCATTTCCTGCAATACCTATCCCTGTATTGAAATGCTTACATCTAGATTCTTCTCTTCTTGTTTTATTGCCTTCATTTCTTTGTCACTTCTCTCTTTGCTTTGAGTATTTGTCCTTTGCCCTGTTATTTCAATTGTTACTCCTCGTCCCTTTCCTGTTTCTTCTTTATGGTGTATGGGTCTTTATAGTTACCTTGCAAATTATTTTTCTTGTAATTCATATTGTTTATTGTGATTTGGTTTACAAGAAAGATTAGAAAAAGGGAAAATTGAGTTTATGCTATATGGGTTTATCCATCCCAGCATTTATGGAGATAAATACTGTAATAGGCTCTAATAAAACATTTTTCTTTACATTTGTTTTGAAGAATGTTATTGAGCCAGCATGATGTAGTGGTATGAGTGTTGGACTAGGATTCTGGGAGAGTCATGTCTAGCTATGGAAAACCACTGAGTTACCTGGGGCAAATCACACTCTCTAAGCCACAGAGGAAGGCAATGGCAACTCCCCCTTTGAACAAATCTTGCCCTGAACACGCCATTCATCTTAGGGTTTCCATACGTCAGAAACAACTTGAGGAATAACAACAACAACAACAACAACAACAACAACAACAACATTGAATCTAACCTTGCTGTAATATCTGTAATTTCCATTGACTCACTGAAATTACTGTGTCTGGGACTAGCAACTAGAAAAACATTTTGAGTCACTAAAATCCAATATCACATATATAAGAAAGTTTTAGGGTTTCTCAAAGGTGAGGTAAATACATGCTGAGACGTGTTTGTATGGCCCTATAAGGTCTGTTTTATTTGACTTTGCAAAACTGCAGTGAAAAAGAAAGAATCATCACAAACCTGATTTATTAAACATGAAATAATTGGTTATTAATGTGATTTGAAATGTCTTTCAGGTAAAATTTTGATATGACCCATGGAGAAGTTGAGGGTAAAACTTAGGGGGATGTAACAAAGGGGGGCTGCAGACTGGCGGCTCTAGGCTGCCCTGGGAAGCGGAGGATCAGGGCTGTGGTTAATGCACCTGCAGCCCTGATCCTCCCTTTTGCTGCCCTGAAAAGAGTGGCAAAATGCCACTCCTTTCAGGGGTGGCAAAAGGGTGCCCTAAGAGCAGGTGCACGTCTCTTTCTTGCCCCTTCCAGTGCAGTGCGTCAGGACACTGTGCTGGGAGGACGTCCTGATGCCGTGTGCTCTTTGTAATGGCATGTGGTGTCAGGACATCATCGGGCTGGGGTTGGGGTGGCCGGCGTGTGGCCGTCCCTCCCCATCTCTGCTTCCAGGCTGGCCCTTTGGGCTGGTCTGCAGAGACCCAAAGTCTATTAAGGGCAAAGCAAAGGAAAACAATGCCAAAGAACTTACAAAATTCTTGCAGGCATAACTGTTTGTGCTCACCCTAAAGAATGAATGAATGAGGAGGGAACAACTGTAAACTGTGGCTATTCAATGGGTGGGGAGCTGACCAGGCACTGACGGGGCTAAGAAAATGCTTGTGTCAAAAAGGATGAAAAGGCAAAGCAAAGAAGATGGTAACTACATTAGCAGTGATTTAACCTTAATGTGATAACCTTGCCTGATTTTAACCTAGAAAGCTGACCAAGATAAACAAATATCCTATTCAAATCCTTCAAAGCCCAATTCCTCTCGACACTTCTTTGGGGGTGGTGGTGGGAAGAGTTATCATTGCTGCCATTTTCCTGTCCAGACATCCAAAAAATCAGAAGCAGCACTACAGCAGAGAGAGTAGAGGAGTCAGTGCTTCCTTTAGGTACTTCTGTGGTGGACTAAAGTCTTGCTTTTAGCCACTCTACTGAGAGAAGGGGACAGTTCCTTTTTTAAAAAAATAGGAGTTAAAAGTACAGTCACTTAGTCCCAGCTTCTGCCAATCTAACAGTTTGAAAGCATGCAAATGCAAGTAGAAAAACAGGTACTACTCTCAGTGGGAAGGTAAACAGCATTCTGCACAAACAGCTGGCCACATAATCACAGAGTAGTCTCTGACAACACTGGCTCTTCAGCTCAGTAACGGAGATGAGCACCACCCCCTATGGCCAGACACAACTCGACAACCTTGTCAATGGGGAATACCTTTACCTTTACTTTTACATTAGTATTTGAAATAAATCAATGAATCCCAAAGGGTTTGACGACTGGCACCTAAATGAAATCAGTGTTGGCAAAAATTGGTATCCAAAGAGAGGGCATTCAACAATTGGGATGCCACACCAAAGAAGGCCCTCTCTCACAGCCCCCACAGTGTATTGACTTCACTGGTAGGACTCAGAAGAGAGTGTTCGGTTTTGGTGGAAGATTGTATTTGTAAATCCAGCAGAGTCAGGAAGCAAAAATCCAAGCTTCTAAAAGTTGAGCTTTATTGTTGAAAGAATAATAACAACATGCAGAGTAAAACACAGTCTACTAAAGTATCACATCCTACAGATGTGGCTAAACAGGAACAAAACTACAGATCCATCTTTGCAAATCTTAAGGCTACATTGTGAAGCAGTATAAACATACTATAGATCAGGGGTAGGCAACCATTCCCCTTTAAGGGCTGAGGGAATTCAGCTCCCAGAATCCCAGGAGCTATTGGCCAACATGGGACTATTGACCAACATGGCTGAGGCTTCTGGGAGCTGAAGTCCCTCGGCCCTTAAAGGGGAAAGGTTGCCTACCCCTGCTATAGATCCATTGCAAAGTAAAGAGAAGAAAAAGTGGTTGTGATCCAATGGAAGCAAATAAATAATAACAATATCAATGCTTAACACAAAGTTTCTCAGCCCAGCCCATC
>CM034703.1:184623890-184638858 GCA_020142125.1 Phrynosoma platyrhinos
TGCTAAGGCAGGCTTAATGTTGAACATAAAGAAAGCAAAAATAATGACAAGTTCAGCCTAGACAATGAAGAAATAGAAATAGTAAAAGAATAGTAAAAGATCCCATACCTGGGATCAAAATTGATAGAAATGGGGAGTGCAGTTAGGGAATCAGAAGAAAAGTAAGAATGGGGAGGGTGGCTATGAAAGAACTAGAAAAGATTCTAAAATGCAAAGATATACAACTCAGCACAAAAGTTAGAATCATACAAGCCATTCTATTCCCTATTACCATGTATAGATGTGAGAGCTGGACAGTTAAGAAAGATGATGGGAAGAAAGCCAATGCATTTGAGATGTGATGCTGGAGAAGAGTGCTGAGGATCTCTAAATGGTTTACAATCTGTAAGCTAATTGCACCCAACAAGCTGGGTATTCATTTTACTGACCTATGAAAGAATGGAAGGCTGAGTCAACCTTGGAGCCCTGTGATCGAACTCACAACGTTTTGGCTGCAGTACCAGCATTTAACCACTGCTGTTAGCTGTGAGGTGAAGCCGGACCCCATCAGTGAAAGGGCGGGAATGATTCTCTGTTGTATGACATCTGCTCCATCATTTATCACCAATAAAGCTTATTTCATAGCAGTAACATGTGCCAGCTTTCTTCAGCAATAAAGGCTCGGAGATGCTAGGGACTATACCCAATTCCAAGACAGAGCATGCACACATATCTTTAAGCCTCTCCTTCCTTCCACGATAGCCTCAGACAGATAGTTTCAGACATGATTTTTATAAAAAGAGTCTAGTCCAACAAGAAGCCATGATCTAGAGCAGCTATACTTTGACCTACAAAGCACTTGAAAATTGATAAAGGCATTTGTTGTTGCTTTATGAATCAACCACATTTACATTCAGATGGTCTATAAAGAAGCTAAAAAGCTACAGTCTTACTTGTTAGCCTCTTTATAGACTAAATGCAAATTCCCCATCTCCCAGTGGTCCATGCACGATATCTGGGGGGGCCTCTGCTGTGAAGCACTGTGCTGACTTTTACTTTACAGTTTTCATTCAAGTGTCTGGGAACACCAGGATGGATGATCACAGTAGAACAAGCACTCCTTGAAATCATCTCATTTATCTCAGTGTTTGTTTCAATTTATCCCATACCCCAGGTGAATTTTAAAAGCCTGTTCAAAATATTAAAACAATTTCATAAAGTCCTCCATCATCCAGTCCAATCAGTCAATACTTTCAAACGTTGGAAATGTGTCATTTCCTTTAATAAGAGGACGTTTCCTATTGAAGGAAATTAATTGTTTTGATGTGGGTAGTAGGGAAGTGATGGAGTATGTCATTTCTTTATTCCTTTGTCTGTCTGTTTCTCTCTCTGTAATGTGTCATATATTGTTTTTTTGTCCATCAGGCCTCTCAAAGTGATGTTCAATAAAAATAAAAATAAAACATTCTTTATAATCAGAGTAAAGCCAGTTTTAAAGCCAGATTTCTTTAAACACAGATTACAAACAATTTTAATAGCCAATCCTGAAATGACTTTTAAAGATCAAAAACATTTTAGAATAATATAGTCTTGGCTGTCCACCGGAAATTCTACAGAAATGCAGCCAGACTGACCTGATTTGAGTTGGTGAGAAGTGGATTTTCAGTGGCTCTCATGCCAAACCCACAAACTGTTGTTTAAAATAATACCAGTAACAATTTGTATGCCATACTTTCCTTCAAGGAGAAATCAGGCTATTGCGGGGGAGGGGGGGGAGAGGGGCTAAACTTTTTACTTTTGAGTCTGCCAAGATCTCAAGAATCTTGAAAAAGGGTCTTTTCTTAGTCCCACCATTCTTGGAGGCATGTTTGGTGGGATGCAAGAAAGGAACTTTTCAATTGCCTTTTTCCAGGCTCTGCAATGTCTTTTCAAGGCAGGGTAACTTGCCTGTGATGGCTCCAGGTTGGCCCTGCAGTTCCAAATCTTATGCTTCTACCACTCGCCTTGCACTTTCCTCTTTAAGATTTCTGCTTGGAGCTGGTACTCAGGCCTCAAGGTAACCATTGTCCTGAACAAGTGGAAGTTTTTATTGACTGAATTGACATGGCAGAAATAATCCATTTTGACTGCCATGGCTCAGTGCTATGGAATTCTGGGAATTGTCAAACTTGATTATTTCTGCCATTCAGCAGCAGCTAATGTTGAGTTTAGTTTGGTAATCATGCCTGATTCCTGTCATCAGTTCTTCAATGAAAATATATGCAGACTGTGATGCAGAAAATAAAACAGTAAAGATTTTTTGTACACATGAAAATTAAACATCTAGAATTATGCTGACTCCATATATAATACAAGACCTTTAATTAAAACAAAATACCGGTAATACTTTTCACTGAACCTTTTATTACACACTCATTTCCCATTAAACAAAAGTCTCTGTTGTGATCTTATCCATTCTTAGCCCTAACCACTTGTCTATTCCTAACTGGCCCTATCTCTAACTGTCTCTCTCAAGATTTAATCCATTCCTATCTGCTCCCTAGTCTTTATTTCCATCTGACCCTATCTATCAATTTAGAGGGAAAGGCTCTGTTTTCATACTCTTTGCCCAGATCCCTCCCACAAATTGCATGAATTGTGCTTGGCTGGCTTTACTCAGTTTGTCAACCAACTCTGTCAAATCTCTCTCCTTATTAAAAATGAGAGAGTTTTGGAGAATTCAGGATCAGGGGTCCATTCAGGCTACAGAATCAGGAAACCAGTGTGGTGCAGTGGTTTGAGTGTTGGACTATGACTATGGAGACCAGGGTTTGAATCCCTGCTCAGCAACGGAAACCCATTGGGTGGCCTGAGACTCTCTCTGCCTCAGAGGATGGCAACTGCAAACCCACCCTGAAGAAACTTGCCCAGAAACCCCATGATAGGTTTGCCTTAGGGTCACCATAAGTCAGAAATGACTTGAAGACACAACAACGACAACAACAACAACAACAACAGATTCTACCTGTGGAATGACATTTGTAGTTTGGTGAGGCACAGGAATGCTCTGGCAAAACATTCTAAATGCCTCTCCCAAAAATGCCAGTCCTAGGATTCCATAGGCAGTTAAAGTAGAATCATAGTGCTATAAATGTGCAGTGTGAAAGGGTCTTTTGGGACTTCCTTTTGTTTGTGTACCCTGCACCCCCCATAAGCCACACTGCCACACTAAAGCTGTCTGTAGATCTATGCTGCCAGAATAGTTCCATTGAACTCTGTGGAACTGGATTTCATACTTTTAGATCAAAGGGACTGAACCAATGGGTAACACCAGAAAATGTTACCTCATGTCCAAATGGTGCTGAAATGCCTAGAAATTATGGCAAATGTCATTTAGCATTCATAACATAACCTTTTCCTGAATTATGCTTCAGGGCTTTTTATAGTACCTTCTTATCACCCCCAATTTTTTAAATTTTGTAAAGAGTCATGGCAGTTAAAATGGAATCATGTGAATGGGCCCCAGTTGTTAAAGATTGCTTTGACTGGATGTATGATGGCTTTTAAAAACTGATTTTTAATTGTGCTTTTAATCTTTTTTAAATGTTATATTTTATTTGTCTGTATCAGACTTTACCAGTGATGTATTCAAGCCTTTTGCACCAAGTTCCAAGTCAAGTCTCAAGATACTTTCAAGTCAAGTGTCAAGGCGAGCTTGCTGGAGAGGAGGAGGAGGAAGAGGAGGAAAGCAAAGTTTTGGTCCCTCACCACCATTGCTTGCTCTTTTGGAGCTCTTTTGGAATTTTTGATTTGCTTGTTGTTGTCTCTCAGCCTTCACATCTTCTATTCTGCTCCAGCTTTGGTGGCCCCATGGTCTGGCTTCTGGTCCCCCTTTCTCACTTATTTTTTCCATACCAACCCTCCCGCACCTCTTGGTTGTTTTGAACTTAGTGTGAAATGCTTGGTGGTGGTGGTGGGGCTCTTTTATGAACAGCAGCAGTAGCAGAAACAACAAAAATATTTCCAGTTTCACCACAAATCAACAAGCATCCAACCAAAGGAGAGGGAGAGAAGAAGAGAATAAATAAGGAGTGGGGCCACTACACACACAAGAAAAACAGGACAGTGGCTGAGACAAAACAAGGCAGGTGGAAGTGGCAGTGAAAGAAGGGTGAATATATTGTGTTATACTGAACCAAGGCCAGCAAGTCAGTTGCTAAAAATATGCAAGTCTCAAGTTGAGTCATTGCAATGACTTCAGTCCAACTTGAGTCCTAGTCAATCAACTTACATCTACATCACTGGAATTTACCAGTGTCTGCCAGTATGAGCACCACTTCTTTTCAGAAAAGGAGGGATAAAACCAAACGTTTTATCTTCTTAACAACCTCATGTGCAGGGATATAGCTATGGCTGGGGGAAATGAAGACATTGTCCCAAACAAGAATTCTGCCCGCAATGAAATTTTTGTGATGTTCACACTTGGAATGCTTATATTTTCTGTGTTTCCATTTGTTTGGTAACTGTGCTTGCTCTTTTTCTTAGGATGTCTAAACTGTATTTCTAAGCTGCAAATTGCTGTAGTTCTAGAAATCTGGGGACTGAAGGGAAATTTCACCCATCCCCCCCACACACTGAATTTTTAGTCAGGAGCAATGCCCTCATTTGCTCCCTCTGTAGCTATACTCCTACTTAAGTGATAATTTAAATGGCCTCAAAGCAAAGGTGTCAGGGACTTGAACCCATGTCTCTTTGGTGTAATTGAGCATTCTGTCCAGTTGTTGTGAATAGGATCTCATCCCAGGAATGTCTGGCGGGTAGGGAGATCAGGTGTGCTTGTAGTGGTCTATAAGTATGCTTTTGCTTCTACTTTTTCCAAATAGCACTTCATTCAGATGATAATCTTCCAGTGTAGAAGGTGTATATGTGCATGTCTGGGCTGAAGTCGTGGTCTCTGTGCTTGTTCTGTTCCTCTCACCTATTCACTTCCTCTTTTTTCCCCTTCACACACATATTGGAAAACCCTTTGGGCAGATAGTATTGAATGAACATTTGCAGGCAAGACTGTGACTAATAACAACGTAAATGGTAAGCAGTGTTATTGCCTAACTTGTGCTTCTGAAGGAGGGCAAGGAAATTAAAGTCTTATCAATCTGGGCATCAGAAGCTATGAAATTAATATATATTTTTGGCTATATGAGAAGGATTAGATTAGACACAGGTGAAAGCCATTCCTTTTTTTTTTAATACTACCGAAGATCTTATTTTTGACATCCTCAAGAGCTCAGGTAACATTTTGTCATTTTGAGGGACGTGAGACTGTGATGTACCACAATGGCTCTTGGCAATTGGCCTAATGTAGCAAGAAAGCCACTTGAACTATTTTTCCTGTGTAAAAGAGTACCAAGTCTACAAAAAAACAATCTGATTCATTTAAAAAAAGTAATTTCAAACTTTTTTCTAATAATGTTGTGTCTTTGACTTCTTCAAAAGAACAAATAGTTAAGCAAATGGAAATAAAGACATAGGTAATTAATTAGCAGAAGGCTTTGTCCTCCCACTAATTTTATATTTCTACTTGAATGAATCATCCTCTCTCTATGCACATTCCTCATAGGTATCACCACACTACTGTTTACTATTTCTGCTTGCTGTTTTCCAGCTACTGCCTGCCTCCACTGCCTTCCCACAGGTATCAACACTACTGATATTGCAGAGAACAGGAAAGTGAACAATATGTAATTGCACATTATTTATAGTTGCAGTCTGGTGACCTCTCCTTTGCAGGAGAAATTCACTTTTACTTTTGCATATGTTTGGCAATAAGGACATGTTTTTATAATAGCAGGGACCACTTATTGTCAAACTTTATGGAATGAATTTGCCTTCTTAGGGAGTCCGGTTGTAACTGGACATGAGACATGGGATTCTTGGTGTAATTTGATAGGCTTAGAGAGCAGCAGCAATGTCTGACAGGCTTCTGCATCAGCTCTGTGGCTTCCTTCTAATGAACTAGAATGAAGTTCAAGGAAAGTGTTCTTTTAAAAGCCCTGGTGTAAAATCACATGGCACATGTCAAATCATTCTCTTGGCCTGGTGTCATATGAATCATTCCATACTATGCTCCTCAAGGTGAAAGGAATCTAACATAGTAAGAAGTTGAAGACAGGATAAACATGCCTTCTTCAAAACATGAAATGTTGGGAAAAGAATGAAGTGACACCTCGTCTTCATTCCTTGGACATGTACAAAAAACCCCACTGCCCATCTTTGCAGTAGGAGCTGTTCAGCAGTGGAACAGACTATCTTGGAAAGTTAGGGACTGTTTTCTATTGGTGTCTTTTAAACAAAAGTTACATGGCTACCTCTCTTGGATGGGTTAGCTGTGGATTAGTGCATTGTCAGGAGGTTCAACTAGAAAGTCCTTGGAGTTTTGTTTGTCTGTTACATCATTATATTTTGAACCTGGCTTCACCTAAGATCCTATTTTGGGGAAATTGTCTTTCTTTCTGAATGGTGCCACTATGTTCAGTCACAGCCATGGATTTGTTCTGTTCAAGGACTCAGTTGTGATCTGGCTACAGCAGGGCACTCACATCTCCAACACTGGAGGCAATGTATTGCCATCATGAGAAGTAGCTTGTGATAGCATCATCTGTCACAAATTTGTTTAACCTCTGTTAAAGCATTTCAGATTGGCAGCTCTCTGCATTTTGGGATAATGAATTCCATAGCTTTTAACACTATGGAGTGTATAAAGATATATTTTCATGTATCTATATCTATATCTACATTGCATTTTAACTTGCAGGTGCCAGTTCACTATCACTATCAGTTAGCTATTAGCTATTGACAATCTTACACTGCAGGGTTGGACAAAGTGTGGTCCTGCAGATATTGCAGAACCACCAATCCCATCAACTTTAGCCAGCATAGGCCCAAAACACAAGGGCCAAATAATGTACCTCCCGGGCACTTTGGGGTGGCAGCATTCAAATGATGCACAGCTACAAACTGTCCAGAAATCTGAGGCTGCCTAAGGCAGCCCAAAGTTGAGCTGAAAAGGAGTGGCAAAAAGCCACTCCTGCCGGTGGCCCATTCAGAACCACAGCAGTGGCTGGCTTTGGGACTGCAGTGACCGGTTGCCATGGTCTTGGAGTGATTAGGGCCACAGCAGCCTCTGGCCACTCCTTTTGCCCCATCTGCTTCACCCCAAAGTCAACAGTGAGCTGCAGCCTCTGAAAAAACGTACTCTTATTAATGTAAGAAAGTATGAGAACATTCCTTATATTTCGGGTTTTAGAATATTATTATGCTTGCATTTTTCAGACTGGTTGGATACCTCTTTCACTTTCCCCAGATTTTTAGGGATTGTGAATGCTGTTTCCAGGAATGGAAAAACAAAGACTGGCAGAGGTAATAGATGCTGAAAATAAAACTGCATGTAATATTTCATGTTCATGTAATATTTGATGTTTTCTGTAAACACTTGCATCAAAATTGATGCTACACAGCATAACAATGAAACTTTGTGGACTATGCAAAAATATACAGCAATACACATTTTCACTCACACAGTTTGTCAAGAATCATTTTGAATAAGAAGTAATTCATTCTACCAAGGGTTTGGGTTGTAAGGCTATTACATAGCTTCTTACAAATAACAAATGCAAAAGCTCATGTTTTGGTTAGACACCAATCATTGAAGAAATGTGCTCAGTGAATGGAAATCTCAGTGAATAAGATGGACTAATAATGGGGGCAGAGAATGGGATTTTGAAAGCCACAGGACTAGAAATGACCAAGAAAGGAAGTGAGTTGGTTTCTCTAGAACTGAGAACCTACACTTTCACATTCTACATTGGGAATCATTTCAGCAAGTAATGTTGGGATTTTCTGGCTATAGTTTAAGGATATGAGGATGGAGTTACTTGAAATATGCAATTATTATTTTAATTTGTTACAGATATTATCTATTGACATTTGAGGTTGCTTTCCCCAAAGTCTCTAATGTGGTCATTATGTTCCAAGCATCTGGAACTGCAGTAGTAAATACAGTACCTACTCTGGCAATTCTAAATAAATATTCACATTTAAGTAAAACTTGTCTCTACCTGCTGACCTGTATGCGGACATACCTGTTCACCACAGACATTTCAACAACGTATATCACTGACAGGCTGTTAAAGCATCATCATCTACTAAGGTGGTTTCTTCTCAGGAAGGTTTCAAAGGCAAGCACAACAGAACCTAAGCATAACAGACAATGGCCATCCAGTTGCATTCCAAAGAAATTCTCTCCCTCTCTCTTTTTTTTGGAGGGTGGTGGTAATTATAATTAAATCATTGGAATAGGCATAGACTATTCACAATCCAGGACGTATTCTGCACAAAATTCACCCATAGATTTTGTGCATAAAAAGCATTTTCATTAGAAAAATACTGTTTTCTATAGGTTCTACTTAAACATTAGGAAAAACCTCTTTACTATAAGAACTGTCCAACAGTGGACTAGTCTATCTTGGAGGGTGGTGGACTCTCCATCTGTGAAAGTCTTTAAACAGAAGTTGGATGGGCTTTTCAGGAGTCTTTTAGGACAGGGGTTGGGCTAGATGGTCTTTGTGGTCTCTACCAACTCTTAAGATTTTATGATTCCCCAAATCTGTATTCTCATGAGGGCTAGTATCCTTATGACCAAACACCTTATATTCTCCTTTATTATGACCATCATAAAGATGAATTGAAATGAATTTGTATGCTCCATTGCACACTTTCCTGTATAGGCAATACATCTGATAGGCTATAGCCTGCCGTGACTGACAAAAAGGCTATCTCTTTAAGGCTGACCATTCTTTAGGAAGGGTGGGGGATAATCCATGGAAGGTGCAATCAGGTCAAAAGAGCATTGGTAGGTACACCTGCATGCAGGTATAATTCAGAAGAAATTATCTACCTTCTTTACTTTCTTTTATCTGCTCCAGATACTAAAGTATCTTTCTTTGGTTGCTCTTGTTCTCCAGTCTGATGTTCCTGGTTTTAAATGGATCTTGTAACATAGCCTGTCCTAGTGGATGAGATTCACCACTGCATCATGGAAGCTACTAGTTATCACTGGACTATGCTTGCAGTCATCTCAAGAGTGCTTGCTGAATTTGTCTCTACCCAATTCTTTCATTGGTATGTTTTGTTATGGTTGACGAGGAAAGGAGAATTGTTCCAGTCCTTCCAGTTCTCCCTTCTGATCAACAATCTGTCCACCTCCACTCTAAGGATGCAATTCTCCATTAAGTTTCTTCTCAAAGATAGTAAGGGGCAATTTCTACAGTTTTCTTCCCACTGTAAGAAAATCTTCAAAAATCACACAATTTTCAAAGGCTATTTACAATTCATGAGTTATTCTGCACAAAATTCTCATGTGGTTATTTTGCACAGAAAACAACATTTTCTCCACAGGAAACATCATTTTCGGCATGGAAAATAATATTTCAATGCTGAAATATTAATTCTGCACAGAAAATGTTTTCTATCAAGGAAGATAAAACCTACAATTGAGGATTTGTTCTGCACTAAATTCACACATAGTTGTTTTGTGCAGAAAACAACATTTTTTAATGTGGAAAATAATATTGCAGTGCAGGATATTAATTCTGCATAGACACAGCTGCTTTCTGTAGAAAAATGCTATTTTTTATGCAAAATGTGAGAACTTTATGCAGAACAAATCCCCACTTGCAACATTTTTTGTTTGCAGAAAGCAACAGTTTGGGTGAAAGAATTACTATTTCTGTGTTGAAATCTAAGGGGGGAAGCAGACGGCTAAAAGGGCCATCTTGGGGGCAAGGAAGGGGAGGGGCAGCCACATGGTGGGTACCCCAACCCCTTCCCGAAGTCGTCATCAGAGCACTGGCCCCTCCGCATGGCCAGCAGTCCAACGATGACTTCCAGTCGCAGTGTCCGCAAAGCTGTGGCGGAAGAGTCACCGAAGGTGCGCCGCCAGCCTTTTGCAGTGCACCTTCAGCGACTTGTGGAAGGAGCGCTATTTTAGCGCTCCTTCCAGGGGCAGCGAAGCTGTGCTGCGGGGCCGTGGGGTGGGGATACCTTGGCCCCACGGCGCAGCTTACCGGGGCAGCCCACGGCCTCCCGTCTGCTTAGCCCCTTACTTTCCATGGAGAAAATACTGTTTCTGGCACAGAAAATGCTGTTTTCTGTTTGAAACAATCACTTATGAATTTTGCACAGAATAAGTCCTGAAATGCAAAGATGCTCATCAGGGTTTCTCAACACTTGAAAAACATGCTTTTCAACCATTTCCCATCTATTTTGTGATATTCTTTCCATCCCTACTTCATTCACAATCCCATTGGATTTCTGGTTTCATCCCAGTTATCTATTGTCTTGCAAGGCTCCTTTTCTACCTGCATCCAAATTTTGTGGGTTTGTTTTCATCATGTTTTCACATGTATATATTTGTACTCTTTTTTTCTCCCTGTCAGCTATAGCATGTTCATGCATATTTTTGAAGAGTACACATTTTTAAATCATGTATTTCTGAAATGCACACCTGGTTTGTAGGCATTTTGTTCTTGTGTGCCTTCAAGTCATTTCTGACTTATGATGAACCTAAAGTGAATCTAACATGGGGTTTTCTGGAGCTGAGAGTATGTGACTCACCCAATGTCACCCAATGGGTTTCCATGGATGAATAGGGGAACTGAACCTTGATCTTGGGTCATAGTCCACTGGTCAAATCAGTTCATCATGCTGGCTCTCTTTGGGGCTATGTAGACGGGTGGCTCTGCTAACCGTGGACTGGAGCAACCGCATGCTGCAGCCCCAATCCTCCCTTTTGCCACCCCTGAAAGAGTGGCAAAATGCCACTCTTCTTCACCCTTTCCAGCTCAGCGCATCAAAATGTTGTGCCAGAAGTGCGTCCTGATGCTATGCACTGTGCATAATGGCACACGTCATCAGGACGGCATCAGCATGGGGTTGGGATGGCAGGCATATGGCTGCCCCGCCCCATCTCTGCCTCCAGGCTGGCCCTTTGGGCTGGTCTGCAGAGGCCCTATGTAGTTATTCCCCATCAGAAGTCTTTAGTATTACAAGGATTTCAATACAGCAACATGTGTTGAAATTCATGAAATGTAAGGTTGACAATAGGATGTAGCTATCGTGTTCTATTGAAAAATCAAAGGATTTATTTCAGTTAACTTAGGGTTGATGCAGACGGGCAAGAAAAGTTGATCTGAAGCTGCCTTTTCTCTAAGCTGCTGCAACCGCACTGCCTGCCCTGAGGATGCCCTAAAGGGGGATAGAGCAACCACACTAGGGGGAGTCAATGCAGCTTTTCTGAGGCAGTATTGAAGCCCTTCAAACCACACCGATGTCCCCAAGCACACCACAAAGGGAGACGGAGCAACTGCCCAGACCAGCAGCAGCTGCTTTAATTTTTTTTTTGTTCTCTCAGATGCATGCGCATGTGCGCAGGAACACATTCCTGCACACCTGTGCACTTGTGCAGAACACGTCATAGGCTGGTATACAGTCTGTCATTCTCTGTGTACAAAGGTGGCTGAAGTTCAGCATGCCTGTCATACACCCACAGATCATACAAGGATTCACTGACCTCGGCTTCCTCCCAAGGAGTGGGTGCAGTAGACAGGTGTCACTGTCTGATTGTGCCACCCTTGGGGTGTAGGAATGAGTTTCAACTGAAAAGACACCTACTCTGTTGTCGTTCACAAAACATGTCCCACACAGATCGGGGGGGGGGAGGTACATGCAAGGAAGGTTTGTGTGGATAGACTTGATACATGCAGCTGTTGGTCATGCAAGGTTCATGGTAAACAGGACACATGGACAAACATCACTCCAGAAGCCCCCCCACAAGCATTCCAGGAAGTGGTTTGCAGGTCTTATGCACAGCTGCACACCTGCGCAGAAGAGGTCACAAAAGCCTCTTTCATGCAAACTACTGTGCATTGACAGCAAGCATAGATGTGACAGAATGCATTTATTGGCATACTAGAGAACAGTTGCTAGGGTTCATGCATAGAGTTACAATTAGGGTTAGGGTTAGGGTTACAATTAGGTTAGGGTTAGGTTTCTAATATTAAAGTGCACCTGCAGTGGTGCATCTACACCTGGAAGCATAGGGCGCTTTAAATTAAAGGCTGCGTCATAGGACGCATGCTCTGGATCGCTGACTCAATTTCCGCCTCACATGCGATGGTGTATTTATATGGCTGTTTTAGATCTCTGCCACCCTTTTTCTGTGTCATTGCATTTGTACACACGTGTGAAGGTGCACATCTTTGTGGAAGAAGCAGAAAAAAACCTTTTTGGAGCGGCATTTCCTGGCATACGGCACCTAGAGGGCACTTCCTGCTGACTTTTAGATGTGCGTCATCTAAATGCCACACCTCCAAGTCAGCTTGAAAGCACCTCTTTTTGCCTATTTGTCTAGCCCCTTAGGGGCTATGCAGATGGGTGGCTCTGGACCGCCCCTGCTAGCGGCAAATCGGGGCTGCGACAATCCCACACCGTGGCCCTGATCCTTCCTTTTGCTGCCCCTGAAAGAGTGGCAAAATGCCGCTCCTTTTAGGGGCGGCACAAGGCTGCCCTAAGAGCACTGGGAGGGTGTCCTGACACCGCACACCATGCATACGGTTGCGTAGTGTTAGGACAGCATTGGGATGGAGGTGCGAAGGCCAGCGTGCAGCTGCCTTGCCCCAACTCAACCTCCAAGCAGGCCCTTTAGGCCATTCTGCAACGCCCCTTAGTCATTCATTTCCCTGTACAATTGACGTATTATCTATATTCATAAATTATATTTATTTCCTTGTGAAGGGCCAGCACCCCAAACATGGGGTTTTGGGGATCTTGTTTAGTTATACAAATGAAAAATCTTTCCAGTCTTCAAATATGGGACATCCTTCATAATAAGGAACATCTAACACTATCATGAAAGGACAGTAGCTGCAGTTGGTGCTACCCAGTGTGTGGGGGCCAGACTGCCCTGTTCTTCCTTCTTTCCACTGTCTCACTTGCTTCCTCCTCAGCTGGTCAACCACCAATCATCTATCCAGACTGCTGCTGAGGGGGGCAGCACTGCAGTCTCTGGGGCAGTCATTCAGGGTCCTGCATGGCTACTTTCCATGCATGGCTACTCTCAAATAAGGGATTCTGTTACAACAAGGGACACCTGACAACCCTACAAACCTTGGAAATGCATAGATTTCCAAGGCAAGATGCACTGCATTTCTGCTGGCAGCTTGTGTGTGGGCCATGTGCAACCTACCCAAATTTTAAAAAAAACAACAACTCTGTTCACAACTTCTACTAATCAAGTAGGAGATGAGGCAGGGCCAGCTGGTGTGATCCCAGTTCATCCATCCACACATGCACTGAACATAGGGCCTCTGCAGATGGGTGGCACAGAGCCACCCTGGTAAGCAGTGGGCCGCGACCCCAATCCTCCCTTTTGCTGCCCCGAAAAGAGCAGCAAAATGCTGCTCCTTTGAGGGGCAGCAAAAGGCCACCCTAAGAGCTGGTGCTGCAGCTCTTCCTCGCCCTTTCTATCAGATATTTGGGTTATACCATCTGTTCAGATGATGTTACTGAGGAAGTCACCCATTCCTACTAATAAAGACTTTGATGTTTAGTGCTTCAAATACTCCCCAACCCACAGTCTTTCTATGGCTGAAGAAAATATCTGTGTAATATCCTAAAGAGGGAGCTGTTGGAGTCCCTTAAGTAACCATTAAGTAGGAATCAAACAGACATTAACAGTTTACTTGTTTGAGGTTGCTGCATAAAACAAAGCACTATTTTATACTTCTTTATTTCAATATAGATGTCAGACCATTTCTGAGCACCAAGGAATTGGGAAAATTGGACTATTCTCATTGGAAATGTAACACAGAATATGAATATGAAAAATGGAAAAAGACAGTTTAACAGTAACTTTAGATAACACCACTGTGACCAGAGTTTATTGGAGTAGTTGCATTCTGTAATTAATGGAGGAGATGGATTTTCCTAAATTTTCTTTTGTGAATTCTGGATGTTGTATATTGACTGTTCAAAGAATGGGTGAATATTCATTTCAGAATATGTTGTAGCTGTATTTGATACTCAATGCTATTTGTAGAATTCAGAAACACAGCCGTATTAAAAAAAGAAATAGCTGAATTGGAATATATCCACAAACTCCAATTCATGAACAATGGGTTGAACAGAGATAATGGCTTCCTGGCACACTACGCATATTATAACACTAGTTAACACCGCAGCCTCATAAGGACACATTCGGCCAGTTTATTGCATCTCCTTTCTGGTTCCCATCTTACCCACCACATTCCAAAAAACTCTCCACCATTCATATGGTCATCCACCCATCCTGGCCCTAGACAACATCATTCCTCTTGCCTTTGTTCCTCACCAAACATAGGGCTTCTGCAGACTGGCCCAAAGGACCAGCCTGGTGGTAGAGTTGGGGCGGGGCAACCACATGCTGGCCACCCCAACCCCACGCTGATGCTGTCCTGACGCCACACGCCTTTATACACGGAAGCCCTCCTGGTGCAGCATTTAAACATGCCGTGCCAAAAAGGTGAGGAAGAGCCACGGTGCTGGCTCTTAGGGCAGCCTTTTGCCACCTCTAATAGGAGCAGCATTTTGTGGCTGCAGTGTGGGGTTGCCGTGGCACCGATCTGCCACTTCCCTGGGCAGCTCTGTGCTGCACGTCTGCAGAGGCCCATAGTTAAAACTGAACTTGTCACCTGATCATACCCACAAATTTTGTATTTCTATGTGTATTCATAAAGTCTGATTATAAAGGTCCTTCTTGGGCATCAGTTCACCCCATGCCTCTGAGGACATAGGCTAAGCTTATGCTTCAACGTATTTTGCTCAGTTAGCCCCAAAGGTACTATAAGATCCCTTTTCAATGCTATTTAGTTCTGGATTTGATATTTGACCATTGTTGCCAGACAGTACATGATAGCTG
>CM034703.1:184639144-184658782 GCA_020142125.1 Phrynosoma platyrhinos
ACTCTATTAGTCGTCTGCCGAGGACCTTAGTAGTTAACTCTGCTGATTGCTGAGACATGAGCATATTTTCAGTCTTTTAAACTTCAACAGCTTCTAGAAGCTTCTATATGTATTTGTTTGCAGAGAAACATTGTGCATTCCAAAGGATTCTGGGACATCTTTTCTGGTTAGGACTAAGCAATGTGTTGTCCTCCAGATATATTTGGGATAGTTTCCATAACCCCTGACTATTGGCCATTTGGCTGGTGCTGGTCGAATTGCAGCCCAAAACATCTGGAGAGTACTAGGATGCCATCCTTCTCCTAGAGCATCTATTTGGTTCAAATGGGGCACAATTCTGATGAACTCATGGAGTGTAACACACACAAAACAGATGTTCATTAGAGGGAAAGGTGTCTCATTGGCATATTTATTCAATATGAATGATCATGCCTTCTGTAAAACTTCAAATTTTAGAGCTCCCTAGAAAACCATTTAGAAAACATTGTATGTGTTATTTTGTTTGTTCTTGATGGTAGGCATTCAATTATATCTCATAGTTGATATACAATGAAATTTTAAAATTTGACCACACTGACAGATGATGTGGAATTAGCAAGAAAATGTTGCAGCACAGCTTGCTGCTCTTCAAGATTCCAGCCACTCCATTTCATCCCTTCCCCCTCCAAGTTTTGATCCCCCTTAAAAGTTAGCACTTAATCATCAACAATCATGTTGAATTCTTACTGAGTTATTTTTAACCTCCACCCTCAGATTTCTCCCTCTTTTTGTCTTTCTTTAAACTTTGGAAGCTTCCACAAGTCTGCTGATATCTCCATCTTGTGAGTGGGTGGTGGTATTTGGCTGCATAAGCCAAGGCAATTACAGCTTAAATATCAGAAGCAGAATAAATGGAGTGCAGCCGGGAAGCTAGCAAGTGACAGAATTCAGCACTTGGCAGTTTACGAGATTTTTTATTTAAAGCATGCCAACATCCAAGCCACCAAGAGAGGCAAACATGTCTAAAGCATTCACACTTTTAAAGTTAAATGTTCACATTGAAAAGGTGGATTTGGTGGATGGATTTGAATTTTGAATTCATCATTTCTAAGTGAATATGGCAAATTTGTCAACATTTTGCATCATAGCCCCAGTCGTAACTGGGCACACTGATGGCTGCTATATAAATACAACACAAGAAATGTGACCAGGCTTGGCCTCTAGTCTAAGGTTTTTCTGATTGTTTGGGTTGTCTAGATTGTTGTGGTCATATGATGTCATGCATGGCTCTTTTCAGATCTGTGCACCTGCTGTCAAAATGCACCAATCACAACATGGTCATTCAATGGCTGGAAAAGAGGCTACATAGGTGATATATACAAGCTCCAGTCATATGGGTTTTCTACAGACCTTCAGCTGAATATGTAAAGGTTTTTGGGAGAATTCTTCAGCTGAACTTTGTGGTCCCAATTCAATCTCTCACACATCCAGTTTTAGGCTTGTCTATGAAAGCACCCTTTTCATGGGGACACTTTGGGCCGATGCAGATGGCCCATTTAGGGTGGCAGAGAGCCGCCCTGGGGAGTGACGGATCAGGGCCACGTCAATCCCATGCCATGGCCCCGATCCATCCTGTTGCAGCCTCTAAAAGAGCAGCAAAATGCCACTCCTTTTAGGGGTGGCAAAAGGCTACCCTAAGAGCCAGCACCATGGCTCTTCCACAATCTTTTGGTGCAGTATGTCTGCACACTGCGCCAGAAGGGCATCCTGACACTGTGGGCCGTGCGTATGGCCACGTGGCATCAGGAGGGCATCAGGGTGGGGTTGGGGTGCCCAGCATGTGGACCTTTTCTGCCAGCACTTCCAGGCTATGGAACGGCATGCCGGACGAGATCCGTCTTATTACCACTCTTGCTGCCTTTAAGAAAGCAGTAAAGATGGATCTCTTCCGGCAGGCTTTCCCAGAATAACTTCCTGGCCCAATCAGAGTGACTGCCATCCCTCTCCCTTGTACTGTTGCTGCTTCCTGTTTTTATTATATTTTTATATTTTATTGTACTATTGTATTTTAATCTTTGCTTGTTTAATTCAGTTTTAAGGTGGGTGGATTGGGGAGAGGGTTGAGGGAATGTTTTTAACTGTTGCCTGATTTAATATGTTGTACCCCGCCCCGGTTGCCTAGCAGAGGGGCGGGCTAGAAATAATAATAATAATAATAATAATAATAATAATAATAATAATAATAATAATAATAATAATAATAATTCCCTGCCCCAACTCTATCCACAGGTGTCTGCAATGACCCTTAGTAACTATAAGGCACTGATGATAAGGTTAACTAGAATGTATTAAGAAAGAGAGGAGAATAGGCCCACCATATCTGTTACACCTCTTTTCATATGAGAAGGAGAGTCTCTTCTACAAGCAGAGGCTCTCCACATGATCCAGAGTTTTCAATCCCATGGAGATGCTGCACATGTAGAGATGCTACATTCAAAATATTTATCACTATATCGAGAGAACAACAATGTGGTCTATAGAACCATCCCATGCCCTTTCCTCATGCAATCAGATTAACCTATCCTGAATGCCTAAATAAGGCTAATGCCTGAAAATTACCTGTTTGTGGTGAATGGGATTTTCCTTCTGTCTTTTCTGCTTAAAAAAAAAAGAAACTGATGTTTATATCACCATTCTCTCAGGGCCTCTACAAACGGGCCCTTTGTGGTGTCCTCGAGGCAGGGATGGGGAGGGGCAGCCACATGCCAGTTGCCGCAACCCCTCCCCAAGGATGTCCTGATGCCACGCGCCATTACACATGGTGCACTGCATCAGAACATCCTCCTAGCGCAGCGTCTTGATGTGCTGCACCAGAAGGCATACAGAAAAGCCACACAGTGGCTCTTGGGGTGTCCTTTTTGCCGGCTCTGAAAGGAGTGACATTTTGCTGCTCTTTTCTGGGCCGGAAAAAAGGAGCATTGGGGCTGAGGTGTGGGGCAGCCTCAGCCCCAATCCTCTGCTTCCCAGGGTGGCCCAGGACCATCCATCTGCATCCCCCCTCAGTTTCCTATAAGGATTTGTACATGAGAATCCTATTGTGTTGTATTAAAGAAGTATATGACTACCTCTGTACTTTTCAGTACCTCTGAAGGTTTCATTATAACTTTTGATGGTTGATGATATCTTTCACACTCAATATGCGTGGATGGGAAAGCTGGAAAGGGCATTTTGGAACTGAAATGAATCCAGAGAAGAGATAATGGTATATGTTTTGCATATCATGAAAAAGATGACTAGGGCTGCTGCTACGCTGCAGAAATAAAGTATAGAGTTGTCATAGTGCTATGGTGCCCCCATCAAATTACAAATTCCAGAATTTCATAGCGTTGAGGCTTGGAAGTTAAAGTGGTGTCAAACTACTCTATTTCTGCAGTGTGGCAGCAGCCTTGGGAGCTGTGTGATGCCATGAATCTTTTGAGTAAAATATAGTTTTATATATTATAATAATTTGGTTATGTATGGATTGTATAATATCAGACTCAGATAAGGAGATGGCAGAAGGAGGCCAATGAATGGAATGGTGAAAGTTGGACAATTGGTGGAATATTTGGAAAGATTTGAACAAGTTGGGTAATTGACAATTGGTCTGGCACTTGGAGTTCAGAGGTTGGTGTGGGGTGAATTGATGAGGATTAGGGTTTATAGAATTGATCAGTTACGTTTGGAAATCAATGAGTGGAGTTTGAGTCTGATGATTGAGAGGCGTTACAGACTGGCCTAAAGGGCCAGCCTGGGGGTGGAGTTGGGGCATGCGTTGGCTGCCCCAACCCCACCCGACACTGTCCTGACACTGCGTGCCCATATGCATGGCGCACGGCATCAGGGTGAGCTTTGAAACCTTCAGAGTGGAAAAGCTGCGGCGCCAGCCCTTAGGGCAGCCATTTGCCACCCCTAAAAGGAACGGCATTTTGCCACTCTTTTAGGGGTGGCAAAGGGGAGGATTGGAGCCACAGTGTGTGGTTGCTATGGCCCCAATCCACCAATAGCAGGGCCAGCCCAGAGCCGCCCATCTGCATAGCCCCTAAATCTTACCAGGCTCATAAAGTATCACAATCATGTTAGTCTAGGACAGTGACTCCCAAACACTGTTCCTCAGCATGTTTTGGACTTTAGCTCCCAGAATTCCTGACTACTGGCCAAGCCAAAACACCTGGAGGACCAAAGTTTGGGGACTATTAGTCCAGAAAATGCAAATATATCTGGTTGGGAGCAGTAATTATTGCACAGCTCTTCCAAATCAGCATGCTGCTGCTTTTGTCCCACCATCTGTCTTCTGCGTGCTAGCCTCCATAGCTCTTCCCTATCCCTTTGGCAGCATGCCTTTCAGTCTGTATTAATATTTATTTTTAGCACACTTGCATGATCATGGCAATCCACTAAGTAAAAAAAAAATAATAATAAATAAATAAAAAGAAAAGGAAAAACAGCCTGCTTGGGAATAGTGAGAGGGAATGGGGAGGTGAGCGGAATCATGGCCACTCATACCACTGCTCCCATATTGGAAGTGCTTTGGGAGAAACTTGTCATATTTGAATCAACAGTGGAAAAGCAGTGTGATTGGGAGGCATTGATGGCTTTTGCCCACCAATGAGAAGGAGTTCTCCAGCAACAGATAGACTGCAGCTACTGGACAGACACAATGTTCTATGATTAGGTAGAGCAACAAATACTAGTATCCTGCTCTATGTCCAAGAAATGACTTTTCCAAGTTTCCTGTGATTTAGCTAAGAGGATAATGTGACTGAGAGGGTAACATTTGCTTGAAATGTAATAAATTATTAATCTGTTTTGTTTTGTTCAATTTCTGTTAATGAAGTATTGTTTTTGTGAATTAAACACTTTTAACCCCTGGGAGAGTTGATGTTCAGTTGGAGATAGAAAGTACATGATACTTTGCACAGGAACCCATTATAAACCTGCAGTGGTGGCTAAAGCAGTGGGACAGGAGGAGGTCCTTATAATGATGGCAGAAGCAGGGATAAGGGAAAGCCCTCGCTCTTGGTGGAAGCAGTGAGATGGTGGAAATCTTTACATATGATGGCAGTGGTGATTTAGACAGAACTTTACACTTTATAAGTCTCATAGGCTTATAAATTGTTTAAACTGGGTGGTGGGAAAGTGGTGGAATAAGGGTGGAAGCTGCAAAGCTTATAAATTGTTTCAGTTTGTAGGGACTTACAAGCCCTATCTTCTTGGGAATTTCCATGCTTTCCTATCCTCAGGGCATATATTTGTATTTGGGTAGATATCTTGACATTTCCATAGATCTCCAGGGCTCTTTCCTCACAACATGCCAGACCCTATAAAGACTGCCCTAGAACTTCCTACAGCTCAAAAAACTGTGAAACTGAGAGCCTTTACAGACTGCCAGAAATAATGCAACTTGAGGCCACTTTAACTGTCCTGGCTCAGTGCTAAGGAATCATGAGAAATGTAGCTTATTGTGGCACCAGAGCTCTCTGACAGAGAAGGCTCAGTGTCCCAGAAAGAAATACAGTTTTCATGATTCTCTAGCACTGAGCCAGGACAGTTAAAGTGGCCTGAAGCTGCATTATTTGTGGCAGTCTGTAAAGGCCCTGAATGTCTTAAGCAGAGCTGCATGTAATTTGGTTTTGGAATTGTCTACCCTTATCTTTGTACAATCAGAAGACCATGTTTCTACAGGGGGAGGTCAAATTTTCCAACTCTTTTATTTTTTTAAAGTGGCACCATTAGCAACTGCAGTAGCATTAATTTCTCTTTCCATCCCTGGTGTTTCTTGTTGCCACAGCAAGTGGCAACAGCAGCAGCAATAACTGTTGTGGGCGTAGGTGGCTGGTGGAATCCATGTAGCGAAAACCATGAATAGATTTAGCAACTTACATCTCTCTCTTAAAGTTTGCAATCAAACCTAAATCCCAGGTATGGAGGCCAATGGCTACCATTGGTTGTGGATGTGCCATTGTCCACAGTGCCCCAGGACACTTTCACACTACACAATTATAGCACTATGATTCCACTTTAATTGCCTTTGTTCCATCCTATGAATTCCTGGGATCGGCAGTTTAGTGAGGAACATTGACAGTCATCAGTTAGAGAGCTCTTGGGGTGCCTCTGACTAATCTGTCAATCCCTCAGGATTCCAGAGGAGACAGCCATGGCAGTTGAAGTGGTGTGACAGTAGTGCAACAATGTAGTGTCATACGGCCCCAGATCTAATACTGGGTTGGGAAAATGCAGCAAACTAACCAACAACAACGACAACAAAAGACAGATAACATATTGAGAAACTCTACTAAATTCTATCATGTTAATGTTAATGTTAAGTACTTAAATAAGTTTTAATATTAAAACTTGTGGTTTTATGTGTACTTGGTTTTTAGTCATGTTGTGGGTCATTGTGGGTCCCAGTTCAAAGAGCAAGCTATACTATGAAGCAAATACTGTCAGGGCAGTAAAAAAACAAAACACCTTGAGAAATGTTTTCTTAGGAAATATAATAATCTCATTTAGCACAACTTTAGATGGAATATATAATTTAGTGTTCTTCTGATCAAGAGAACAACACTTCATTTGCTATAATAGGAAACCCTCATGAAAACAGAAAAAGAGAGGAAAGAGCAACTCAATACCCCTTCCATCATCTAGTTTGTCATTAGTACTACCATGTTAAGTATCAATTTGTCTACCATCAGTGTGTAAATCAGTGTGTGAAACATTGTGTAAATCAGTTTGATATGGTAAGAATAAATAAATGGAGAGAGTCTAACTCAAGATTGGAATACCGTAGGAAAAGAAACTTAAGAGGTTCCAGGAATCTACCCTCCACCCACAAAAATGCCTTTTTTTCCTATATTATTTTCCATTACATATTTCTTTACACATTTATTTGGTTCATAGTATAGCTTGCTCTTTGAACTGGGACCCACAATGACCCACAACATGACTAAAAACCAAGTACACATAAAACCACAAGTTTTAATATTAAAACTTATTTAAGTACATAACATTAACATTAACATGATAGAATTAAAAACAATTTGAGAAACAGATCAATGAAAACAAATACAGCACTCCCCTTATTTTGATGAAGGCTGGGTTGCAGGAAAAAATGAACCACTGAATTAAATATTTTTCTTCTAACTGATTATTGCAAATGCAACCTTTTAAAGGAGCAACTTATTTTTCCACTAATAATCAAAAGCAACTGCCTCATTTATTTGTTAAACTGTCTATGATAGCTGTTCTAACTGGACAATATCATTTGTGTTCCACATCAGACTTTCCATATTGTTTATTGCAACAGGCTGGATCCAGGCTTGTCATCAGCAGAGTTCTGCTCATACTAGAAGCAAGGTTGGCTGAGGCAATTTCCAATGATCTCTCCTTCCTCTTGTAGCTCCCTGAATACCTGCATTGAAAAATTGGAGGACTTTCTGGGTTAACATTGGGGGGGGGGATTGCAGAAAAACACACACCCAAAAGCTCTTCTGAGTGGATCATGTAATAGATCTCATAATTGCTTCTGTGAGTGGATGGTACCCTTCCATGAAACAGCCTGGATCTTCAGGGTGACTACTCAGAAGTCTCAACAGTTCAACAAGACTCAGACATTATCTCTCCCATAGACTAGTTTAATTTTAAGCAAGTGAAATGCAGTTCATTACAGTCTGGTCTATGTGGCATCTTGCTAATATCATCTGTGAATCCAACTTCAAAAATTTCTGACTATCACGATAATTTACATGCATATGAGCAGATTTTAAGGACAGTTAAGAAACATAACCTCTGAAAAGAATGCAAATGTCAGACAATGAGTAAGGAGGGGGGAGGAAAGAGAGAGAGAGAGAGAGAGAGAGAGAGAAGGAAAGGGAACACCATTAGGATGAGAGATAAATCAAATTAGATTTTAAAACAAATCTTATCCAAACAAAACTCCAAGGAAAGTAGGTGCAGGGAATGGAGAAGAGGAGAAAGGATGGTGAAAAATGATCACTTGTAGAGACAGATGGGATGGTGGTCACCTGAAATGCTCCATTCTCCATCACTGTCCAAACCCTCCTTCAGGCAAATAGGTTATGACAAGGTTTCAGATATCAAAGAAGTAAACCCTTTCACTTTCCTTCCAGTTCTTACCCCAGGATACATTAGATTTCCAATTGCTAAGATCCATCTGGAAGTCTTTCCTAAAATATTTATTTTTTGCTACAGCTTCTTCTTTTGTTGGCTTCAAGCTGAAATCCTCTGTGGGGTCTTGTCTAGGGCACCTCTCATCTTTCGCACTCCTTGTCTGAAAAATAGATTCAATCTTGGTCTCCACTACTTTATCATTATATCTTCAAACACCAGTTAACAATCTGAGTCATACTCATAAATCAGGTGCAATGTGCATGGGGTCAAAGATTTGAAAACCTCAAATGTTGAGCCAATGGTGGTGAAATGGAAGGTAAATAATTCATCTTATCATTATAATATATGACTTAATTTATGTAGCTATGTGTGGTTCAGACTGAATCAAATCTATGATGAATTAAGCTACAGTGTTTTCATTTACACCCATCTCTAAGAAGAGATATCAGTTGCTTAGCATTTTGTTTGTTGCTATTATGCAGCCTGTAAATAGAAAAGAGCATACTGTGATTTCAGTTAAAGGGCACAGCAATATCTTCAAGGGAGAGCAAGTTCTTTGTCACTCCTCTTCCTCCTTAATCATCATCATCAGTATCATCTTCATCATTCTGAAATGTTCCAGCCTCTCTACAAAAGAAACCAGTATAACTTAGATCAGATATCTGTCTGCCTCCTGTATGAAAGATGGATTGTTTCAAAAGCCTAACCCTATATCAGTGGATAGAGCCACAGAAGAGGTTCTTTCTCAAAGGATCTCGGATGATCTTCCCCTCTCATAGCCTCCCCAACAACAGGCCAAGCATGTGTATGCATTCTGCAGGTCTAATGAAAACTGGATCTTGCAACTCAGGCATAAACATAGGGGCTGTACAGACAGGCAGGAAAAGGTGACCTGAAGCTGCCTTTTCCCTAAGCTGAAGCAACTGCATGACCTGCCCCAAGTATGCCCTAAATGGGGATGGAGCAACCACCCTGGGGGGCAGTCAATGTGGCTTTTCTGAGGCCCTGCCAACTGCACTGCTGGCCCCAAGGATGCTGTGAAGGGAGATGGAGCAACCACCTGGGCTGGCAGTGGCTGCTTTATTATTATTTGTTCATTCTCTCAGATGCACATGCATGTGGGCAGGAACACATACCTGCACACCTGCACACCTGCGCAAAACACTTGATAGGCTGGTATACAGTCTGTCACTCTGTGTACAAAGGTGACTGAAGTTCAGCATCCCTGTGCACCTGCACAGAATATGTCATAGGTTTTGTCTGTACAAAGGTGATGTCTGTCATTTTGTCTGTACAAAGGTGATGTTCAGCATTCCTGAGCACCTCTGCAGGACCTGTCATATACCCACAGATCATATAAGGATTCACTGACCTCGGCTCCCCCCAAGTAGTGGGTGCCATAGACAGGTGCCACCCTTGGAGCAGAGGAACGGTTTTTGTCAACCAAAAAGACACCTACTCCATTGTCCTCCACAAAACATGTCCCACACAGATCGGGGAGCAGTACATGCAAGGGTGGTTTGTGTGAACAGACTTGATACATGTAGCTGGTGGTCATGCAAGGGACATGGTCAACAGGACAAATAGACAAATGTTAATCCAGGAGCCCCTCCCCCAGCATGCCAGGAAGTGATGTGCAGGTCTTACGCACACCTGCACACCTGTGCAGAAGAGGTCACAAAAGTCTCTTTCATGCAAACAACTGTGCAGGCTAATAACAAGAGTACATGAGACGGAATGCATTTATTATCATACTGGAGAACAGTCGCTAGGGTGCCTGCATAGGGTTACAATTAGGGTTAGGGTCAGGGTTCTAATATTCAAGCGCACTTGCGGTGGTGCATCCACACCTGGAAGCATAGGGTGCTTTAAATTAAAGCCTGCATTGTAGGGCATATGCTCTGGTTTGCCAACTCAATTTTTGTCATACATGCAGCAGTGCATTTATATGACTGTTTTAAATCTCTGGTGCCCTTTTTCTGATGCACCGATGTCACTGCATACATACCACATGCAAAGGTGCACATCTTTCTGGAAGAAGCAGAAAAAAGCTGCTCCCTTTTGGAGCGGCTTTTCCTGGCATATGGCACCTAGAGGACGCTATTCTGCTAGCTTTTAGGCATGCGTCATCTAAATGCCATACCTTCAAGTCAGCCTGAAAGCATCTCTTTTTGCCATCTATACAGCCCCATCACTATAAGGCCATTGCAGACCGGCCCAAAGGGCTGGGTTGGGGGTAGAGTTGGAGCCGGGTGGCCACATGCCAGCCACCCCAACCCCAGCCTGATGCCAGCCTGCTGCTGCGTGGCTGTCCACATGGCATGCAGCATTAGGATGCCCTTCTGGCACAGCGTTTAAACATGCTGCTCCAAAAGTGCACTGAAGAGCTGTGGTGCTGGCTCTTAGGGTGGCCTTTTGCCACCCCTAAAAGGAGCAGCATTTTGCTGTTCTTTTCAGGGCGGCAAAAGGGAGGACTGGGGCAACGGCATGGAGTTGCCACAGCCCTGATCCATCGCTTCCCTAGCTGTGAATGCAATGGTGACTCCACTCAGAACAAAACTCATTAAGGTAAGCATGCC
Organism: Phrynosoma platyrhinos; assembly: GCA_020142125.1. NCBI lineage: Eukaryota > Metazoa > Chordata > Lepidosauria > Squamata > Phrynosomatidae > Phrynosoma > Phrynosoma platyrhinos. The sequence goes on from CM034703.1 coordinate 184,649,872, forward strand.
CTGGTCATGTATGTAGCGATCACAAGCCTGTGCTCATTCAGTCAAGTGGCCTCCATGTAAATAGACTACTGAAAACTCTGAAGAAAGAGCCGGGACATTTTGCTAAAAGCAAGAGGTTCTAAGGGTACAAATATCAAGGCAACAGAAGTACAGAAAGTTTTCTTAGATAATGGGCAAGGAAAACAAAGACAACAAGAAACATATTGAAAAAAGACCTTGCGTTCTCCTTTCTGTTGTTGGAAGTTCCAAACAGGTGGCAACGAGAGATCCCAGCTAGCCATCAGATACATAGCATTACAGCAATCAAAGACCTGACTGCTCAGGCACAAAACCTTGTTTCCACAACAGCAACATCTGGTGAAGAACTGCAGATTTTCCCCATGAACTTGGCTTGTCCTGGCAAAGTCACAGGAAGCCCTGGTGTTTTCCTGAAACCCCAGGGTTAACACAGGGTTTTGTGGCACATGAACAGATGGAATGGGTCTAAACTGGGCTGACCCACTGTTTGCATGCCAGGTGCCATGCCATGCCACTTCCTCATGCTGAGCAGTGCAGTCAAAGGAGATGCCCTGTCCCCTGGCACTCTGGTCATCACTTCCACACCTGCAGGAGCTCCATGGACAGGCTGTCTTGCATATGACAGCTTCTCCTGAGGGAGGACTTGCCTGTGAGACCAATGAGAAGAGAGGCTAGAGTGACCCTCAAAACACATGGATGAGTTTTGGAGATCCCAGCCATGTGATTGGGGACAAGCAGTACCTCTACTGAAGGGGACAGATTAGCCATGCCAATGTGGTCTGACCATCTGGGTCAGGGGTAGGCAACCTTTCCCCTTTAAGGGCTGAGGGACCAGCTCCCAGAAGCCTCAGCCATGTTGGCCAATAGTCCCATGTTGGCCAATAGCTCCTGGGATTCTGGGAGCTGAAGTCCCTTGGCCCTTAAAGGGGAAAGGTTGCCTACCCCTGATCTGGGTCATGAAAACAATGCTATGCCACTGCACTGGGTTTGGCTCAGTGTGTGTGGCCACCATTGTGGCCAATCTGGTGTCATTTCCAGAGTATAATGCTCTGGGACTGCTCCTAGATTTATGGCGAGAGTCTGTGTAGAATCCCACTGCACAACAAAATCCAAAGGCCATGCTCATACAAAAAGTCTCTTTGGACAACATGCATGTTTGCAGAAACATTTTAACTAACCACATCTATTTCTGTGGCTGGACTCTGACACTTACCAGTGTTTATGAAAGCTTCTATGGGTCATCAAAACGTACCATGGTAGTTGCTTTGTCTAGCCTGATATCAAAAAATGGCAGGAAGCAAAGCAAAAACCCTTATTGGTCAACCATCCCTAACAACAAAGTGAAATGATAAATGTCAACAGGAATGAGGAATGATCCTCAGAACAGTCCATGCAAGCAGGTTAATTTTTCCTCAGGTTTGCTTCCTCCATGTGATAGACCAGTGATGGCAAACCTTTTAGGGGCTAAGTGCCCAAACTAAAAGGCCTTCTGGCATTGGGTGTTACCTGGTGCCAGGGGCAAAATTTCCACCCTCTGGGGGTGGGAATTCTTTCCCTGCCCTCCTAGGCCTTCAGCTGCCTCTCCAGAGAGGCAGCTGAAGGTCCGGGAGAGCAGGAGGAGGAGAGGAAAAAAAGGTACGTGCCTGCTCCTTCTCTTCCTCACCATCCCAGGCCTTCAGCTGTTTCCAGAGAGGCAGTTGAAGGCACAGGAGGGTGGGGGGAGCTGGAGGAACAGAGGCGCACCTGTTCCTCCTCTTCCCCACCCTCCCATGCCTTTAACTGTCTCTGGAGAGGCAGTTGAAATGACAGGAGGGTGGGGGAAAAGGAGGAGCAGGCACATGCCTGTTCCTCCTCTTCCCCTGCCTTCCCATCTCTCTGCGTGCCCTCCAAAATGGCTTTGCATGCCAGAGATGGCACGCATGCCATAGCTTCATCAACATGGTGATACACACTTTTCATATATGGCATCTTGGATGCTAATATTTTTCTTTACTAGACTACTCTCTCTCTAGAACCTCAGAGTAGGTAATTATATAATCCAGTTGTGGATCTTTTAAACTGGGCCTGCCCTTGAAAAGAAGAAAATTTTAATAACACCTGTAGCAATTTTTAAAAATATAATTGTTCAACATGATTTATCAGTTTCTACTTTGCATTATATTGAAACCTTCCTTTAAAAATTATTCTAAAGGATTTAGTGTATAATCAGTACTAATGGAAGTGGTGTATTGACAATGCTGGCAGCATACCATTTCCAATATTATATATTAAAATATATAATATTCAATACTGGCCAAATTATTTTGGCATCTGTGGGAAAGCATTCCATCAGAGCCTATCCCCAGCACTGACAATAATAATTTAAAACACAAAACAACTTGCTCCTCTTTCATACGCTGTGGTCCTGATCCTCTTTTTTTTCTGTCTCCAAAAGAGTGGCAAAATGCTGCTCCTTTTTGGGGTGGCATAATGTCACCCTTTGAGCCAACACCATGGTTCTTTTGCACCCTTTTGGCCCTGACACTGAGTGCTTTGTGGATGGATGCATGGTGTTGGGGTGGAGTCGGGGCAGCTAGCATGTGGCTGCCCCACCCCAACTCCATCTCCAGGCTGGCCCTTTTGGCCGGTCTGCATTGGCCCCATATTTGAAGTTTCAGAATAAAAATGAATTAATTCATCTGAGCTTTATCAGCACAGTTACAGGACAGTCAGACCTCATTTAAAGGAAGAGATGCTAGCCAGTTTGTGATGGAAGAATGCATATTTAAACCTTTTCCACAAGAGCCAACATTTTATACTGCTTTGGAAGCAGCAGTCTTTCTGTAATGGCTTTGACCTCTCTTTTATTAAGAATATAACTGAGAACAAGAACAGAGATTACTATCTAAATCAAGCCCACAGGGCCATGCAAAATAAATACAAACCATTTGCTAGACTACTTCTCTTATCATAGGGGAGTACTGATAACAATTGTTCACAGCAAACCCAGGAGACATTTTCCAGCCATGTGTATCCCAGCACAGTATATTCTAAGTGGATTAACTCTTTCTGATACATTGAATGAAGATGGGAGGAAAGGCCACCCAGCCAGGTCTGCCTCTTGAGAACTGCCCTGATCTCAGTGAATAGAACCACATTATCAATAGGGATATAATTTCAAGCACATGTATGCTGGGTATGGACGATATGGAGTCCACTGGAATGTCTCAGAAATGGAATAGCAAGGTTCAGCTCCCAGGTTTTTCATCGATTTGGGGATGTTTCTTGCCTGTATGCCTGTTATTCTATTTAAGAAGAAAATAGGATATGTAGGAGTGCTTTAAAGGTCAATGTACCTTGCATGGATTCTACAGTTCAGGGCTGCTTTTTATAACCTAGAGCAAACCAATAGATATCTTGGACCAGAAGCCCTAGCCAGCATGGCCCATTGTAAATAATTATGTTAGTGGTAGTCCAAATTATCTGAGGGTGGAAAGCTTCTCCTTTCTTGACATAGAGAATCCTCTTGCTGACATCCATGGGTTATGACCAGTTATGGCAGTTAATGTATTTTTTTTTTACATTGTGGAAGGAGGCATCCTGTCCCTCCTTCTGAACTGCCCTTTGTCATGTGTGCACAAGAGTAGCTGTGTGACTCACTGGCACAGCTCTTTCCTTTTGGCTGCTGGTCAGTGGAAGGGGTATATTTTCAGCCAATCCTGGCTGGACAAAGGCTGCTTGTCCCTAGGTTCATAAGGGCAACTGGAACATGCCTTTGCTTCCTGGACATTTTGGATTACCCAAGATGAATAGTCCACTACAGCAAACTGGACCAAGTGTGCACATAAACAAGACATTGAAGCTTGCTATATAATCATGTGAAAGGCCCTGAAGGAGGAGTAAAGATGAAGCAACTATTCCTTTGAAAAACATAGAAAATTCAGCCCCCAGCAATTCCACTATGTATCTTTGCCAACTCAGCTCCCAAGCACTTCCGAGTTTGAATCAGCTTTGCTCCTTCCCTTCCATTCACCACAGGAATTGTTATTCATTTTTTGCACAATGGCAGGTTCAGTTGGTTTATTGTACAAGTGAGAATAACTTGGGTATTTCAGCATGGGAATAGAATTTACTGGAAACTTTCAATTTCCTTTATGCCTCCTGATTACAACCATCTCAGAGGAAAGTGTTCTGGAGATGATGCCATTTCTTCATTAGGCGAAAGACGCTGAAGGAAGCAATTGTACGATGCTATGATTGGTCATGGTCATAGTGTTTTGTATGAATGACCCTGGGACTCAACAGTGAGGAAGCTCCTGGAAAATGCCATAAGCATAAATCAAATCATTAATTTCAGCTAGACTAGATCCATTGATTCAATGAGAAATTGATAAAACAAATTTAGGTAAATTCCATTGATTCAACAGATCTACTGTAATTGGGATTAACAATTTCGTTTTAAAGCATCAGCAGTTGTTCCTTTTTTTTTTTTAATGGTCTGATTCCTTCATCTACATTCAATCTCCTGAATTGTATAGATGTCCAATTTGTAACTGCATTTTATTGTAGAACTGACTTTAGGAAGATCAATGCTTAAACAAATTACAAAATAGGACAATTTGACAGATGAAGAGTGTCATTCAAGAAGGAGTAAAGCAGAGTATATATGTATGTATGTATGTATTTGGGGAAGGCGACAGCAAACCTCCTCTGAACAAACCTTGCCAGGAAAACTCCATGCCAAGAAAACTGCCTGAGGGTTGCAATAGGTTGGGAACTACTTGAAGGCACACAACAACAACAACAACAACAACAACAACATGTATGTAATTTATTTGCTTGTTCTATAATGCCTTTCCTTTATAAGAAAATGTAAGATGGTTAAAAATGTGAAAATGAAACTTTTCAGCTTCAACTAAACAAACATTTAAATGGTTAGACAGAAGAACCCTGTCAACATGCATGCAAACAGAAAATCTGATATAAGCAACAGCAGCAACATGATCAAAATATAATGAGCAGTCACTCCCACACACCCTCAGCTATAACCAAAGCTGTCTGGAATAGTCATAGTTTCATTGATTGCCAAAATATTAAAAGTGATGGGGCCAAATGGGCAGGCTTCTCTGGTTGTGGTAGGGTATTTTGCAACAATGATACTATAACTGAGAAGGTTCTGTCCCTTGTGGCCCCTTGCTCAGCCTCAGCCTTTTAATTACTTGAAGGACATGCTCTGTTGCATATGCTCATTCTAGTAGGGATAAAAAAAATTGTTCAAAGGGGGTTTGCCTTTACCTTCCTTTGAGACTGACAGAGCATCGCTTGCCCAAGATCACTCAATGGATTTCCATGGCCAAGCAAGGATTTGAACCCTATTTTTTAGAGATGTAGTCCAGCCCTCAAACCACTCTTCTACACAATCATTAACAGGGACAGGACTCCTGCCCATTATTTCACAAGTTAAAAAATAAATTAAATACTACTAACATTTAAAACATAGATAAAAATTGCATCATTTAAAACAGTAAAATCATTAGCCATTAAAACAGCACACCACATTACTAAAAAAAATCTACCCATCAAATGCCTGCCTAAATGAAAATGTCTTTAGCTGCTGGTGGAAAGAGAACAAGGAGGGGGGGCAACCTGACCTTCTGTGGCAAGGAGTTCCACAATCTGGGAGCAGCAATGGAGAAGGCTCTCTCTCGAGTCTTCATCAACCACACTTGTGAAGGTGATGGGACTGAGAGAAAGCCCTCTAATGCTGATTTTAGCACTTGGGCTAGCTTGTATAGGGAGATATGGTCCTTCAGATAGTCTGGACTCAAGCTGTTTAGGGCTTTAAAGGTCAAAACCAGCACCTTGAATTCTGCCCAGAAACAGACTGGTAGACAGTGTAACTGTTTTCAACAACATGATCTCAGTAGCCAGCCATGGTCTACTGGCTGCAGCATTTTGCACCCACTGCAGTTTCTAAACAGTTTCCAAGGGCAGCCCCACATAGAGCACATTAGAATAGTCCAAATGGGATGTAACCAAGGCATATGTCACCTTATCCAGGTCTGTTGTCTCAAGGTATGAGTGCAGCTGGTGCACAAGTTTTAGCTGTGCAAATGCACTCCTGGCCACTGCTGAAACCTGGGCATTCAGGCTCAGAGTGGAGTCTAGGAGGATACCCAAGCGGTGAGCCTGAGATTTCAGGGTGTGTGTAACCCTACCAGCTCAGGCAAAGCCCCAATCCCCTGGTCTGCCTTACAATTGACCAGGAGCACCTCTGTCTTGTCTGGATTAAGCTTTAATTTGTTTGCCTTCATCAGTCCATTACTGACCACAGACATTGGTTCAGTACAGAGACAGTTTCCTTGGAGTCAGATGGAAAAAAGAGATAAAGTTGGGTGTCATCAACATATTGGTGACACCGCACCCCAAAACTCTGGATGACCTCTCCCAGTGGTTTCATGTAGATGTTAAATAACATGGGGGACAGAACAGAACCTTGAGGTACCCCACAGGCCAACAGCCAAGGAGTAAAAAAAACAGGAGTCCCCCAACAACACTTTCTGAGTTCACCCCTCCAAGAAAGACCAGAACCACTGCATAACAGTGCCCCAAATCCCATCCCAGAAAGGTGGCCCAGAAGGATACCATGGTTGATGGTACTGAAAGCTGCTGAGAGATCCAGCAGGACCAAGAGGGACACACTCCCCCTGTCCAGTTACCTGCAAAGGTCATTCACCAAGACAACCAAACCTGTCTCTGTCCCATAGCCAGGTCTGAAGCTAGATTGAAATGGATCTAGATAATATGTTTTATCCAAGAATCCCTGGAGCTGAGAGGTCACCACACGCTCCAACACCTTGCCCCAAAAGGGGATTTTTGAGATTGGCTGGTAGTTTTCCAATCTGGTGGGGTCTAGGGAAGATTTTTTCAGTAGTGGCCTCACTACAGCTTTTTTTAGACAAGCTGGGAACCTGCCTCGCTGTAGTGAGGCATTCACTACTTCCCTTACCCAGTCAGCCAGTACCCCTCTGGCTGCTTTCAGCAACCAAGATGGGTATGGGTCCAGTATGCATGTGGTGGCTCTCACCTCTAAAAAGATCTTGTCCATGTCCTCTGATTGCACAAAATGTATCCAATAACACTGGACAAGCAGGTGGCAAGGTTACATCCACCAGACCTGTAGTCCCTCGTCCCTTAAAAGGGAAAGGTTGCCTACCCCTGAACTAGAGCATCCAAGGCAGAGCAGATCCGAGTGATTTTATCTGCAAATTGCTGTGCAAACTCTTCACAGTGTGCTTCCAAGTGGTTTATATACTGCTCTTGAGGGTCAGAATGCAGAAGGTCCCTGACCACTTGGAATAGCTCTGCTGGATGACACTGTGCAGGTGCAATGGTAGCAGTGAAGAAGGATTTCTTCACTGCCATCATTGCCACAGCATAGATTTTTGAATGAGCTCTAACCTGTGTTTGATCAGAGTCTCTCTGAGTCTTCCACCATCATTGCACTAGTCTCCATGCCACTCGTTTAATCATCATCAGCTCACTGGTAAACCAGGGTGCTTGCTTGGTTCCACTCCATGAGAGGGAACACTTAGGAATAATCGTGTCCACCGCCCTGGCCATTTCCCTATTCCACAGATCAGCCAAGGCTGATCACCTGCCAAGGCAAGAGGAAACTCCTCAAGAGCCATCAGGAATCCATCTGGATCCATAAGCCTCCTGGGACAGACCATCTTAATTGGCCCCCCACCTCTGCAGAGGCTTTGAGTTCCAGTGGTCTAAACGCCTCTAGGTAATGATCTGTCCATGACAATGGAACTACTGAGAGCTCGTCCACACCCAGATCATGAACATTCTGTCCTGCACAGAAAACTAGGTCCAGACTGTGTCCAGCAACATGGGTGGTATCAGATACTCCTGAGTCACTCCTGACAGACATGAGTCACTCCTGACATGGATGTTGAAGTCCCCCAGCACAACCAGCTGTGGAGACTCCAATACCATTGCAGAGACCAACTCAGCCAGCTTAGGAATGGAAACTCTTGACCAGCGGGGTGGACTGAGTACCAACAGAATCCCTATTTTGTCCCAGCCACCCACGTTTAAATAGACACGCTCATACCCAGTCGATTGTGGGACAGGGCACCTAGTGAGGTAGATGGAATCCCAATAGACCACTGTAACTCCACCTGCCCACCCCCCAGGACTCACCTGCTGCTGTATGGAGAACCTAAGTGGACAAAGCTGGAAGAGATTAGCCCCCCTTCATCCAGCCATGTCTCCGTAATATAAACCAGACCAGCGTGCTCATTCAGGATCAAGTCCTGGATCAGTGGTGTTTTTCCATTCATTGACCTGGCATTTACAGCAGCATTTTCAGCCCAAGGTGCTTGTTGCCAAGGCTATCTAAAATGGGGGACCATTTAGGGACAACCAACACTCTATATGGCTCTCCCGTCTTCTCTGTTAATGGCTTGGTCTCCCATACTATATCTCCCCATACCTATTATAGTTCTAATGGCTGCTCCCTTGGCAGCTCCTCCTTCCAAACTCTCTGAAAACACCATAACTATTGCAAATAAGGCAGATAAGACAGTTTAAAAAAAGGAGTAAAATATAACACCTTATTTCCACTCTCCAGCAAAGTAATTGACTCTCACCCTCACCCTCACCCTCATCCCCCAAAGCAGCTCCCCTTTTGGTGGCAATCCCACCATTGCTGATCCCACCACCCAGGCAGCCCCTTATATCCCTGTTAGGGAGGCAGGCAGGTGTTGATCAAAAGTTCTGGGCGGAACCTGGAGCCTGCTCCTCCCAGTAATGAGGTGACCACTGCAGGGATCAGGCAGACAGTCAGCAGCCTTGTAGAAGAGGGCCAGGAGTGGATGCTGAAACTGTCTTCTCTGCAGAGTCT
>CM034703.1:184673858-184683982 GCA_020142125.1 Phrynosoma platyrhinos
GAGCAGTGTTGAGAAAGCCTGATGGGAAGAACCCTGAACTCATGGGAATCTTCACAGTTTGGGACTTGCTCCAGACAAATTTTCACAGTTTGCCACTTATTCTACACAAAATTCACACAGTTTTGCACAGAAACCAGCATTTTCTGCATAGCAGATAATATGTTTGGTGGAATGTTAAGTTCAAGATTAGATTCAGCTCTAATTCAATTAGGGAACTGATACTAATACTTTCATGCAGACATGAAAATGATTGATGTTTCCATGAAGCAATTGCATTTTTCATCTCCACCTGTTGTCTATATTGACCAAAATGAAGGACTGAATCAAACTGACTAGCAGCTAGAGGGAACAAAGCTTGAAGAAATTATTACCATTCTATATTTTGGGAAACAGTCAAATCTTGCCAGTGACATCATGGAAAAAAGGGGATGTGAAATAGTCTCCACAAGAAAACAGTAACCTTGAAAATTTAATCTCCTTCTCTTTATACATAACAGATGTAAACTTGGGCAAAATGATAACTTCTAAAACTGCTGAAAGAAAACCAGGTGAGTACATTCCTTTTACTTGGGAACACTGTGAAATTTTGTTTTCTGTGCCAAAAACACACATTCTCCAAGTCTTTAAAACTATGTATCAGTGTAAGAAGAAGAGGGGAGGAAGCAGAGAGGAGTGTGAGAGAAAGCAAGTGAGCAAGCAAGAGAAAATTGAGGATTTAAGCTACGTAATATAAGGGACCAGTTTTTGTTATTGAACAAGAGCACCTTTAAACACTACTTAATATAAAGACAGGGTGTTTTGTTGAAAAACATGGGAATCCTTTCACAACCATATTTTGTTGGAGTTTCTAGAGCAGTTTTATATCCCAGCTTTCCTTTGGACTTCTGGAGTAAATTTTCTAAATTTTGATACAATAAAAGTAAGTTTCCAGTCCTAATTGATTTCACACTATGGACCTTATCACACGTTGGCCACAATGCAATAATAAACCAAAATAAGAATAAATCCAGGAACAAACCAAAAGAAACCCCACAATACGTAAATGGCTATCAGACGCAACTATGAGAAAGCAAAATGCCTCAAAATGCCTCAAACAGTGGGGGGAAAAGACACCGCAAGTAGCTGCAAGCACATACCTCTTGATACATAAAATCCAAACTTTCTGAAGATCTGATGTAGGAGAACTACTTCCTCACACTTTTACAGTATTGGACTGCAACCTACATCCTCACACTCTTGCAGTATTGGACAATGGCTACCAATGCAATTCTGTTATTCTTGTTCAAAATATATTAATTCCTCCCAAAATTCAAGTAAGGTATCAGTTTTACATTTTTAGTGGTCATTGTGAAAGATTCCTTCAGAATGGAGGAACTTACATCCAGCTACCCTTGTACACTTTTAGAAGAAGCAGCAGTCCTTGCCACCATGGACCATATGTGCAGCTATGCTGGTGGAGAGTTATACTCTGCCTAAGGTCCACTGTATAGAATTTTGACCTGCATTTCTGAGAAGTTAAACATTATGTTCTGGAAATGAAAAGGCACAACTACAATATTCATTAATCATACAACAGCACAAATATGTGATACTCTTCTTCAGCTGGGACTCTCCTCTTTCGCCTATATTGTCGATAAAGTTAAATTGATACTATCATTTTAGCATTATTTTTTCCTACCCTATATTATAGAGGGGAGGGCAATTGTTTTATCCATATTATCTCTAATAGAAAGAGATTCTCCTGGGAGGCTGATAGTGGCCAGAAACCTGAAGTATGCTACTCCTATTATGCCAGCATGTATACTTTTAGGACTGTTGTGAAAGGAGATATCCAGTACCTCTCTGGGTAATGCCCATTGGTCTGGGTGTGTAATAGTAGCTGGGAGCTCTGGTTCCAGCTCCATTCCCAAGATGTCTTTATAAGTCAGAGAGTACAGTATTTCTGATAATAAAGCTATGATTCTTTGTTATTTACTTTGTTAGTCCTGAGTTTTCAATACCCATATAGTAGGTCTGTAAGCTTTTCTGCCACCACTTTTAATGTCAAGACACTTTAGACGAGGACTTGACTGTTGTAATTGTTAGTTGTTGTTTTCTAAACAGTTTTTTTTTTGGCAAAGTAAAATTGCCTTGTGTGGTTCATGAGCTACCAGTTGCTCATCTTTGGTTAATAGAGTGCTGCACATCAGTGTGCAGGCCACATGAAAGATATTTTTACTTGAAGTAGAAACACATCTGATGCTTGAGAAAAGTGAGAAAGTGCATGGTGGCTCTGCTGGACACTGAGCACTGTTAGTTAATCCAGTTAAAATGGCAAAGGCCATTGAAAAGAGCAGACTGGAAAGATACTTGGAAAGTAATAAGTTCAACTTGATACTTTGGCTTATCAATAATTCACTGGGATGTTTCATAATTTTCTGTTGTTCTACATGATTGTGGGAGCCAAGAGGTGTCATCAAAGTAATTACTTGGAGTTATTGTCATGCTTTTTCTACTTCATTTACCATTTCTTTACATGTGTTGTGAGTCCTAGGTGACTGTTGTCAGACACTAATTGAAGTGGATTATATTGTCAATGGCTGAACAATTTGAGATGTCTATTTTGATTCTGTTTGGTGGATCATGGAAGAAAGGGGAAAACTCCTAATTTTAATAAGTGGGCTCAAGGATTATGGGGGATCCAAGTAAAATACCATAAATGGGTCTCTTTAATGAGTATGGCATGGATGAGTTGCATGAACTGAAATGATGTCAGCACCTCAGAAGCTGTTGGCACTCTGATGGACCATCTACTGCAACTACAATATTGGGGGTCCCTTAAAATCCATTTTATGGAATCATTGCTGGCATGTACAGAGTGGATGAAGGTATTGTAGTTTAATTTCCTATAAATACTATAATGGAGCATGGTAAAAACCAAAAACTTAATGGTGATTTCACCTGCTGTTGCTTCTGCTCTTCATTTGCTGCCAACCAATACATTCACCACACCTTCTAGGTAAGGAGGAACCACTGATGTAAGAAGGATCCCATGGGCATAAAAAAGAGAGCCCACTATTACTTGCAGTACCTTTAAGCAGAAGTTGGACAGTGATCTGTTGTGAATGCTCTAGGTCTAGATTCCTCATATTAGGCAGAGGATTGAAATAGGTAGAATACAAGGCTCCCTTCTAACATTCTGATTCAGTGTATGTGGCTTTCTTTCTTTCTTTCTTTTTGATGTTTTTAAAGGCTAAAGAATTCTCTTAGGAAGATTGTCTTTCCACCAGTTAGGTAGCATGAGGGGGACAAACTTCCCATGTCATCTCACCTGTTGTAACAAATGAAAATTGCAGTTCTTTTGTCTCAATGAGCCATTATCAGATTTAGTGAGACCTGCCCTTGCTAACTACAAGCTCTGATCAGTAATGGCCCCTGTCATGCTATTAGCTCTTGTGCTTGTCTCCTAAGTGATTCTAAGGAGCTATACGTAGATGACACATCAGGATAATTGAAGTTATTGACTAGCCTGTTCAGATTGTAGTTTGATGTCTAAACTTCCCATTGTGAAAGATGGCCCATAATGCTCACTGAAACAAACCAAAGTAACAACCAAGAGTAACAGGAAGATTGCCACTAATTTACCCCCCCCCCCTTTTGTAGTCAGTAGCTCTTTAGAGATCTACCCAACAGGAACTGATGTGTAGGAGAAACAACAGCATGGAAAGCCATCTTACCTAAAGCACATGTGGTGAAAACACACTTGTGTATACTGTGCTTAGAGCCAAATGAGATTTTCTTAGCAGAGACAGAAGAATATGTGGTAACTTGGATCATTTAGCTGTAACCAGTAGCATAAAAACAAGACCTTCAGATGTCTTTCTGTTTAATGCCAAGACATGGTCTAGTTCCTGTGGAAATAAAAGGAAATGTGAATGACCTCAGGAAAGATAAGATGGGCTAGTCATGTATTAAAGGTAAAGGTAGTCCCTTATATGAATGTCTAGTCATAACTGACTGTAGGGAGTGGTGCTCATTTCTGTTTCTAAGCCAAAGAGCCAGTGATCACCAAGGACTGCACTGGTGGTCATATAGTTAGCATGACTGCACCGAACACTGTTACCTTCCCACTGAGAAGCAATACTTATTTATCTACTTGCATTTGCATGCTTTCGAACTGCTAGGTTGGCAGAAGCTGGAACTAGTGAAGGGGGCTCAAGCCATCATGCAGCACTCGGGCCTCAAACTTTCCGATCTTCCAATCATCAGAACTGTCATCTTAACCACTAAGCCATACACACACACACACACACACACACACACACACACACACAACTAAAACATTATTTCTTTTCACCTCCTGTTCAAGAACTCACAGTGTTTAGTTCATTGTGCAAAACCTTCTCTGGCGAATAGATGTAGTGGCCATTTCTTTGGCACCACTACCTTCTGTGAATGAGGGAGTAAGTGCCTACATATGTCTATTATAAGCTGAACAGCCCCAATCACTGCATTTCTGAAGTGCTAATTCATGTGAGGGGGACATTTTTTATTGGCTTATTTCTTGTTTAGGGTCTGGATTGTTTTGGGAAAAGATAATCCTAGCTATGGACTGATTTTCTCATAAAAGAAGTCCATTGCTATGATCTCAGAGTCCTAGCAAGTGATTCTTTCTTTGGAAAACAAGAGGTACTGTACAATCTGGAGCACCCAGATAAAAAAGAACTGAGAGTTATTGTACCATTCATAGTTGTGTGTAATAGGGGCTGAAGACTATGCTACACCTACTAAAATCCCCTCTTTGGCACTACTATTAATAGTATAGTAATTCTGTCTTCTTTTTCATGTAGAATATCAAGATGAGGAATCCCAGATTAAAAGCGATATTTTCCTTCCAATACTGCGTAGAAGTTCCATTCATTTATTTAGGGTGAGTTCTTTTTTTCATAGTTTATTAATATAATTTAAAAACATATTCACAAACACCTCAAAGACATACAACACAAACAATTACATAAAACATCAACAAATACAAATAATCATACAAACATACCTCCTTACTATTAACACTAGAACAAAAAAGACATACATAAACTGAACTTCCTGAACCTCATTCCAAACTAATTCATTCTTTACCTCTGTCCCAAAAGTCATTTATTCAAACTTCAAAAATCTCACAATCTGCTTAAATAATATCTCTCTGTTTAACTAGCCAACCTTACAGATCAAACTCTAACCAGCTAATTGTTCTCTGCATTTATAACCAATGCTCATTATATCATACAATCCTTTCCTAAAAATACTTTCTTACTCTGAACTGAAATTAAAAATCTTCAAAAGAAATACTTTAATCTAAATATTTAATTTTTTCTCCTCCCCCCCCCCAGGTATTTTATCAGTGGCTCCCAGACAGTTTTCTTGTCTTCCTAGGATAGATCTTTCATCAAACAAGTGACTTTATCCATTTCAATAAATTCTGTTAATTTATCTAATCAGTCTTTTATATCTGCATATTCTTTTTTCTTCCACTCTTTTGAAACTTGAGCAATTGTAGACATATAAAATAAAAACTTACCATATTTTTTTCCTACCACTTCATCCACTACCATAATTAAAAGGAAAAACTTGGGTTCAAAATTAATCTTACACTGCAAATTTTTTTTTATCAATTCATAATTTTTTAACCAATATCCTTTTGACACTTTGCATTCCCACCATACATATAAATTTGATCCAACCGATTTATTGCATGTCCAACATTTATTGTGGGGAGTTTTGCAATTTTAGATGGAATAAGATGCTACCTAAATTGCATTTTAAGTATACTCTTTCTCAAATCACTACTTAGAGTAAACTTAACTCTTATTTTTCATTTTTTCTCCCATTGCTCCAGGGGGATGTTTTGCTTTAAATCCTGGGCTCACTTTATTATACTCTCCTTTATTACTTCCTTCTCCATATCCTATTTCAAAAAAAGGTCATAAAAGTTAAAAATTCTAGAAATATTCTTTGCCCGGATAATTTTTTCAAATTCCTCATCCCCATTACCTATTTCCACAGTGTTTATATCACAGTTGAATTGTCCTTTAAATTGTCTATATGTATACCATCCTTTGTATAGTCCTTACTCTTCCATTTCCTGTTGTGTTTTGAACCTTACCCCAACTCCAACAGTATTTGCTTCCTTCTCAGTTAACTCTTTATAGGTAAGCTAATTACCATTGAGAAATTTTATTTCTCTAAAAAAGGCTTCATTAGGGGAGGCCTTGTCTGGGATCTTCAATCATATTCTTTTCTTACATCTGAGCCAAACACTAAATAGGGATTTCCTAATAAAATGATTAAGAAAGTCTCTATTAGCCTTTTGCTTATCATAAAAAATATACACATGCCATCCAAAGTAATTCCCCAAACCCCTTAAATCCCAAACCTCCTGCTCTTCCAGTTTTATCCATGTCCAAAGCCAATCAAAGCATGCATCATCATAATAAAGCTTCAAATTTGGCAGGGCCAGGCTCCTCTACTGATCTTATCAAATAGGATCTGCATTTTAACTCTAGATTTCCTTCCAACACCAGAAAAATCTAGAAAGGTCCTCATGTCAACTTTTAAATGGACTAGCATTCATTAAAATGGGGGTATTCTGAAAAAGGCAAATCATCTTGGGAAGGATATTCATCTTGATAACAGCTATCTTACCTAACCATGATAACTTAAGTTTATCCCATCTTACCAAATCTTTTTAAATGTCTGTCCAAATTTTAACATAATCATTTTTAAGCAGATCAACATTCTTTGCTATAATATTAATACCAAGATATCTAATCTCTTTTTTGATCTGCATTCCTGCCTTCTTTTCTAGATCCATTTTTTCCTCTTTAGTCAAATTCATTACTACAATCAATGACTTCTCCTTATTAATATTTAAACCATATACTTTTGTAAAATCTCCCAAATTTTCCAACAGTTGTTCAATATCTCCCAGTGGGTTAGATAAAGTTATCAGGAGGTCATCTGCAAATACACGAACTTTATATTCTCTTCCTTTGATTTTCACTCCCTCCACTTGCTTATCCTCTCTGAGTTCAACTAACAGAACTTCCAATATTGTAATAAATAATAAAGGAGAGAGAGGGCAACCCTGTCTCATACCTTTGCCTATAACTAATGATTTAGGGCATTTGCATACTGCTATAAATAGTGCAAATTGAGTCCACTTTAACTGCCCTGGCTCAGTGCTAGGGAATCATGGGAACTGTATTTTTTTTCTGAGACATTGAGCCTTCTCTGTCAGAGAGCTCTGGTGCCACAATAAACTACAGTTCCCATGATTACCTAGCACTGAGTCAGGGCAGTTATAGTGGACTCAATTTGCACTATTTCTGGCAGTCTGCAAAGGCCCTTAGTTACTTCCTCATTGACTACCACTTTCTCCCTCTGTTTTTGATAAATTGCCTGGATCCATTTCAAAAAATTTCTCCCTACTTCCACTTTCTTTAATACTTCAAACATAAAATTCCAATTTACATTATCAAAGACCTTTTCAAAATCAACAAACACCACTAGCTTTCTATCAATATTTTTCTCATGTATTTCAATTTGATTCAAGAAATGTTGAATATTATCCTTAATATATCTGCTGGGTAGAAAGCCTCTCTGATCTATTCCTATCCAATTATAAAATACTTTTAAAAAATCTTTCCACCAAAACAGATACAAAAAGTTTATAATCATTATTCAAGAGGGAAATTGGTCTGAAATTCCTTGGGTCTGATCTTTCTTTCCTTTCCTTTGGTAAAAAAATAATATGAGCCTCTAAACAAGTCTGAGGAATATTACCCTCCTAAATATGATTCATAGTATTACACAATGGGTCTACTAAATATTTTTTTAAAAGTCTTATAATATTCAGCCGGAAAGCCATCTGGGCCCAGCATCTTGCTTATCTTAGCTCTTCTTATAGTATCTTTGACCTCCTGAACTATTATCTTCCCATTTAACAGTTCCTTTTGTTCTGTAAATGTCCCAGTTTTGACAGAATTCAAATATTCTTTAACCCTTTCCATATCTATCTCCTTCTCTCTATATAAATTTTAAAAAAATAAAATCCATAATTATTGATTTAATGTCATTTTGATTTGTATAAAGCTTCCCTTATTTTTCCATCCTAGTAATTATTCTACTTTCTTTATGCTTCCTCAATATATGTGCCGATAATCTCCTGGATTTATTGCCCCATTCGTAATGTTTTTGCCTTCAGAATTTCAATTTCTTACTAATTTCTTCCATTTCTATCAATGAAATTTGTCTTTGGATTTTCTTAATTTCATTCAATATTATTTTATTTGTAGGATTTGTTCTTAATTGTCTTATTTTGCCACCTAATTCCTTTCATAGTATCTCCATCTCTTTTGTTCTCCTTTTCCTCCATTCATTTTCTTTTTTTCAGAAAAAAACTCCTCATCACCACCTTGGAAGCATCCCAAACTATATCTAAATTAACTTCATGTGATTTATTTTCTTAAAAATAATTCTTCAATTGTTTCTCTGCTTCTTTAACAACTTGTGATTTCTTTAACAATAACCTATTTAACTTCCAATTAAATATCTGATTTTTCCTCCCCAATTCCATTAGTATAGGCCAATGGTCCAACAACCAATTCGATTTGACCTCTCTTCCCATTACTCTTGGCATTACAGTAGTAGACACTATAAACATGTCTAAATGTGAACCCCTGAAAAAAAGTAAACTCTTTTGTCTAATTATACTTAATCCTCCAAGGATCAACCAATGAAAGGACATCTGCTAATTAAAAAAAAAAAAGCATTAGGGAGTTTTCCCTGGGTGCTTTTAATCTTTTTCTCCACATGTCTATCCACTTGTGGCTCAAGAACTCCATCGAAGTCACCCATTAAGATCACAGAATCAAAATTAACTTCTTGAATTTTATTCAATAACTTTTTTAAAAAAAATCCCTTTATTTTCACTCAGAGCATAAATGCCCACAATTAGAATCTGCTCCCCTAAAATATCTACCTGCACTCCAATATAACATCCATTTACATCTTTAAATAATAATAATAATAATAATAATAATAATAATAATAATATTTATCTCACTCCTCTGCATAATGCAGCTGGGGTGGCTTACAACATTAAAATATACATTTCAAATCCCATAATCCCACCTCCCTTAATTGCTATTAAACAATGATAATTTAAAACACACTTAAAATGCTAATACAAATAAACAAATAAACAGTAACTGTAGCAGAACCAAGGGAGCAAATTGGGCTGTCTTTTGATGGCCAGGATATCAGTTCAAGAAAGGCTTGCTGGAAGAGATCTGTCTCAACAGCATTTTTAAAGCTGTTCAAGGTGGTAATATAATGGATCTCATCTGACAGGCCATTCCATAATCTGGGAGCAGTTGCCGAAAAAGTCCTCTGGGCAGTTGTAGACAGCCTAGTTTTTATAGGCTGCAGCAGATTCCTCCCAGAGGACGTGAGTACATGGGGTGGATTATACAGGAGGAGGCGGTCTCAAAGATAGGTTGGACCCAAACCATTTAGGGTTTAAAGGTGATAACCAACACCTTGTACTGGGCCCAGAAACCAATGGGTAGCCAGTGAAGAGATCTTAAGATCGGTGTTATATGGTCTCTTTTTGATGTTCCTGAGACCAGCATGGCTGCCATATTCTGTACCAGTTGAAGTTTCCAGACCAAGTATGAGGGTAGTCCCATGTAGAGTGCCTTACAGAAATCAAAATGAGAGGTTACCAGCATATGCACCACAGTTTCAAGGTCCCTAATTTCCAGGAAAGGGCACAGCTGGCGTATCAGCCGAAGTTGATAACAGGCACTCCTGACTGTTGCATTTACCTGATTTATCATCTGGAGCGATGGATCCAGGAGCACTCCCAGACTGAGAACACAGTCCTTAGAGGAGAGTGTGACCTCATCCAGGACTGGAGGTTGCATCCCAATACCTGGTTTCGGGGCCAGTACTGTAAGTACCTCCATTTTATCTGGATTCAGTCTCAATCTGTTCTTCCTCACCCAGTCCATTACTGCTTTAAGACAATCTTTCAGAGGAGAGATGCCATTTGAAGTCAAAGCAGAAGACTGAAACATGGAGAAATA
>CM034703.1:184688158-184702425 GCA_020142125.1 Phrynosoma platyrhinos
GATTCTTAGGCAAGAATACTCAGAGTTTAGAGAGAGGAAAAAAATAGGTACCTCTTTGTTTCCCTTAGGAAACGTACCCTAGCAGCTGGATAGGTGATATTTAGAAAAGGAGCAGGGGTGGACAGGTTAAGCCTCCACATGAGAAGTGAAGTCCTAATCCAAATCATTTCTCTATGATATGCTCAGCAGACAGGAGAGACCCTCTCACTGCTGTAGGAGTTTACCCCATACCGTGCAGCTGTGGGCAGGTATAAATAGGGACCACTAAATGCAGCATCCAAACATGAATCAAAGAACATGAGAGACACTACAGACTGAGCCAGCCAGAAAAATTGGCAGTAGCAGAACATGTCATAAACCAACATGGACATAGAATGCTATTTGAAAACACTGAAATTCTGGACCATACCAGCAACTACTAGGTGAGAATGCACAGGGAAGCCATTGAAATTCATAAACACCTGGACAGCTTCAACAAGAAAAAAACAACACTGAAAGTAAACACAGTTTGGCTACCAGTCCTGAAGAACACCAAAATCAAGACTCAGTTCATGCAAATGAACACCACCCAGGGTCAGGGGGTTTCCCCATAGACAATGGATTGCTAATTAGACACACATCCACCTTGCATATCCCCCACCCTGAGGCCTTGCCATTCAAGAACAGACCAACACAAAGATTAACATGTAAATCACTTCTTCACAACCAAGGGTCAAATAATAATAATAATAATAATAATAATAATAATAATAATAATATAATTTTTATGCCACCCCTCTGCAAATGCAATTGGTGCAGTGTTCAACATTAAAATGGAGTAAAAATAAAATATAAATCCCATAATCCACCCCCTCCTTAAAAAAGTATTAAACAATAAACAATTGTTAAAATATGCTAAAAATATTTCAATGGCACAAACAATAATAACAATTGCTGCGGTAAAAATTGTGGGGAAGAGATGGGCTGACTCTTGTGGCTGGGATAACTATTCAGGAAAGGCCTGCTAGAAGAGATCCGTCTTAACAGCTTTTTAAAAAGGTACCTCAAGTATATATATATATATATATATATATATATATATATATATATATACACACCCCACACACTTCCATGCCACCATGCTCTGAAGATGCCAGCCACAGATGCAGGTAAAATGTCAGGGATAAATTCTTTCAGAATGCAGCCACATAGCCTGGAAAGCCTTCAACTTCACATGTTTTTCTTTCTTTCAAGAAATGTAAAGAGTTGGGAAATCCTATAAAGGATACCCACAGTTTCATCTACTTAGGTCAGACTTCCCCAATCTGGTACACTCCAGATGTGATTGACTGCATCTCCCATTGTCCATGTTAACTAGGGATCATGGAATCTATCACCTCTGAAAGGCACTGGGCTGGTCAATGTTGTGTTAGACACTGATGCTGGAAATAAAGAAAACAGGAATGCTGTCCTATTCATGCCCAGCTTTTTATCATAGAATAATATAATCATATAATAATAATAATAATAATAATAATAATAATAATAATAATTTTTATTTATAGCCTGCCCCTCTGCACAGCAATCGAGGTGGGTTACAACATTTAAAGCAAACAAGTTAAAAGCATCCCCCCTCCCACAGTCCACCCTCCCACCCCTTAAAACAGAATTAAACCAAGAAGAATTAAAACATAACAATGGAGTGAAAACAATAAGCTAATAGCAAGGGATCAGTTAATAACAGAATCATAGAGTTGGATGAGACCACAAGGGTCATCCAGTCCAACCTTCTGCCATGCAGGCATATACCATCAAAGCACTCCCAACAAATGGTCATTTAGATGTGGCCATTTCAGTGGTCACTACAGGAAGAGACCTACTGTGCCTGATGATCCATTGTGAAGGTAGCCTGCACATTGTCACATATTCTTAAGTGTACTCACTTGGTGGATGCTAAACTGTAAGGCAGCAAAAAATGTGGAATGATAATGTAGCCTTCTATATGCTAACAGCTTTCTTCAAGTAACCTTGGAGCATCATCATCATCATCATCATCTGGAACTAAGATACATTTCTGGTGGTTCTGAGCAGTATAAATTGCCTTTAATACTTTGATTATTGTCACCAAAAAAAAAAAAAAAAAGAAAAAGAAAAAAAAAAAGGGAGAGCCAAGCTATGAACAAAATTGTGGTGTGAGTTGTAGGGAGAGAGCAACTCGAATTGGAGGAACAAACTGGATGCTTCCCTAGCAATACAAGCAGTCTCATTGTTTGCTGCAGCCTGTTTTAAAATCCTCATAAAAATAGAGATTTATGCAAGGAAATTACCTAACCTTGTTCCTGGGGCTTAGTCAGAGGCAGAGATTAGTGACTCGCCTTTGCAATAAGCTCATTGGCTGTAATATGCATCTTGTTTGGGGATAGCATGTAAAATGTATTCAGAAATGAGCTAGTGAGAACAGAGACTGTGCCTAGGTCACACAGGCACTGGATCAATGTGTTCTGGGGCTTTTAGGGGAGAGGTCCCACAGACAGAGCAGAAATGATTCCTTTACAGTGCATGTCCCACCTCGGCCAGAAAGGAAATGATTATATTGAGGGAAAGGAATTAGCTAACTATACATGCACAGAGTTGAAAAGAAAAGGGCAGCCTTCTGTACTCAACTGACTGATTTAGAAGTACCTGATTAGTTTGATGGCTGGCTCATATCTGAAATGCCCCTTTAATATCAAATATCAAATCAGATCATTTCCTGAAGTTTCTTAGACCCTTACTTTTGAAGCTGGGTGTGTATGGGTGTGTGATTTCCTAAATCGATTTGACTTCTGCTTTGCCCTGTGACTCCAATTCACAATGAATGGGATTGGCAAGGGAAATGTAGGGTTGTCAGACCTTGAGGGCCTGGCTCTGGTTCTCCAGTTTTCATGGGCCTTGTCCAAGTGGGAAATAAAGGTGCAAATTCTTCAGTTGTGTGTGTGGAGGGGGGTCAGCTCTGGGCAAGAGGAAGAGTCATGACTTGCAACAGTTTGTAAGGCTTAATTGATTTGTTGCTTCAGCTTGCTGCAGCTCTCCAGGGAAAATGTGCATTTATTTAGTTAGCTTCTTCCCTCTTAGTTGTTGAAGTGCTAAGGCTCATCCTCCACTCAGCATTCACCTTTCCTCTGAAACTGTCTGAGAAGAGCTTAGTCAAAATGGTCAATTCACTTCATTTGTAGTTCAGACCTTTGATCATCAGTGCAGGTTACTAGGCAACCATGACCCATCACCCATGACTCATTTCTTCATCAGTTCTATTGAGTTGACAAAAGTTGGTAATTCTCATGTCCGTCCTGAATGTGGAACATAGGATTCAAATATAAGATACAAAAATGTGTACAGTGCCAATTTTTAATTTAGTTCCCATGTTTATTTCATTGTGGAACCTAAGGTGTCACATACAGAGTTCCCAAATGGCCTCTGAGTTTATCCACTCTGATAGCAGTGCATAAACTGCCATTATGACATGGTGTGGAAACCTAAGATTTGTAGTTTCTTGTGGTACTTTGAATTCTCTCATTGAGATCTCTAGACTATTCCCTGTTGAAGAATGGATCCTGGGGAAAATGTCCAGGAGTGGGCTGGACTAATATCCCAGGAGAGGATACTGTATATAAGGGAGGAGCTTCATTGTACAGCATGGGATTGTTGGTGTGTAGTGCTATGCAAGTAGCTTTGTCGGTCCAAACAAGCTTGTACACAGAGGAACAAAGAATAAAATGCCTCCTTGAGAGATAATCTGCTTGTTGTCTTATTTGACTGCTTCTGGAGGGAGAGAGAGAGTTCTCCAGCCTGCTCAGAGCTCCGTGTTGCTTCTTTGGTGGTCATCCAGGTGCACAGCTTCAGTGTGGAGCAATGCTGTTCACACAATCATGCTGATAAGGGTTATGGCCCAGTCTGCACTGTGGAGACCACCAAAATGTCAGTGGTTTATGTGTTTGGTGTGCCAGAAGTTTTGTCCAGACTGTCTGTGAGTCTGCAAGGCAAATAGTTAAAGTTCTGTGCTGCTGGCCCGTGCTTTATCAGTGAATGGCTGAGCTGGGAAGATTGCCAAAGGCTCAGTGTGTCCTTGAGATAAGGATACTATGGAACCTGTTAGGTTTCCTAAGTTAAATGACTGTAATTACCCTGCAGAATCACTTCTAGTAAGGGAAGGATTGTGGGATGTTGTGGAGAAAGGGCCTTCAGAAGACACAGTTGTGGAGGAGAGGGGGGCACGAGCGATGCTGTTTTTGACTCTTGAGCCCAGTCAGATGAACCATCTGCATGATAAGAGGTCTGCTCATGTGGTTTGGCAAGCTCTCTGAGATGTACACCAGTCAGACACTGCCTTGTCCAAGATGCTGTGGTGCAAAAGGCTGTATGTCTTCAAAATGCATGAAGGACAGTCTCCATCTCAGCACTTAGAGGTGATAACAGATTAGTTTGCTCAAGTCCAGTGCAGGGGAATTGAAATCTCCAGAGAACAAAAGGTGTACATCCTACAGGGTCCTGCTGACTTGCACTCCTCACCTATTAGTACTAGAAAGTTTGAGCAAGTGCCAGTTGTAGATGCAGAGGACGAAAGTGGGAGAACAAAGGTCATCATCCCCAGGAGAACACAAAGGGTGAAAAGACCACCAGACAAGTTATGTAGTGCAGGGAGTCAGAGTGTGCACTGTGGTGGCTGATGAGCCTGAAAGCTATCAGGAGTTTTTAACCTACCTGAAGGAAGAGTAGGACAAATGGTTTGAAGCCATGGATAGGAAGTTTCTGTCTTTGGTCAACAGGGAGGTGCTCAATGTTGTGGACAAGCCTGGAGACCATAAAGTTGTTGGCTGAAAGTGGGGATTCAAGAGGAAAGAAATGCCCAATGGCACCTACAAATATAAGGCTAGGCTGGCTGCCAAGGGGTTTTCCCAACAAAGGTTTGAAAGCTATGATAAGACCTTTTTCCCAACAGCAAAGCCAGAGAGCCTTAGGTTGGTGTTGGTGTTGGGAGCCAGGAAAGGACAGGTGGCAAGGCACTTCAACTTTGAAACTGCCTACCTGAATGCCCAGCTTGATGAGATGGTGTTCATTTAGCAGGCACTGGGCTATGATGACACCAAGGGTAGGAAGGTCTATAGGCTAAGGAAAGCTCTGTATGGACTTAAACAGAGCTCATGTTGTTGGAACCAGTGCATTCACAAAGAGCTTGTGAGGCTTGGCTACAAGCGCAGCATCACTGATGTGTGTGTGTACACCAAACAGGATATCACTTTGGTGATATACGTGGATGACCTGTGTGTGGCTGCTGGGTCAGAGCAGATAGTAAGAGATGTGCAGGAGGAGTTGTCAAGAAAGTTCATCTTGAAGGATTTGGGGAATCTCAAGGCCTACTTAGGGATCAAGGTAGAGAGGACTCAGGATAGCAGGTTTTTGCTAAGTCAGAAAAATAAAATTGACAAGCTGGTGGAGAAATGTGGTCTAGACAGTGCAAAGGATGTGAAAAGCCCCATGATTCCTGGATGCACCAGTAGTGAGTCATTAAAGGATTTTGACAATACTGAGTTGTACAGGTCTGTCATCGGGAGCTTGTTATTCATTGCGAATAACACTAGACTTGACATTTTGTTTGCTGTTGTAGTACTAAGCAGGAGAGTCAACAAGCTGAAGATTGAGAATTGGACAGCTGTAAAATGTGTGCTCAGGTTCTTGAAGGACAGCAAGGACAGGAAGCTGGTGTTGCATGGGAACACGGCACAGCTAGACTGTTTTGTGGACAGTTCATTTGCTTCATAGGTGGCAGACAGGAAATCTGTGTCAGGCCTACTGATCAGGCATGCAGATAGTTTGATAGTCTGGAGAAGCAGGAAGCAGAACTGTGTGGCACTGAGTACCATTGAGCCAGAGTTCTCAGCTTTGTCTGAGATGACAGGTGAGGTCCAGTGGGTATGTCAGCTATTGGAGGACTTAGGTGAGGAGTGCACCAGTCCAATGAGGACTCACAATCCTGCATTGTGATGTTAGAAGCAGAAAGCCTGAAGCGTAGGACAAAGTACATAGGTGTCAGTTACCAAAATATGCAGAAGATGGTCCAGAACAGGGTTCTGAGTCTGAGGTACATTGAGTTGGAAGACAATGTTGCAGATGTTCTCACCAAGGCACTGCTGGTGGAAAGACATGAGGGGATGTCAGTCTGGTTGGGAATGAGCCAATGATACAGGAAGTCCAGGAAGAACACACTTCAAGAAGACAGGTTAAGTGTAGGTACACACATCTGAACATTTTGGAGGGGATTGTTGAAGAATGGATCCTGTGGAAAATGTCCAGATGTGGGACAAAGGGGACAGGGTTACCTTGTGTCATAAAGCAGCTATGGTGAGCCAGCAGTTGAGCTGTGCTGAGTCACAGGGGACTGGTGCAACACTAAGCAGAGTGTTGAGTCAAACACCTTCAATTCTGCTGTGTCACATCAGTCAGTGACTGAAACTGGATGTCAACCCAGGAGCAGGCTGGACGAATATTCCAGGAGGGGATACTGTATATAAAGGAGGAGCTTCATTGTACAGCATGGGATTCTTGGTGTGTGGTGCTATGCAAATAGCTTTGTCAGTCAGATCAAGATTGTACACAGAGGAACAAAGAGTAAAGTGCCTCATTGAGAGATATCTGCCTGTTGTCTCATTTGCCTGCTTCTGGAGGGGGAGAGAAAGTTCTCCAACCTGCACAGAGCTCCGTGTCACTTCTTTGGTGGCCATCCAGGTGCACATTACTAGGGTTCTCTAGCAGGCAGTTCTACTTCTGCTTTCTTTTTCAAGGAATCACCAAATTAATACATGTTTAGTTTCAGGAAGGTTAATTCTATCATGTGCTTTCAGACTCACCCACAACGTGGAATAAAAAATAGCCACAGCACAGTGATAATTCTGTGTAAATAATGTCCTGTATATAAAACTCTATTCAAAAGTAGACAATGCTCCCTGTGCTCATATGGGTCTCATTTGTGGTTATTTATGAGATGTACATGCATACATTTCCAAATATCCAGTTAAAATGGATGAGATATTGGAGGAAGAAAACCTCTGCTTTGCTTTCTGTGGTGGAAACTGAATGAGATAAGGCTGTATCATATGGTTCTATGATAATAGGCTAAGATCCTAGATTCATAGAATCATAGAATTGGAAGAGACCATGCAGGCCATGCAGGAAGTCACAATCAAAGCACTCCGAACATCCAGTCTCTGCTTAAAAACCTCCAAAGAAAGAGATTCTACTATACTCCGAGGCAACATAATCCACTGCCAAACAGCATTTACTTCTAGGAAATTCTTCCTAATATTTAGGTGGAGTTTCTTTTCCTAAAGTTTGAATCCATTGCTCTTTGCCAGTTTTTGGGGACTGTACCATGCTGCTTGCAGGATTCACCTGCTACATGTTTCCTAACAGAAGCTGGCTCTTTCCAGAGTTGGCTGTGCCTTCAATGTTTTCATGGTATTTGTGTGTGTGTGTGTGTGTGTGTGTGTGTGTGTGTGTGTAGAGAAAAGAAGCACAGTATTATAGCAAAGTTGGCTTAAACATTTTCCTGTACTTTTTTTAAAAAAACAGGCAATTTCTCAAGGCACTCCTGTCACAGTCTCACAGCTCTGAGAGTCCCCTCAAAACCTGGCAGTGTAGTGATAGACAACTGGACAGAACCAGCCTGTTAAAAAGCTTGTGCCAAAATGGCCACTTCTTTCACAATGTCTCTGCCCTTTACCATTCATCCTTGCCACTGCTGCTGCTTGTGCATGGAGGTCTTGGACAGCTCCTTGTGCAAGCAACAAAAAAAGTTCAACTGCTGGTGTGACGGTTGAACCATCATAGTGCCTTTATAAGCTCCATGCCATAATGTTCACATTAAGAGTTGTGTGGTAGGATTGTATGCATCTTTTTAATGGTGAAGAGTCTCTCCTCCATTAGTTGCAAATGTAAACCCTTTTCTAGGTCAAAGAGAAGGAGACAGAAGACTATAGGATATTTCAAAGTACATTATTCAATATACCTGAAAATTATAAAACACCTAAATAACCTTCTAGATAAGAATACATTAGGCAAGAGAATTCTACCAGAAAACACTGCTTGTTTTTTTTAAGAGACTTCCATCCTCTATTGATTTATCTACTAGAGGACTACTGGAGTTAAACACAACATACATTTCTAATCTATGACCTTTCTATGTTTTCCACATACATCTTTTTAGTGGAACACATTAGAATGAAGCAAACATGCCTATGGAAAATATTTTGGTAGACTGGTGTCATATCCAGTGGCAGAACGTGGTTATCCTTGCAGCCCTTGATCAGTTTGCATAGTCTCTGAAATGTCTTCTCCATGCAACCAGAGTTTTCCACTACTGAGAAATATCTTCATGCTAAAGGTTTGTTTACAAGGAGTTGATGTTTCCACTTACAGGAGCATTAAAGCAGTTGTTTTTTCCAACCACTAAGTAGATCTAAACATTAAGCATTTCTTGAGTTGGTTTTCCAGCTCTAAAGCTGCTATAAACATTAACTTCTTTTGGTTTTTTCTTTCTTTCTTTTTTGTATGGGGGAATACAAAAAAGAGACAAAAGAAAAGAAGGTTGCTCTTCCAATTAGCCACATGTAATATAAAAGAAAATATTTGTAAGGCTTTTCTTAAACTTCTAAAAATACCTTGTACAATATTTATGTTTCATTCACAGAAGTCAGTCAAGCACTGCTGAGAAAGGAGATGGTTATTTTTATTGGCTTCTGTTACCACTAAAAGCAGCCTTCTCCTATTCCTGCTGCCTGAAGTGATAAACACTGATCCTGGGGGGCAAATAAACTCCAGCAGTGCTGCTGATTTGGATGAATGCAACTGTGAGTCACCGCAGATTCCCCAAGCCTAAGTCCACTACTGCACTAGTGCCAGTCTGTTAGCTCTGGTACACTAGTATGTTTACATTTTTTTTTAAAAAAAATTATGCATTGGCACTGACCAAATTTCAGAACACATTTCCCTTAGAAAGACCTCAAATCCAAGAACAGAGCTAAGAGAAGAGAAAACACAGAAGGTGGATGTGCATAGCCCTACAATTTTATTACCTTCCTTCTGCATTCCAATTTTCTTCTATCTTAATTTTGTATTAGTATGATGTTAAGATGCCTTAGGATACAAATAGCCATCTACCTAGCCTGGGGTGAGGAAGAGCGGGAAGTATACCTCATGGACTGTATGAGCTAGGCTCCGCAGCCCACCATTTTATGTCCAGCACAGATCTTTTTTGAAACAGAAAATGAACAGATTCTAGGCCAATAGCCTGCTAATAATTTTAGAAAGAAAAGACCTGAGTGTGGGGAATTTGCTTAGCCTTTTTGCACAGATGTAAGATACTCAATATTTTGTCAGTCCAGCCAAGTTCTCTTGTTAAAGTTGAAGGTTTATGAAAATGATCTTGCTCCTCACCCCTGACTAAGACAGATGATGTGATCATTTTGCAAATAGGAAACTTCATTAGAAGAGAAAAGTGGAGTTCTAATGATTTTACATATTACATGGAAAAGTGACAATCAGGTCATCAAGTTACAAGCAGGTAAAGATAAGGTAACAAATCAGTTTGTTGGCTTATTTCATTTCACATTGTTTATGCTGAATGGAAGTGGTTTTATGTAGTTTCAAACAAGAGACTTTCTCAGCCCTTTCTGGAGATGCCAGAGACATTCTATATGTAAGTCATGTGTTCCCCATGCAGCAAGATGCAATCCATGTGGAGGAAGCCATAACAGAAATGGAATATATAATTTAAATGGATTAGTAATCAAATGAGTGTTCAGTTGCAAAGGATGTTTTCCTAAGAATTTTGATATGAAAATTCATTTCTAATAATTCCTGTAGAATTTCTGGCTATCTTGAAAATAGAATCACTGCCTTGCTTGATTCATTTTCTTTGCTTGCCTGTTAGGCAAATGGCAATGGAAATTAGTTTATGTGAAACATTCATGGAGAAAAGACACTAGAAATGTCCTTTTCCTATGTTTAAATTGTGGAAGATATATGAGCATCAACCTTAGTATGAGTTTTTTTAAGGGTTTAAAATATATTTTTAAAAAAATACATGCCCACAACAGAGAGAGAGAGAGAGAGAGAGACTGATTTACTTGCTTGCTTATTCATTTAATTTATACTCCACCCTTCTCATGGCATGCAGTCCAAAGTACCTCACAAAAATTTAAAGTAAAATGCAGCTAAAATCTTATTTTACAAAAGTTAAGAAACATTTAAACAGTAATTCTATTTTTAAAAGAAAAGCACTTAACAAAGACTTAACAAAGATGGAGAGAATAAAGAACTGCAGCAAACTTTTTTTCTTTGGAGAAGAACTGGAAGTCAAGAATAACCAACTAGTATTCATATGTTTTTTGTAAAAAGTTGAATAATGGTAATTTTGTACTATAGAAGGGAATATGTGGGAAAATAATGTTGTAAACAATGTAACTTGATATAATTTTGACAATAAAAATTAAAAGGAAAAAAAATAAAGCTACTCACAGTGATGGAGCATTTTCAAGGAAAATAATAATTAAAAAAAAGCACATGGTTAAAAAAATGTAAAACACATTAAAAGATAATTAAGAAGATGAAGCACCCATGATTAAAAAATCCTTCTGCCACATGTCCTCATAAACATGTCAGTGATGGTGGTCGGACCAGATTGGGAGGATGTACCTAATCACAAAACATAGTACTACACCACAGAAGCTATATAGAGAACTAGAAAGAGAGAGAAACAGAGAGAACAAAAGAGAGGAAAGATGTTGATATGTAATGTGCTGGTATATACAACTGTCACCAGAAACACCTTACAATATGTTTTGAGCTGCTTCATGTACATAGAAATTTTAAGAGGATTTGCTATGAAGAAAATGAGGAGACAATTGGACGATGAACATACTAGAAATGTTTCACTGTCAATGACTATGGTTAACTGTTGGCCTGAACAGACTGCCAGAAATAATCCAGCTTGAGACCACTTTAAATGTCCTGGCTCAATGCTAGGGAATCATGGGGATTGTAGTTGTTTCTGAGACACTGAGCCTTCTCTGTCAGAGAGCTCTGGTGTTACAACAAACTACAGTTCCCATGATTCTCTAGCACTGAGCCAAGGCAGTTGAAGTGGTCTCAAGATGGATTATTTCTGGCAGTCTGTTCAGGCCCTGTATCTGGTTGTTGTCAAAAGAAAGATCCTGAAACAGATAGAATGAAAAAGTAATACATAAGATACAGAGCTTGCATATTCGTATTACATTTTCCTTCAAAGTATGTATATAATTTTAGTGGATCTATATTTTAGAAACTGGAAAGTACAGAAAGTTTCTTCAGAGTTTGGAAACATGCAAATATGTGTGTATGTGTGTGTATGTTGACAGAGTGGGCACTTCCCAAGGGCTTAGGCATTGTTTTGTGAATTCTTTGGCATTGCTTTGTCTTAGGAAAACCGAGATCTCCTCGTTTCTTTTCTTCTCTGAGGACCTGGATTGACTAGCTGGAAATATTACTTGGTTTCTGTATTTGTATTGGATCATGGATCAGAAGGAAGTTACAGTATGTACTGGCTTCTGAACTGAGCTTTCTACTTTGTGGTTCAGAAGTGAAGGCTGAGCAAAGTAAATCAGAGCTGTTTATACAGTTTTCGTTGACTCTACTAAAAGGGAGAAAGAAAAGGGAGAAAATGTTTGCATGCACTGAGGATGTTTTCTTGGGGTTAGTGCTTAGACTTTTGAATATCTGTCCAGTAGTAATTTCTCCCCCTAATTGTGGTTCTGTGAGTCTTGGAAGAGAGATCAGATATGGCTGTGGTAAACTGCTGCTCAAACAGCACTTGTGATGATATTCATATATTTGGTTCAGAAACCTGTTCCTGAAGGCATTGCAAAATGTTCACCTGGAGCAGCAGGAAAAGGGCATTTCTGATAGTGACCTTAGATATCTAGACGTTAGGGAAAAGGCATATTAACAACATTGAACCACATAACAATCAGTGGTACTACTAAGATGATCCTGAAATATATTAAGTTGTTGATTTACTATTAGCACAAATGCAACCTTTTCACATTTGGGATCTTTCTTGGACATGATGTGCATATGTGGAATATAATATTTTTACATTGTTCACTCAGAAGTGCATCCCATTGTATTCTTTCTTCTCTGGTCCTCTTTTTTTTCTAATCTGCTTCCATCTTCACCAGTCCCTGCACAACACCAGTCTTCTTGCTGTGACCTGGCAGAGCTACTTGGCTGCTGTTACTTGCTCAGTATGGATCCACAGGACATATTCTCTGACTTTTTTTTTTTTTTTTTGTAAATGATTCACAGATTCCACAGATATAGATCAGAAGAAGCTAACTTCCATCATCATCAAAGGCGTACCAAAAGAAAAAAAAATCCTCTGAAGTTTCATTTTGCTTGTTAAAAAAAATCTTTCCATTTTAAGGAACATGCAAGGCATTTTTACTTGATTGTCAAAGTCATCAAATTATTTACTGGTGAAAATTTAGGTAGAAAGTCCTTGAGAGAGCTGTTTTGTTCTAGGTAATAAACATGCCAGTATGAGGGCTCATGATCAAGTGATTCCTAATCAAAGGTCAAGATCTAGAAATGAAGAAACAAGCCAGGCAAAACCCAGTATCAATGAAGCAAAGCAAGATCATCTAAGGCAAAGCAAGTTCAGGTTCTGGTAAAGACTGACAAGGCAAGAATTTGAGACATAGATAGCAGCCTGGAGAGCTCTTGCAGGATCTCAAGCTGAAGACTCACCAGAGTTAAGCTCAAATGTTGCATTAGCAGCTCACAATTCTAATTGCTTTTATTATTGAGTGCCTTTGAGTCATTTCTGACTTACAATGATGCAGGGCAAATTATTACAGGGTTTACTTGGCAAGATTTTTTCAGGGGAATTTGCCCTTGCCTTCCTCTGAGGCTGACAGACTGTGACTTTCCCAATGGATTTCCATAGCAAAATAGGGAATCAAACCCTGGTCTCCAAGTGTCCTAGTCCAATGCTCAAATCACTACACCATGCCTTCTCAACAATCCCTGGTTGATCCCTAAATGGACATCATGGTGGTTAACATTAGCTTCCATGAGGCTCAAGCCAGTCCCAACAGCCACAGATTCTAGCAAAGGAAGGCAGTTCCACAAGGCCTTCTAGACAGGAGGTTTTGGTATGAGAAGAAGGCAGCATGACCTGGCTGTAGAAATGCTGGGAGTATGGGAATTCTTTTGCCCTAGAGGTCCTGGACAGAGGGAAACAATGCAATGGTGCGTGCGTGCGTGTGTGTGTGTGACATCCAGAGCACCCTCTGAAGGCAATTCCCTCTTCCTAGTATGGTACCTCCTCTGAATTCACACAGTGTTGAAGTCCAAAATGTATAAGATTATTATACATATAACATTAGGGTAGCATGAGTATGCACCAATATACTTTTGCAAGGAACAATGAGTGGGCACTACATCTTAAGATTGTCTGTTGTACAGTGGTCTATTAATTGCTGACCCAGCAAGTCAGAAGTGAGGGGAATAAGGTATGTGTGTGTTATTGTAAAATGACTGACCACACTAACAATGGTGTCACTGGGAGTATGTGGCCCACACAGGGAGGAAGCTGCTGCCAAGGCAAAGAAAATGGGCCAGCACACCCCTCCCAGCCTTGGTGCAGTAGTGGACTCCTCTTGAGGAGGGAGCCATTGCAGTGCAGGAGAAAGGCCAACAAGGCCCCTCCAGGCTTCAGGTGGTAGCAGCTCCCTCCACAGGAGGAGGCTGTTACCACAGTGAAGAAGGGCCAGTGTGCCCTTTTGGCTGCCACCCCCCCCAGCACCCCCCCAGCATCAGGTGTGTAGGCACCACTGTACATTAGGGAGTGTACTTAAATGACACATGAGAAAATTCAGACACTTGCATAGCTATTTTATGCTGACCTAGCAAGCACGGTTCGCTCATGGGACTGTGGTTAAAGATCCTGGTTTCATGACAGGTATGTTTGAAGATCCCTTCCACTGCAAAAACAAACCTTTTTTTTCCTATGCTCCTCTTGTTCCAGGACCATAATGCTGGACCATATTGTGAGATGACAACATAAGAAATTAGGGATTGTAAAAAGGAGCAAAAAGATAGCTTGGTGTTCCATAACTAATAAGATTTGACTATGAAGTACCATTACTGGGCTTGTCTACATGGGCTCCGCGACCTGGGCGCAGGCTCTCCCAGCCGGGTACTCAGTTAGCGAGCAG
>CM034703.1:184705893-184760506 GCA_020142125.1 Phrynosoma platyrhinos
ATATATATATATATATATATATATATATATATATATAAATTTAAAAATGTAAGGCCTCTCAAAAATATAATTAAATTGCCTGGCTCATCAGAGCATTCAGCAGCCACACTTTCCCAGATTTAATTCACCATGATCCTTATTGGGTCTTACTCTCCAGCTTCAATCTCAGATCTTTCTCCATGATTTAATATTTATTGTGTTTCCAGGAACAGAAAATAGGTTGCAAGGTGCTTTGTTGCTAGCCCATAGAACACAAACAGCATCCGCTCTCATACAGCCTCTGAAGTTCAAACTGGTGCAGCTGGCCAGAGATCATGGAGTGTACTTAAAGGAGTTTACTATTCTGTACTTTTATTTTCCATGGATTTTGCCAAAGCAGAATTGTCTCCAGGACCCTCTCCCATCCAATCCTCTGATTCCCCCGCCTCTTTCATGCTTTCTCTTAGCCTCTTATTTTCCATATCTAGCTTTGGCTCACAGTTCCTCCTTCTTCCATTGACTTCTGTGTCTGACTGTTAATTTTACTGTATGTCCAACAGTTAAAGGTCATTGAGGGATGGTGAGAGTGTCCATTGCATAGGATTTTATGAGAATGTCTTCCTTCCTTCCTTCCTTCCTCTTTCTTTCTTTCTTTCTTTCTTTCCCAACTTGGGCTGATTGTTGAAAATGCTACATCTTTACACTGATGACAACAAGGAAGAAAAAGTGTGAGAACATGCTTTGAAACTTTGTTTGTGATAAGAAGAATGGGGATCAGTTCATCTCTGGATACAGGGCACTCTAAATAATAATGCACACCTCCATAGCATGCATATTTTGATGCCTGGATTGAGGGAAAAAGCAATGTCCTTTTCCGTTCCATGTGCAATTAAAGAAAGAAAGAAAAAGATTGCCAATTGAAACTTCCTTTGACAGTGGTGATGGAATAGTATCCCCCACTGTAGGCAGCCAATTAGCATAAAGAACACATGGTCCATATAACTATGCCCTTCACCATTTTGCTGCTTCTGCCTTCCTCCCAGTTTCTGTTTCCTGACAAGACTGCCTTACAGTGGGGCTGGCTCTGGACGTTATCACACGGGGTCTAAAGCAGCCCCATCCCTGCATCATCCCCATCCCATTCCGGATCTTTTGCCCCTGTGATCAGACAACGTCGCAGTAAACCCCGCCCATCCCTGCATCATCCCCATCCCATTCCGGATCCTTTGCCCCTGTGATCAGACGACGTCGCAGCAAACCCTGCCCATCCCTGCATCATCCCTGGCGCATTGCTGCATCATCCCAGTTCTTTGCAATTCCTCTTTCAAAGAGGAATTACAGCTGCCGCGATCAGAATCAATCCAGAACCATTCCGGTATGATGCTGCTTTCTTGTCTGATGATATGGGGTCCATTCCGGTATGGTTCTGGATTGATTCCATGCCGCTTTTCTTGCCGCTTTGAGATCCCTGGTGTGATAACGTCCTTTGTGTCTGGTTGATCAGTTTGTGCTAGTGGCTAGGAATGCCTTTGACCAGCTGGCTAACTAACCTTGGAGAAGATGGTGCTGGCCACAATTATTCATGCCTTAGTGAGCACTAATACTACTACTACTACTACTAATAATAATAATAATGATACATTTTATTTATAGCCTGCCTCTCCCTGCGGATTGAGGCGGCTTACAAGCTTCAGTTCATCTCACATGCCACTGCCATAATAAATAATAACATCTAACCCCAGTCTGCATTGATCACCTGATACAATCCAATCTCTATTCAAGGTGTGGTTTTTTTTACCTTTCAAGCCTTAGGGGGTTTGGGATTTGAGCATCTTAAGACCTTCTTGTTCCTCCTCAGTTCTCATCTTATACATTTCATTACTCATATTAATAAGTAATAATAATAATAAGTTTTATTTTTAACCCGCCCCTCTGCTCAGCAACCGGGGCGGGGTACAGCATGATCAAAACAAACAGTAGTTAAAACATACCATCAACCCACTCTCTCCCCCTCCCACCCCTTAAAACTAAATTAAACTAATTCAAGATTTAAAAACAATTAATACTGCAAAATACAATAAAAACCAAGGGGGCATTGTCATTCTTGGTTCTCTCATGCCACATAGTAAAACAGAATGTGTTGATTAGGATTGCCAGTTCAGGATTGTCACAGGCCCTGAGATTTCCAGGGAAAAATCTGAGACTAAGGAACAATCTTGGAGACATTATTAAGCATTATGCATTAGAATCATAGAATCATAGAGTTGGAAGCAATCTCAAGGGCCATCAGATCCAACCCCTGCCATGCAGGAATACACAATCAAAGCACCCCTTGCAGATGGCTATCTGGCTTCTGTTTAAAAACCTCCAAAGAAGGAGACTTCACCACACTCCAAAGCAGTGTATTCCACTGTCAAACAGCTCTTGCTGCTAGAAAGTTCTTCTCAATGTGAGGTGGAATTTCTTTTCCTGTAGTTTGAATCCATTGCTCTGGGTCTTATTCTTTGGAGCTGGAAAAAAATTGCTTCCTTAAGTACCAACCAGTTTTACACAGTTAGTCGTAGAAACACACACAGAGACACACACACTGTAGTTTCTTGTTTATAAATTAAGACAGAAATCTTAGCTAAAGGAACCATGCCTAGATCAAGGTGAAATGAGGGGATTATTCCCCCCACCACCACTTACTTGAGGACATGGGAGATAGGATGGCTGCATCTCCTTGTGCTAGAAATGCTGCTGCTTCTTGCCAGGTCAGTGAATGGTAAAACAGGTGCTATTCTGGATTTGATCCTGGATGAAGGTGGTAGCCAGACAGATTAAGGATTCTGTTGGTGTATTGCTCACCTCACTGGTCAACAGTCTCACTTCCTGAGCTATTCGAAGTGGCCTTGAGGGTAGGGGTCAAGTTCTGAAGTTTGTGATGCCGAGGGACTACAACATCCATACTGAGGCTACCCTGTCAGGAGTGGCTCAAAAGTTCATGTTCACCACCACAACCATGGGTCTGGTCCAATGGAATCTGGCCCCACTCATGCTTCAGGGAACACTTAAGACCTTGTTTTCTGTACAGGGAGGGATGATTGTGGCCTGGGAATGCATAATGTGTTCTATGCCTTTGTAATACTCTTAATGCCTTTGAAGAGTGCTCTGAAACTTCAGTTGCCCCAAAGAGCTGCAGCCAGGGGCTGGCTACAGGGAGCACACAACTCCCTTGTTGCAACAGCTCCATAAGCTGCTGGACCATTTCCAGGCATAATTTAAAGTGCAGATTTTGATAAAGCACAATGCAGCTTGAGTCTGGGTTATCTGAAGGATCATATTAGAGTTCTATAACTGTCTGGAGAGGCCCTGCTCTCTGCCACACTGAAGACTGAGGACCAGGACCTGAGATCTGGTAACCCTGTATCTGAGTTGCAGCCTACAGTATATAAATAAAATACAGATTTATTTGTGGAGTGTTTTCACTTTTCTTTGACTATTAACTGCCACCAAATTGACTTTGAGTTATGGAGACCCTATAAATGAGAAAGCTCCAAGTCACCTTCAGCCTTGCTCAGGTCTTCCAGACTCGGGGAAGAATGTCTGTGATGGGGTATATCTAGCTGTAATGTGGTCTTTTTCTTTTTCTATTGCCTTCTAGCTTTCCAAGCATTATTGTCTTTTCTGGTTAGTCATGTATTCTTATGATATGTACAAAGTAAAACAGTCAACTCATTTCAGATAATTTCAAATGAGTTCATTTTCTTATCAGCTTTCTTAATTATCCACAATCATAGAGAGAAATTAGAAATATGATGGTATTGATAATCCTAACATTAGTATTCAAAGATACATCTTTAAACTTTAGGATCTTGTCTAGTTCCTTCATAACTGCCCTTGCATGTCCACTTACCATCTTAACTAAGGATAGAAACATCAAAATGCAGGCATCTGATTAACACTTCCATTTTTTTCTCCTGTTTGGTTTGTAACATCTTGCCTGATGAAGAAGCCAGTGGAGCAAAATTTCTTTGAATTTGCTAAATGGCCAACACAGCAACCCTTGCGTGTTTTCTGAATGTGAAATACCATATTGTAGCTGCAACAGGGGAATCCTGAAGAGTGAGCCAATGGTTTAGGACCTCCAACAAAGGTAAAACAATTTTTTTCTTCTTAAATTTGAACTGGATTGGCATGTTTTACTTCAACACCTACCAAAATGTTCCTGATGCAAAAACCATGAAGACTTCTTGTCCTCTGCCTACAAAGAGGCCTTTGACCTCATAGGAATGGAGGCATCTTGAATTGCAAGAGAGGGGTCTTTGTTGAGATGCAAATGGACTTTAAATTTTCTAGTCTTTGTAAATCTCCCAATATCCACGTGGCCAGAAGGAGGAGGGGCCAGCCTGCAATAGATACCCTCCACTTACCATCTTAAGTAAGGACAGAAACATCAAAATGCAGGCATCTGATTAACATCTCCAATATTTTCTCCTGTTTGGTTTGTAACATCTTGCCTGATGAAGAAGACAGTGAAGCTTTGAAAGCTTGCAGCAAGTATATTGTGCATTTTGGTTGGCCAGTAAAGGTATCACTGTTTGGTGGATTTTTGTTTGAACTTGCAAGTCCTAGTTTACTTATGATTTCTTGACTGCAGGCTTCATTCTGGTTAATGACTGAGCCAAGGTATGGAAAATCTTGAACTATTTCAATGTCTTCATTATTATGTAAATGATGTATGGTGATAATTTTAGTTTTCTTAATGTTCAACTACAAACCTACCTTTGCACTTTCTTCAGTAATCATTCTAAGTCTTTGCTATTTTCTGCTAGCAGTATGGTATCATCTGCATATCTTAAATAGTTATTTTCCTTCCTACAGTTTGTATAGCTCCTTGTCTAATCCTGCTTTAGGTATTATATGCCCAGCATACAAGTTAAATTGATAGGGTAATAAAATGCAGTCTTTGCCTGACCCCCTTGCTAATTGGAAAACATTCTGTTTCTCAATATTCTATCCAAATGGTAACATCTTGTCCTGACTACATGTTAGGCATCAAGACTATCCAATTTTTTGGCACAACTATTTATTTAAGAGCAATCCATAGTCTTTTATGATCTGTACAATCAAAGGCTCTGCTATAATTATAAAACACAGGCTGATTTTCTTTTGAAATTCTTTGGTTCTCTTCATTAACCAATTATGTTTGCAATATGATTCCTAGTGCCTTTTCCTTTCCTTAACCAAGCTTGGACATTGGCATTTCTTGCTCTATATATGGTAAAAGTCTTTGCTGTAGAATATTGAGCATCACCTTGCTTGCATTGGAAATGGCATTGCATTCAGTGTTTCCAATCTGTGAGTCATTGTTTTGTTTTCCATATCTGTTGACATATTTTAGTTAGAATTAGAGTTGATTCTGACTCTGCAGCTTGAAGCACCTCTGTTGGAATGCCATCTGTTCCTGGTGATTTATTTCTCCCATGTACCGCTTCCAATTCACTTTCTAAAATTGGTTGATCATCTTAATATGGTTCTTCCTTGAATGAACCTATCACCCTTTCATCTCTTTTATATAATTCTTCTGTGTATTGTTTCCACTGTCTTTTTATTTCTGGTTGATCATGTAATGTGTTCCCCTGTTGGACATAGAGCACCCCCATTCTTGGTTTAAATTTCCCTTTTGATTTCTTGGATCTTGTGGAAGAAGTTTCTTGTTCTACATTTTTGTTGTCATCTTTTATTTCTCTGCATTAATTCTTATAGCAGTTCTCCTTGTTCCTGGGCACAAGTTGTTGAACAATTCTGGAAGTTAAGAATTTCTTACCTGTGAAGTTTGATAAAGGACATGAAGAAGCAACTGTTTTTAAAAACACACCAGATGCCTGTTTCTTTGTTCACAAGTCCAGAGCTCAGCCAGTCAAAAGTCACTGATCCTTGCTTGAACAGAGAAATTAAGAAACCCAAGACCTCTGTGGTATGACTCTTTTATCAGCTGGTATCAGCAATCATGATTTAGCATTAATTTCCTGAACCACAAACAAGATTGAAGCTTTCCAGACTTGGATGAGTTTTGTCTTTCCAAAATTCATGGAAGTTGGAAGCATACTGCACTGCTGGATTTCAACTATATCTGCTGGCGGGTTGCAGAGCTGGAAAATAGCTTGTACACTTCAGTGAAATTGTAGAGTGAAGACATAAAAGCATGAACAACAAATAATGCCCCAAGGAAAAAAGCAGAACAATTTTGGAGTGGTTCAGTAGCATGGGAAATGCAAAGCAAACTGATCAACCTCCTCCCTATTGCCTCTGGACCTACTTCACTGGTTCAAGTACTAGCTCCCCATGACCTGGACCAACTTGTAATTTTGGAGATTATCACACATAACTTATTCTGTCTTTTCCCTGATGGGATACACATGTGTTTAACTGTCAATAACAAATTTTATTGCATTCTCCTGTGGCCAAGTATATGCAGCCTGTATGCAGCCCATATGCAACCCGGGTTTATTGCATGGCTTTTCAAGGATAGGAAAATCCTGTGGGATAAGCCTGGGTTGCATATGGGCTGCATACAGGCTGCATACTCCCGGCCATGGGAGAATGCAATAAGATCCATTATTGACAATTAAATGTGCCTGTATCCTCTTGGAGAAAAGACAAATAATCTCCTTTGTTTTAGAAATGAGATGGACCCTCATCTTGCTTTACAAATCCTGTATTGAGAATACCAACAAAATGGCAGCATATTATTATTATTATTATTATTATTATTATTATTATTTGGTGAGAGGGCTGTGAATGCATAACTATCTTTTCCCTCTGTCTATGTCCAAGAAACTCAGTGATTGGTAGTTCTTGAGAGTCAGGTATGCATAAATGTCTTTCTCCCAAGTTACAAATCCTAATTTAACTACACAAGCTACAAACTTTCCATCATAGAGGAGATCAGTTATATACTGCTATAATGATGCTTGTTCTGCTCTAAAGCTGTTTCTGATTGGCTCCCACAGATCTCACAAAATCTGGACTTGTTCAATTATGAATACAGGGAGCAATCTTCCCCCTTACTTTGTTTGAGAGCAGTGGTTCCCAAACTTGGGTAGCCAGATGTTGTTGGATGACAACTCCTAGAAGCTTGGACCATTCTCTCTACTGGCTAGGCCTTTTGGGAGTTGTATGATAGAAACCCAACTCTGAGAAAAATGGCATTTCTGGCTCCATATTTAAACATTGATCAGAAAGGAGACTGCAGTCAAGAAATAATAAAAAGACTAGGAATGGGAAGGACAGCAATGAAAGAACTACACAAGATCCTAAAGACTAAAGATATACAACTGAGCACTAAAGTTAGAATTGTCCAATCAATTGTATTCCCCATCACCATGTATAGATGTGAGAACTGGACAGTGAAGAAAACAGATTTTTTTTTTTTTTTTAAATCAACTATCTTGAGCTGTGGTGCTAGAAAAGTGCTGAGGATGCTGTGGACAGCCAAAAAGACAAACAAATGAGTCCTAGAACAGATCAAGCCTGAACTCTTCCTGGAAGCCAAGATGATTAATTGAGGAAGTCATGGTTTGGCCACATCATGAGAAGGCATTACATATTGGAAAAGATACTAGGAAAGATGGAAGGTGTAGAAAGACTACATGTCAGATGGCTGGACTTAATCAGGGAGGCCATGGGCCTGAATCTACAAGACCTAAGCAGAGCAGTGGAGGACAGGAGGGCTTGGAAATGTTTCATCCACAGGATCACCATGAGCAAGGTCAACTGGAGGACAGCTAATAACAACATACCACCATTAGCATGTAGGAGATGCCCCTCTTCCCAGTATTAGCATCTAAGGAGGAAATGTAGGGAAGCTTGTTTCAGGTTGTGATGGTTTGGTGGAAATCTGCATACCTGACCGGGAAGTTAGCATTAGCCTATTAGGCACCACCTAAGCATGACCCAGCATGAGTGTGAGGTCTTTTGGAAATCTTGAATATTGTTGATGCTATTATCAGAAGTCACAAACAGCACTGAAGTACTGAAACTGCTGATGTGTTTGTTACCTCATCCAAGTACTGCAGTTGGAAATCAGATGGGTAGCCCCAGTGTAGCTCTTCCCTGGTTGGAAGCTAAAACTGTCAGTTATTTGAAAAAAAGATGCTCTTTTCTGTCTCCTCTCTTCTATATTGGGGAGCTCAGAGACATTTTTCAATATTGTGTGTTTGTCCAGCAAAAGTAAAAACAAAAAGGTCCTTCCATTTTTTTCTGTGGTTCTGAAACCTTGGGACCAGTTTGCTTTACATCTGGCCACTTTGTGCCTGAGTCACCTCATGTTTAGATGCAGTCCCCATATCTCCAAAGCAGAACTGTTTGTTTTGGGTGTGTGCCCTGTCCAAGGCTTTTGCACATACCCTCTAACAATAACTACAGGAGACACCTAACTTTTGTTGCTTAATCTGAGGCAAGGCTGGAGCTTTCAATAGACATTCAATGCCAGGGGTCTTTTCTGAGGCATATGATGTAATTATAAAGGAGGAGTGCCTCTGGGCCTGTACAGAAAGTTGTCTTTAATTATGAGCCAAGTCCAACATAGATGAAGGTAGGAGTATATTCTAAATACAGGTTGCAAACTATATTGTCAAAATCCAGCATTTCCATTTGAGACTAGGATGAATAAAATATAACATTATGTATGTATATATATATACATATATATATATATATACATATATATATATATATATATATATGTGTGTGTGTGTGTGTGTGTGTGTGTGTGTGTGTGTGTGCATAAATAGTGTGTGTGCGTCTGCGTGCATGTGTGCAGTTTCCAGCCACTGAACTGTTAAAATCCTTTTATTATAAGTTGCATTTCCAGCCACTGAATAGCTGTAAATGTTAAGTGCTTTTCCAGCCATTTCTTCCCCAGCTGCTAGGCAGCTTTAAATACTATCAAAAATTCTGCTTTTCCAGCTGTTGAGTCATTTTTGAGCAATTTAATGGCATTTTTTAAACTCACTAAACTTATTTATATTTTACTCAGAAAGCAAGTGCAAAATTACCTTGGCACCACTGAAGTCTTGTTTTTATGCTCTGACTTCTTTCTTTCAACCTTTCATAGCCACACACACAGAGCACACAGTCTACACTGAATGAAAAATATGTTTTCATCAGACTTTTTGAAAAAAAGAAAATAAACAACACAATTCTGGATATAATGAATCCAAGCTGAGCCTTATGAGTTCATCTTAGCATTTTGATACCTCAAAAGCATTAGCCTTGTGGTATATTCAATGGAAAGACTGTTGTTGTGGTATGTTCAATGGAAAATGTGTCCTTGTGGTCTTTCAACTGGGAATTTTGTACTTATGGGTCCTCCGCACCCAAGGAAATGGGAAGAGCATTGTGGCAGGAAACCCTGATGGATCTTTAAAACTGAGGGGGGGGGGGGAGAGATGGGGCCAGCATTATTTCAAGAGCAACAACTATGTCGCAAAACAAGCAGTCTATGTGTATAAGCAGCCGACCAAGAGAATGGAAAATTCTTTCAGCCCTCAAGGAACCAGAAGAAAGAAGAGAAAAGATCTGGGTCAGAATTGATGGAAAGAAGTGGGGTAAAACCATGTTACAGTAGATGCATTCTGCCTGTACTATTTGCCAGTTATCCAATTAGATTAAGGGTGTAGCCAGATGGATCTCATTTTAGAGCCAGAAATGTTCTTTCAATTGCTCTTGATCTTTGCAGTCAAGATTTGTAGTGTCAGTTGAGACCATTAGTGTTCCCCACTCACACCACTTGACTCACAAGTAATGATGTGGCCACAATATCAGCTCATATTTCAGTGGTTGTCTTCCTACCCCCTAGGGTTTTCTGACTTTCTATTCCCAACCAAATTTTTAAATTTTGCATTAGCTCAGGAATAAGCCAAAGCTGGGGTAACTAGGCTAATGATTGTTCTGGATCAGAGGTTGGACTGCCACTGAATTTTGACTAAACAACATCCATGATAGATTAGTTAAATGTAATTTGATAAAAGTAACCAAATTGACCAGCACCTTCCCACACCCCATCTTCTGTGAACAGATTTCCATTGGAAATCCATGATGCTTTTATCAGTAAGGCAGAAAAAAGCACAATGCTATTGGGTTTTGTCAGCTGATGGCAAGGCCACAGTAGAATGGCCAGGCTATTTCAGAAGAATGGTATGAGGGGTACCATGGCTGCCCAGGCATGGCAGCTGAATAATGTGAGGACTAGTGCTGACCTCTTGCTTGTTAGCCAGCTAAAAACATCTATTAATTCTTGGGCTAGTTGAAAATGTCAGCTCATGGTTTTTGTTGCTTAGATGTTGCTTCAGTGAGCATAAATTGATTATGGCTTCTTTATTACTCTAGGGCAGGGGTAGGCAACCTTTCCCCTTTAAGGGCTGAGGGACTTCAGTTCCCAGAAGCCTCAGCCATGTTGGCCAATAGTCCCATGTTGGCGAATAGCTCCTGGGATTCTGGGAGCTGAAGTCCCTCGGCCCTTAAAGGGGAAAGGTTGCCTACCCCTGCTCTAGGGCATAGCTTACATGCATGGTGAGAATTGGGTTGCGAAAAATGTTAGTTGCAAAATACCTAACAGATGGCTATGATTTGTAGCCTTCTTGATGTATTGGAGCACCTGTACCAAATGCTGTTTGTTTTTTTAAAAGTCTGCACTGCTTGTGTACTCCTGTGCAACATGCATACTTGAGCATAGATACCATGGGACTGTAGCTAAGGGGGGGGGGGAGAGGAAAAATGTAGGCATTGTTGCCCAAGTAAGAATTCAGCCACCTTCAATTCATTCCTTCAATCACCAAATTTCTAGCATTACAGTAACTTGAAACTTCATTTGAGCATTAAAAATACAGTTCAGGTATCCCAAGAAAAGGGGCAAGCAAGCAAAGTTACAAAGGGAAGGTGAGAACAGCAAATATAACAATTCTATGTATGAAT
Organism: Phrynosoma platyrhinos; assembly: GCA_020142125.1. NCBI lineage: Eukaryota > Metazoa > Chordata > Lepidosauria > Squamata > Phrynosomatidae > Phrynosoma > Phrynosoma platyrhinos. The sequence continues at coordinate 184,716,832 of CM034703.1, forward strand.
GATTTCCAGTGTCTCAGTTTCAGGTCTACAAAAGCTCATGCTACCAACTTCTCTCTTTCAGTAATCTCAAAGGTGTTACATTAACTTAACCAGATAAAGGTAAATAGCCAGATAAAGATATGGTTTTACCTTTGCAGTTTAACTAAAGTGCATAAAGAGCACATTGCTTTTTGCTGATATGCACAATTTGTCATAATGTATATGTTTGTTCTACTTTTTAAAAAAAATTACTTTGGAGTAGGAGGACTTATTAGCTTCTTCTAAACCCTGGATTATTTATTTTTGAACTTTGCAACAATTCCTAGAATCATTTATATTGTTTGTTATTCATTTAACATGGCTTAGAACTAGATCTAGATAGGCAGCAGAATATGTGGTTGTAGAAGCAACATTTCAGGTGGCAGGTGGGTGATCACACTTTGAATCCTCTTCTATGTTAAACACCCCCTGCAACTACAAAACAAGCACAATAAACCAAACCAAACCAAATATCCCTCCATGTTGCAGCAGCATTTGTGTTTGTACAAAGTTATTTATCTGAAGCAGTGTTTTAATATGAATTTGCAGCCAGACACAAAATGTACAGTTTTAAAATAACATTTGTACAGATCAGCAGTTCATGTCATGCAAAAGTTGACTTTTGTTATCCAAAGTGCATTTTTCTGAATTTTGGTGTGTGTATGAATTCCACATGACCCAAGATGTACAGTGTAATGGACCCCAAGTGCCACATAGGCAATGACAGGCAGGTCATACCAAGGTCACTTGGAAGACTGAAAAAAATCCATCCCCAAAGCCAGGCAGATAGTGTGGGAGTTGCAAATAGACCATCATCACCTCCATAATCAGAAGAATGGGTGATAATTGCTTAGATGTCTCACCTGATGGGCCAGCTAATGATTTAATCCTTTTCCTATTCCCCTTGAATATTGCCAGTCTGTATTACCCCACCCATACAATCTAACACCTTTGCCCTGTAGCTAGTTTTAGCCATTAAAAACCCATGGATTCCCCCCTCCACTCAGTGTTGCTAGTTGGAGTTCATGGGGACACTACATCACTGTGCTCTCTAGTCTAGTTACTGGCACCTCCATTCAAACCCACACTCTTGGAATGGTTGTGTCTCACGCCTCATCACCCAATTGGATCCCAGAGAAAGCTTTATCTGAAGTAAGTATTACCCTTAGTTTTGCTTCAAGATCTTTTCTAAGCTAACCCCTGACTTCAGGCCTGAACAGACTGCCAGAAATAATCCAGCTTGAAACCACTTTAACTGTCCTGGATCAATTCTAGGGAATTATTGGAACTGTATTTTTTTCTGGGAGATTGAGCTTCTCTGTCAGAGAGCTCTAGTGCCACAATAAACTACAGTGCCCATGACTCCCTAGCACTGAGCCAGGGCAATTAAAGTGGTCTCAAGATGGATTATTTCTGACAGTCTGTTCAGGCCTTTCCTGAGCCTTGAATAAGTGTGTGTGTGTATGTGAATGGCTGTGTGATTTTTCCTTTTTAATAAATAATACTTTAATTGGAGAATTCTGTCTCTGCATCAATTCTTAGATCCACCAGACTCTTGGTATACATGTGGGAGATGGTCTCGCAGGGTCCTTGTAACTGACCCCCTCTCAATTTGAGCTAAATAAATTTCCCCATAATAGACTTTTGGCTACACTTTAAATTCCCAGGTTGGAAATAATGTGTTAGATTTAAAGGTGTTGCCCTGAATCACTGTTTTTGTTTTTTTTTGTTTTGTTTTGCTAACTACCATGCAATAGTATCACATCTGGATGTTAACATAACAAGAGATGAAAACAGGGCAAAATGATACAATGGCCTCATTCCCACTATGTTATAAAACAGTTTGCTAACCAGGTTTGAAACAGTTTAAATGATCCTGGTTCACACTTGAGCTGAATCACTGAAGCGGTTTTGTGAGCCCCCCCCCCCCCCCCCCCCGCTAGACCCATTTAATGCACATCTTTTTGGTGGTGCAGTGGTTAAATGCCTGTACTACAGCCACTCACTCACAAACCACAAGGTTGCGAGTTCAATACTAGCCAGGGCTCAGGCTAGACTCAGGCCTGCATCCTTCTGAGGTCACTAAAATGAGTACCCAATGGGGGGCAATGAGCTTAACAGTTGTAAACTGCTTAGACATCCCATAGCGTGATATGAAGTGGTATATAAATGAAGCCGGTTTGCTTTTTGACACTCATTTTTTCCATATCTTTTGCAATAAATTGATTCAGTGCAAGTGTGAATGGGATGCAAATCAATTAAAATTTGCCCTTTAAATTTGCTGGCCAGCTGAAGAGGGTCCATTTTGAATTGATTCATTAGTCAATATGAATGACAAGAAAATGTGACTGGGGCAAATGTAGTGTGACCCACACTCTGCTGTCAACCCAATTGATTGATTTGGATCACAAACTGATTTATTTGTAAGTGGGAATGAGGCCAACATCAACAAGTGCTGACCTTTCACTAAATGGTGATAGAAGAGGAAGGAAAGGCCCTATCAGCTACTGTTCCTCTTGCCATGCTACTCCTTCATGCTCTATGTACAGGAGTTGAGGTGAGCTGATGTTCTGGTGTTGAGAAGAGAGTGGGAATGGGAGAATGAAAAAGATCACATAAGAAAGAGGCAGGAAAGACAAGGGGGGGAGATTTTGGACAGATAGACCATTGAAGATGCTAGAAAGTGGAAAGAGAAAAACAGAGAAACAGAGAGAGAGAGAAGGCATGTAGGTCATGTGAAGCTGTCAGTATGATGGGAATTGTGAGGCCATGAATATCTAATATTACATTCAAAGGCCAAGATCCTATTGGTACAGTAGATGTCCTCGGGGTAATGACAGCTGATTTTTCTCCTCCCCTGGCTGAACAAGGGCAGATGAAACTCTCTCACAGCTCCACCTTCTGACCACTGACTGGCTATGAGAGTATAATCTGCCATGCGACTTCCTTTGCCTGCCCATGATGACGATGGAAGAGTAGGAATAGTAGACATTGGGGCTAAGCAGACTGGCGGCTGTGGGCCGCCCTGGGAAGGTGCGCCGTGGGACCGAGGCATCCCCAGCCTCGATCCAGCAGTGCACCATTGGTGCACCTGGAAAGGAGCGCTAAAATAGCGCTCCTTTCATATGTCGCCGAAAGTGCACCCCAAAACGTTGAGGTGCACTTTCGGCGATCCTTCCACTGCAGCGTGTCCGGACGCTGTGGCGGGAGGTTGTCCTCGGAGCGCCAGCCGTGCGGAAGGCCAGCGGCTCTGAGGACGACCTTGGGAGAGGGAGGGGGCGCCGAGCGTGCAGCTGCCCCTCCCCTTCCTTGTGCTGAGGACGGCTTTTTAAGCCGTCTGCCAAGGCCCATTGATACCTAGAGAAAGGAGAAAACCGAGCCTTCATTCCTGTGATCACAAGGACAGCTGTATATCTCTTGGTTGCATCAAAATACAGACAATCTGGAGGGATGGAGTTGTGCCTCTGGGCCTCAGAGCCAATGAAAAAGGCCTCCTTGAAGTTCTTTAAAGATTTCATCAAACACAACAATATAAAGCTTTAAGAAGAGAGATACTTCTTTAGGAAAGAAGGTTAAGTGGTTTGAATGTTGGACTGGGATACTGAGGGATCAGAGTTTGAATCCCCGCTTGGCCATGGAAACCCACTGGATGACCATGGGCAAGTCACACACTCTCAACATCAGAGGAATGCAAAGGCAAACCACCTCTAAACAAATCTTGCCAACAAAACCCCATTGCCATAAGCCAAAAATGACTTGAAGGGACACAATAACAATAGCCTAATTCTCTAATTATTTCAGTCTGCTTGCTTGGAGCCTGCAGTTAAATTAGCAGTAAACAAAATGTGCTAGGTATACTTTAAGGTATCAAAGAGATTAGTACTGCTTTCTTCTCTGTATGGTGTATGAAATATGTGATAGAATTCAACTGACTTCAGCCTGAAGGACAGCTGACAGCATTGTGAGAGAGCTACTGCCAATCAGGGTCAGCAATATTGAGTTATATGGAGCAGTAGTTTGACTATGGCTACATCTTCACTGAAGAATTAAGGCAGTCTGACATGACTTTAACTGCCATGGCTCGATGCTATGGAATTCTGGGATTTGTAGTTTTGTGAGATATTTAGCATTCTCTGCCAGAGATCTCAGGTGCCACAACAAACTACAGCCCGCAGGATACCGTAACATTGAACCATGGTAGTTAAAGTGGTGTTCAGCTGCATTAATTCTGCAGCATGGCAGCAGACTGGGTATAAGGCAGCTTCATGTGCTCAACTTACAATACTGATAAAATAATTATTATTGCTTTCTGTGGCTTCATTGCAAAACAATGAAGGATCAGTACATCCAGATAAATTATCAATTTCAGAAAAGGCACTTTAGCAGGGAAGAATTTTCCACGCACTATATAGCCTCAGGTTTTGAAGTGCATCCTCCTATTCTATTTTTCTTCTTCTTCTCTCTTGACTCCGTGGCTTGTTCCTTCCCACTATCCCTTTCTGTATCCTAAACAATTTAATTCCTTGATGTTTACAATCCACAAGATTTCTTCCTTCCAAGAAGAAGTTTCCAATAAGTATTTATAAAGTGGAAAAATAAATGGCAAACAGAAGGTGGAGAAGAAAAAGAATATTCCATACCCTGAGTATTCCAAATGCAGAAGACGGCTGCACACATGTCTGTATATATTTAAACACTATAGGATATATACTGCTAGACTGCGGGTATTAAGACACTTGGGTAGCCAAAACAAAGTTTTGAGAACTAAATATTGTGAAAGTCAGAGGAAAACAAAGCCAACCAAACCTCCTGGCTCCCCCTCCCCTTGTTACTATTTTTATTTTTGACTAACACATTGGAAGGGTAAGTTTATGTGGTCATGTGGAGTTGTTTCTGGAAGGGCAAAATTGTGTTATTCAGGCACTGTATCCATATAAACAGTTAACCTCCCAAGACTTGAGAGATCTTTGTTGTGTCTGATGAAGGCAGACATTCATTAGGATTTTCTTCTTCTTTTTTTGCAAAATTTACCACCAGCTTTTGGAAATCTTCCACTTCATGCAAGTAGGAAACCACAAGTATTCCTCTACTTATATCAGTACCAGAAGCTGAAAATGTGGAATGCCTTCAAAATGCTTTGAACCCTATAATTGTCTGTTGTAATAATGCTTTTATTTATTCAGTTCAGCTTGTAGCTTATCTAGGATAATGGACATGACTTGATTAAATGTAGGCAATTAAAATTATGGCAGCAGAGAATAGAGAGAGTAACTTTTCACTGGTGCTAAGTGAAACTGTCCTCAGGAAATAAAGAATTAGGGTGGATGACATATCCTCTCTCTCTTGCAATGTTATTTTACACTGAGACTGGGCAACAAAGAATCCTGTGGTAAGGAAGTGATGAAATTAATGGGTGTTCGCTAAATTTATTTGATTTGATTGTTATATCATTTCCCCACCAAAAATGAACAAAGCAGCTAGCAAAACAGGAGATGCATACAAAACCAACAAAATCCAGTTGGATGACCATAGCTCCTGTGCCTTGTCATGCCATGTATTCACTCCCAGAGGCTATGCATTTCTTAAACAAAGAATGGATCAGGAAATTCCTCAGGTGATCTTTCTATTTCTGGGCAAGGCTGGCCCTATCATTAGGCATGGTGAGGCAACTACCTCAAGAGGCAGATATGAGGAGGCAGGGTAGCAGTGAGGAGCAGCCAGAAGATTTTGGAGGAAAGAGCTTTGCAGTTCCTAAGCTAGCCTGCTGCTTTTAACAGCCAGTGGAAGAATCTGATTCCTCTTACTGGTACTGGGGCAAGGTTCACTCTCAAAAGATTATCCTGAGCTGGAAAAGTGGACAAACCTAGAAAGTGGAATTAAAGCAGAAAGGGAATGTCTGTGGCCAAACTTTATCAGATGATGCCGTGGTTAACATGTAGTTGGCTTGTCCTCCATCCGTGACTATCACACACTTTTTCAGTTCCATGAATATCAAATTGTATTTATGTGTGATAATGTGTGCAGTAGCATTGTATTTGTGTACGATAATGGGCTGATATTCCAGCACTGGGGAGCCATATTGTCTCAATTTACTCCTCTCCCTCACTCCTGCTATTCCCAAGCAGCCCATTTTTTAATTTTTTTTAAAAATACTTTTTTTTCTTCTCTCCCACCATCACATTGCCATAATGCTTATTGTGTAAAAATTGTGTAAAAAAGAGAGAAAACCTAAACAAACAAACAAAAGGCATACAGGCAAAGCAATAGGGCAAGGAGGTAGCATTAAGGAGTATGCTGGGAAAAGGAGTCCTGCACTGTCAATGGCTACTGCAGTGATTTCTGACACTTGCAATAGGGGCTGCACCCAAGCTGGCATGTATGAGTTTTCTTTCATTAATGCAATCATGGTAGAATGGGGGATTGTGTGATAATCTCCTGGTTGACTTTTGTATAGGAATTAGGAAGGGGGCCCATCTTGTCTTTAGTTTCAGGCAGCAGAATGTTTTGGGCTGGGGCCATACCATTTCAAACTACAGATTTCTGAATTAACTGTTTGACAGTTTCCCCGTATTAAACAGTTGCATCTTCCCATTCAAAGATGGATTCAACATGTCTGAAAGTATCATAGAATCATAGAGTTGGTAGAGACCACAAAGGCCATCCAGTTCAACTCCCTGCCACACAGGAATTGTCAGGAAAATGACATGGATGTGACCACAAGGTGGAGCTGTAAGATAAGAAATGCAAGCATCTCAGCTTCATGGGCAGGTGTGTGTGGGTTGGTAATTGAAAATATACACACCTGAGATGCCTGATGTAACAGGCATTGTTAACTGACTATAAAAAGGAGATGGGAATTATATTCTGTGTGGGTTTGTTGTGGCTGGTGGAGTAGTTTGTTGGTTTGAGAGAGATTTATGAGTATTAGAGATGGCTGTCCTATACTCTGTGTATATATCATAAATATACTTCAAACAAAGATTAAAGCCCTCAAGTTGAGTGAAGGCTGGCCTTGTTGCTGTCTTTATTTGGCAAGCCACAGCTCAAGGCAGTGTGCTGGGGTGAAGGAATTTTTCCTTCTCAGCCTGAAGTCTTTTGCAGAAGGCTCTCCAGAAAACTTCTCCTTGGAGTCCTGTTGATGTGGAACAACTCTGCAGGTGGTTGTGGTGGACACAGCATGTCTTTCTATGCCCCAACAAGGGTTATGGGCCCAGTGTCTGTGTGGACAATGCTTGAGAAGCTGTGGGAAATATATTTCTGCAATTGGTGAGCTGCTTTGTGTTCCTGGAGGGCTGAAGAGAAAAGTCCTGAAGAGGAGTGAGTTAAGTGTGTCTACTCACGGATTCCGCTCTTATCTGTTTGCTTTGGAAGCCAGTTGTTTTTGGCAGCCTGCCCAGACTGTTGTCAGTGTGTTTGTTTGCATCTGTTTAAGGTGCAGACTCAGTGCAAACATGGAAACGGCAGTCAGGTTTGGAAAGTTGTCTGAGAAGAACTATATTTCCTGGAAGTTATATATGCAGGCTTTGCTAATAAAGCAGGACTTATGGGACTATGTAAAGAACCAACCAGACCCTACTAATGAGGAACAATTAGTGGGTGATGAAAAAGCTAGAGCAACAATTGTTTTGGCTTTAGAGCTGAACCAGCTGAACACTATCAGAGATAAGAGGTCAGCATTTGAAGTCTGGAAAGCTCTTGAAAATGTCAACCAACCAGCTGGAGCTTTGTCAAAAATGCTGTGCAGCAGAAAGCTGTATTGTTGTAAACAGCAGGAAGGTGAACGTGATGCTTGTACATTTAAAAAGGATGCAAGAAAATTTTGCAGACTGCAGTAAGCGTGGCATCCATATAGAAGAAACTCAGAAAACATATATACTCCTGAGCAGTCTAAAAGTGAGTGGGAGTTTCTAATGTACAATCTCCAAGGAGTAGCTGAAGCTGATTTAAATGTCAACCTTGTGGCATCCAGAATACTGGAAGAGGCACAGAGGAGAGACTCTGAGGAGAGCTTCAAGGGAGTGACCAGCTGGAGGAGACAACCAACCAACCAACCTACATCCTTGTCTGAGGAAGGAAGTGCTGCTGTCTGCAGAACACGGAGATGCTTTTCCTGTGGGGAGACTGGACATTTGATAAAGAACTGTCCTAAGGTCTCTGCAGTGAAGAAAGGACAAAACTCACAAAGAAAAAGAAAAGATAAGCCCCATGATGGGAGGGGGTTTGCTACTGCTGTACAGGGAGTTGTAAATGAGAAGAAAGACCAGTCTGTCTGGATTTTGGACAGTGGGTGTTCTCATCACATGACCCCTAATAGGGAAGAACTACAGAACCCAAAGCCAGCACCAGTGGACACTGTAGTATTTGCAGATGGTGAATCGCAATGTAGATGTACAAGGGTCTGTGTTTATCCCAGGTTTTAAAAAAGTTTTTCATAATGTACTGTGCACACCAAGGGTAGGCAACCTTTCCCCTTTAAGGGCTGAGGGACTTCAGCTCCCAGAATTCCAGGAGCTATTGGCCAACATGGGACTATTGGCCAACATGGCTGAGGCTTCTGGGAGCTGAAGTCCCTTGGCCCTTAAAGGGGAAAGGTTTCCTACCCCTGGTGTACACCAAAACTACAAAATAGCCTAGTAAGTGTGGCATCCCTAATCAGTAATGGATATGAAATCCTTTTTAAAGGGGATGAGGAGATTGTGTACAAGGATGGAGCAGTATGTGGTAAAGCTGTAAAGAAAAACCACATTTACCATATGGTGGCACAGGTGCAGTGTGGGAATGTAACAAATAAGCCACTGCATGATGCGTGTGCTCATTACCTTCATAGAGTTAAGGGCCATATAAGCTTTAAGGGTTTGAGAAACCTAGAGAAGGTTTGCCCAGAGTTTAAGGTAGAGAACTGTAAAAGTTACCTTGACTGTACTATATGCAAAAAGGTAAAAGGCAAGGCTTACCCTGTTGCAAAGGTGAGCAAATGCATTACCCAGAGGCCTTTTCAGGTGGTACATGCAGACTTATCAGGGCCACATCAAGTAAAAAATATAGGGGGATGCAGGTTTTCCCTAGTGATTGTAGATAGGCATACTAGATTTACCTATGTGGCTATGCTCAAAACCAAAAGTGAGGCTGCTGACATGATCAAAAAATGGGTCAATTCTGTTGAAAGGGAGTTTACCTACAAGGTTGACACTGTTGTGACTGATAAAGGTGAGGAATTTCTGTGTCATAATCTGCAGCAGTGGTTTGGGCAGAAAGGAATCCAACATAAAACTACAAATCCCAGATGCCCATCTGAAGATGGTTTGGCTGAACGTAGGATTGGGATGATAAATCAGATAAGAGATTGTATGTTAGAGGATTCCAGAGCGCCAGCTAATTTGTGGGGTGAAGCAACACGAACCGCTTGTCATAATGTAAACAGGTCATGGTGCAGTGTGATAAATCAAACACCATATTATTTGCTGTATGGGAGAGCACCAAACCTGAGGTATTTAAGGGTGTTTGGTCAATATGCCTCAGTCTATATTCCTCCTCAATTTAGGAAGAAAAAAGAGCCCAAAAGTCAAAAGTTACATTTTGTGGGCTATGAGGGAAATAAGTATAGGTTCCTGATGGATGGGAATAGATCTTGCATTCCAGGAGTGCTAATGTTGAGACTCATGCTGGGTGGAAGAGAGTGTACCCTGACCAAAATGTTGATGTAAAACAGAAAGCCAGTGTGGTAGATAAGAACAATGGAAATGGAGAGGTACATGCATCCAGGGATGTCTTAGATGAGAAACCAGGTATGTCACAACAGCCTGCAATTTTGAGTAAACAGGGCAATTTGAAGGTGCCTGGTACTCCAGAAGAGCCTAGCACTTCATTAGACTTGCAACCAAAGCCAGAGATAGTGACTGTGAAACAAGAACAAGTTGAGACTCATGGGCAAGACACTCAGGCCAATGTTAGTAGCAGTGACACTGAGGGTGGTCAAGGTACATTCCTGATTCCCATGAGGTCTCAGAAGGGAAAGTTCTTCATAGTAAAGCACGGACAAGCCTCTTCTGTGGCAGCAGTAAAAAACCCTGAAAACACTCCAGAAAGAGCCAGGAGAACATGCACTAAGCAGGAGGGGTGGAAGAAAACCAAAGCTCTGGTGTGTGTGGCAGAGTGTAGCCAGGATATGTTTGGTGGGTTGGTCAGGCCTGTAAGTAAAAGGAAATTGAAGAATGATAGCACCAGGGAAGCCAGAGCCAGATGGTTCAGTAGCATGGGCTATCAAGGTCTAAGGAAACACTGTGGCATTGTGAAGAATGGGAACGGAGTTTCAGACTCTAGAGGTATCAGAGATTAAGGTCACAGTATATACAAATAAGTGTAAATGACACATGGTACACACCACATGTCATTTGGAAGGGAATGTCAGGAAAATGACATGGATGTGACCACAAGGTGGAGCTGTAGGATAAGAAATGCAAGCAGCTCAGCACCATGGGCAGGTGTGTGTGGGTTAGTAATTGAAAATATACACACCTGAGATTCCTGATGTAACAGGCATTGTTAACTGCCTATAAGAAGGAGATGGGAATTATCTTCTGTGTGGGTTTGTTGTGGATGGTGGTTGGCAGAGCAGTTTGTTGGTTTGAGAGAGATTTATGAGTATTAGAGATGGCTGTCCTATACTCTGTATATATTGTAAATATACTGCAAACAAGGATTAAAGCCCTCAAATTGAGTGAAGGCTGGCCTTGTTGCTGTCTTTATTTGGCAAGCCACAGCTCAAGGCAGTGTGCTGGGGTGAAGAAATTTTTCCTTCTCAGCCTGCAGAAGTCTCTCCAGAAACCTTCTCCTTGGCATCCTGTTGACATGGAACAACACTGCAGGTGGTTGTGGTGAACACAGCATGTCTTTCTATGCCCTAACAGGAATACACAATCAAAACACCCCCAACAAGCCTCTCTTTAAAAACCTTCTAAGAAGGAGACTCCACCACACTCTGAGGGAGTGGGTGCCACTATCTAACAGCTCTTACCATCAGGAAGTTCTTCCTAGTGTTTAGGTGGAATCACATTTCCTGCAGCTTGAATCCATTGCTCCATGTCCTAGTCTCTGGAGCTGCTGAAAATAAGCTTGCTCCATCTTCAATATGACATCCCTTCAAATATTTAAATAGGCTATCATGTCACCCCTCAACTGTCTCATCTTGTCTCCAGGCTAAACATACTCAGCTCCCTAAGCTGCCCCTCATAAGGCATGGTTTCCAGACCTGTCACTATTTTAGTCGATCTCCTCTGGACATGCTTTTGGGTTTCCTCTGCCTGTCTCAGTCCAGTGTCCATGTTTAACATGGCTGACAAATACACACCCAGGGGAAAACTGAGATGCACATGCTTTGGTGACAGAGGGCATTGCTGTGCAATGGCCCCATTACTGCACCCTTTAATGTTTCAAAGGATTGAAACAAACTTCCCTGTAAACTACTGTCTTGAAGAGATAGATTCAAATCTATCATCATCTCAGACTTCATTCATCATGGAATGCCCAGTACAGTGATTATGGAAACATAGGCAGAATTTATTCAGGACTTTTTGTGGTGGGGTAGGGTATCACTAGTCCCCAGAAAAGGCAGAGTGAATTTAGAGCACCATTCACAAGCTCACAGGCTCACAGGTCATGGCATCTTCCATGACAAACCACCATCATATTTTCCTGATGAAGATTACTGATAAATGGAAAGCATAAGTGGAAAACAAATGGGAGTTTTGTTCCTTTTTTGCTATGAGGAAAAGGGGAAATATGAAAAATACTCAGAGAATACACAGACCTTTGGGGAGGGAACCCCAGTTCTTCCCAAATTTTAATATGAAAAATGATTCTTTATTAAAAAAACTTTTCCATTCTTAACACTTAGGTCTAAACCCAACTGCTTATTTCAACGAGAGTGCACACATTGACTCCTTGCCACCTTACCATTCAGTGGGTCTGTCCTTGTTTGGACTGACAATTGGATTTGGGTATAAAGTATACAGATTAGGGGTGGCACCAGGACCAGATGTACTTAGGCCATCCAGTGTCAAAAAAGTGTTGTGCCAATTCTTGCTGAAATGGAGCTGAAAGCCATTCCTGCTCTTGAGTGGGCTTAGCTGCCAGCAGAAGCTATTCAACTTTGATCAATGCCAGTGGGTATCATATTTTTCTGTCCTAAAATAAAATACCCAGCTCCTAGTCCATGACAACAATGCCACACAGAAAGTCTTTATGGGTCAGGTTGTGACTGGCCATTGAGCGGTGGCTATTCCCCAGTGGTGTCAGTAGGTGGAGAGTTAAACCATCTCTAGTTCCTAGATTTTTCTTCATTTTATCTACCTATGCTGACCTACCTTGTAACCAAGATGTATGTAGTTAGGGTTGCTGATATCATTTTCACATCATCTCATATTTCTCTCAGTCTTCTAAGAGGAATCTCTCAAAGGTTCTCTCAGTCTTTGAAGAAGAAGAAGACATCTTGGTTTTGTTCCAAGATCAGGGGCCAGGTACACCTCACTACCTGTTTGGCCTAGTTTGTTAAACTAAAATTTATCTTCTCTTTCTGCCTCAGTGTGAAATTCTTAGTAAAGATTAGCTTTCTTTGGGCCTCAGCAGACGGCTTATTGAGCCATCTCCGAGGCAAGGAAGAGGAGGGGCAGCCACACGCGCGATGCCCCTTCCTCTTCCTGAGGTTGTCCTCGAAGCCGCCGGCCCTCCACACGGCCGGCGCTCTGAGGGCAACCTCCCGCTGCAGCTACCGCACACGCTGCGGCAGAAAAGTCAGGGAAAGTGCGCCCTACGCTTTTGGAGCACACGTTCCCTGACTTCTGAAAGGAGCACTGATTTAGCGCTCCTTTCAGAGGCGCCGATGGTGCGCCGCGGTGCGGCTGCATCGCTCCGGCGGCACACCGTCCCGCGGCGTCCCCGACACCATCGTCTGCTTCCCCCCTAAATCTACCTACATGCAGCTGCCAAGCCAGACTGCAAAAAGATTAACTGGATCTATTCTACGTGGTGATTAACAACTGGATTTAGGCTGATTGTTGGGGCAAGTCATAGGCTAGTTACAGAGCACAGGCTTTGCATGCAGAAGGTCTCAGATATCATAGGAAAACCTGGGAGTTTTTTTTTTTTTGCCTGTAACATTTAACAACTTGGGTTACAGCATCTTCATGTACTCATAATGTAAGTTTGTAATAGAGATGCAATTCTTCACTAATTTTTTCTTGAAAGTAGTCACCAGTAATTTCAGCTAATTTCTTCCTGCTGCAAGAAAATCTTCAAAAACTACACAGTTTTTGAAGGCAATTAAGAATTTGGGACTTATTCTTCTCAAAATTTGCATACAATTGTTTTGCACAAACAACATCATGTTCTGCCTGGAAAATAATATTTCACCACATAAATATTAATTCCTGCACAGAAAATAGTGTGTTGAATTCAACACAAAAATATTAATTATTGCACAGAATACTGTTTCCTGTGCAAAAAAATGCTGTTTTCTATCAGATCCACCATATGTGAATATTACATGAAATAAATTCCCAATTACAGCATTTTCTCACAGAACATAGCATTTTATGTGCAGGAATTAATATTTCATTGAAATACTATATTCCATTTATTTCATTTTGAATGGAATTTTGAAATTCATTATTGTCCACACATAAAATGTTGTTTCCTGTAAAGAAATTGCTGGTTTGTGTGCAAAACAACCATTTGTGGATTTTAAAGCAAACCATTTGTGGATTTTAAAGCAAAATATATACTGAACTGTGAAGATTATGGTCAGTCCAGGATTCATCTCATTAGGATTTCTAAACACTTGAAAAACATGTTTTTGAATTTTTTAAAATATTTTTAAATACGTATCTTTTTCATCTCCAGCTGTACTCCAGAGGAAATTGCCAGACTGGCGCATCTTTTATATGGAAAATCCTTGGCCTTGCTAGTTAAGAGGCCAACATTTAACCGCTTTAGTTATATTTTATTTTCACTACTATTGTAAGCTGCTTTGGGCCCCATATTGGGAGAAAGGCAGGATATAAATTAAATTAAATTAAATTAAATTAAGATGAAGTCTGGGGAGATAAGAAAGATCTTTCTCTGTGAAACTCTGGAGAGACATGGTTTTTGAAAACTCAGTTCATTTGTTATAAAACAACTTCCTGAGTTTTTTGTTTATCTCTTATTCTATCATTTTATTGAGAGAAGTGAACAGTGGGGTGCCACAGGGTTCTGTCCTGGGCCCAGTGCTATTCAGCATCTTTATCAATGACTTGGATGAAAAAATAGAGGCCATGCTTATCAAATTTGCAGATGACACCAAATTTGCTGGAATAGTTAATACCCCAGAGGACAGGACCAAAATTCAAAATGACCTTAATAGATTAGAAAGCTGGACCAAAGATAACAAAATGAATTTCAACAGTGAGAAATGTAAGGTACTGCTCTTAAGCAGATAAAATGAAATGCATAGATATAGGATGGAGGATACCTGGCTCAATAACACTATATGTGAAAGGGATGTAGGAGTCCTAGTAGACCACAAGTTTAACATGAGTCAACAGTGTGATGTAGCAGCTTAAAAAAACCAATGTGGTTCTAAGCTGCATTAACAGAATTATAGTGTCTAGATCAAGAGAAATAATAGTGCCACTGTATTCTGCTTTGGTCAGGTCTCACCTGGAATACTGTGACCAGTTCTGGGCATGACAATTCAAAAAGAATGTTGATAAGCCAGAGAGTGACCAGAGGAGAGCCACCAAAATGGTGAAGGGTCTGGAAACCATGCCTTATGAGGAAAGACTTAGGGAGCTGGGTATGTTTCGCTTGGAGAAGCGACAGTTAAGAGTAGATATTATATCCCTGTTTAGGTATTTGAAGGAGTGTCAGATTGAGGAAGGAGCAAGCTGGTTTTCTGCTGCTCTAGAGACTAGAACATGGAACAATGGATGCAATTTACAGGGAAAGATTCCACCTAAACAGGAGGAACTTCCTGACAGTAATGGCTGTTCAACAGTGGCACACACTCCCTCAGAGAGTGGTGGTGTCTCTTTCTTTGGAGGTCTTTAAACAGAGGATGGATGGCCATCTGTCAGGGATGATTATGTGTTCCTGAATGGCAGGGGGTTGGACTGGATGGCCCTTGTGGTCTCTTCCAACTCTATGACTCTATGATTGCATGATGCTATGAGTCTATACCCAGCCAGTTTCCAAAAGCCCATGTGAATGAAGTGGCCCTTGCCTACTAGTAAAAGGACAGCTGTGAAGTCTAAAGCAATGTACAGTTTTTTTCTTACTTCACTGAAAATATAAACCTAAGCTGTAAAAATCACAGTAGGCTTAGACAGGCATTGTTATGTTTACTTCTTGATAAACCATTTCTGCCAACACTTAAGATGTTACAAATGTGAGCACCACCCTTTTGCTAGGATGGGCATTTCCTGCCTCTTGATTGAACACTGTCATTTGGTCATTTAGTGGCAAAAGATCAAAGACTGGATTTTTAACCTTGAGTGATAAATTCTGCAAGGAAAGGAATCCCATCTTGCTACCAGTGCCTGTCTTTTTATCAAGAGAAGGGAGTCCAGATAAAAAGGCAAAGTGGACATTTTTGATATTGCTTCATATCATCTCTTCCCATTTTTATTCTGTCATGAGGGAAAATCCAGAACTCTCTGCTATCAATTGTAATTTGTCATTTTTGAAGGGAAAATGTGCCCAGATATAAGCAAAGAAAACAAATGAAATGGAAATGGGATGAAGAATTTAAATTTAACTTTATTCAAGTGCTACAGATTTACCCCTAATATAAGGCTCTTACAGACATACACTCTTAACATACTCTGCTGCCTGAATATTTTTCACCTCATTTCATGTTTAAAACCATTGATCTAGAATATGTCATGACTGCATTGCTTCTTCTGATTCCTGGGCTATAGTTCTGTTATCATGATCAGGTTTTTCAAGACTCATGCTCCATGAGCAAATTCAAAAGGGTATTTAGTCCTTTTTGGTGCATCCAGTTGGATGGTTCTTAGTTCTACCAGTCAATGTTCATTGTACAGCTATTTCATCTTTGGCTCCTTAATTTTCTTCTGTAAGGAAAAACAAAAACAAAACAGTGGTGGGAACAAATGAAAGGTTGTTGATGTCTTCTGGGCCCCACCATAAAATCCATATTTGAGGCAAGGCAATTGCATAATAAGAGTCTTTTCTGGAACCACTCCAAACATCTCAGTCCAACAAAGAGAAAAATAGTTTGGGCTTAAGCAGACAAAAACCTAGGTTTGGGTGTTGGACTATGACTCTGGAGAACAGGGTTTGAATTCCTGCTTAGCCATGGAAACCCACTGAGTAACCTTTGGCACTCTCTCAGCCTCAGAGGGAGGCAAATGCAAACCTCCTCTGAATAAATTTGCCAAAAAAATCCTGCAATAGGTGCACTTTAGGGTCATCATAAGCTGGAAATAATTTGAATGCACACAATAATAATAACAAGAAGATAATCAGTGAGGCAGATAGACTACTGGGCTTGCCTATTCTCATATATCTTTGTTTATACAAGATCCAAGGTGCCTGCAGGAGTCAGTCAATTGGGTGAATGAAGGCTCTTTATGAGATTCTGAACTCTTTTTTTTTTTAAAAAAAAACATTTTCTAGAATTTTAACTCTTTTCCTTAAAACTTTTCAATGAACAAAGTGACAACGGTGACTTCCATGTGGCCAGGATTTGGATTCAGTTTTCTGACTCTCATCCAGCCCATTAAATCACCCAGTCATTGAGCCATCTGCTGCCCAGGCTCATCTAATTCTGATGGCAAGGTACTGTAAAGTTGGGTGTCGTCAGCATACTGATTATTTTTTATTGTGAATTGTGCATGAGCATAAAATAGTGACTAGTGTTTGTCTACTTGTTTTGTCAATGAGTCATGCCATTCTGTATTGAGATATGCATATAAAGCTGCACACCAACACATGCCATGTCCTTCCACATAGTATAAAAGCAAGTATGGTTAACTGACTACCCACACAGGCAATTCAGTTCTGTTTACTTCAGCCAGATTTGAAGGAATCAACTTATCTGAATGCAAATCCATTTGTTTCTCATTTTTAGTTCCTGAAATGGATGACCAAAACAACTATTGATAGTGGAAGTTCCCTCCCCCTGGCCCCTTTTGGCTTATTTCAGCTTCACAATAGGCTTGGGAACTCAGACAAACCATTATTTCCTTTCTTGTTATTTGTAAATGACTTTCCCTTAGGAATGTTATTTAATAGACTGGATATGATGTCAATGCCTTTCTTAAACGCAGTGCTTTTTCCTCAACAAATTTGTTTTCATTTTAAACCCAGATGTATTTTCCCCCCTAAACAGATATAATGGTATGAAAAATTTTAAAAGTGCAAATATGACTAAAAGGACCTTTTAATGTTCTGGAAATATTATAACATGAAATTTCTTTCTGTTCTTTTCCTTTCCTGTTGTCGGTAGAGAAAAAGAATTTATAATGCTATTTCATGGTCAGACGAACTTTTATGCCAAAGTCAGAAAGGTTTTTGAGGGATGGGTGGACAGGGAGTGGTTTCTGGTGTGAGTCGGAATGGAACCTGAGCAAACACTGCAAATGTGTTAAAACTTTCATCACTTTTGTGTCCCATGAAATTGCTGGAGTCCCAGCCTCCAGTTCTTAAAGAAACTGCATGAGGTAAAATGTGTGAATGGCAAGTGTCTGAAATACAGTTTTACATATACCTGTGAAATTTTAAAAATTCTAAATGTTTGATATTTGTACTGTGATTGGCATTACAAATTGAGTCTCTCTTGTATGAAATACTTGGGACCAGAAGTATTTTGCATTTTGGATTTTTTGAGATTTCAGAATATTTGCATATGTTGTAGTTGTCTACCTTCAGCCTGGAACAGACAGGCATGAAAAAGCAGCTGGAACCTGTATTTTCTGGAAGTATGTCGAACCCCTGCTGTCTTCACTAGCTGCTCCCAAGGAGGCCCAAATGTGCATGCCCCAACTGCATGATGCAGTGTCAAGCCATACTTCTGGGTAATTTTTTTTGTTGCTTTCCCACCAAACGTGTGCACCATTGCACAAATACACCACTGGTGACTATCTGCTGCCTAGATGCCATCCCATTGAATGGTTGCCCCTTTGATCAACCACACAGTTTTACCCAATAAAACATTGGCAAAGCACAATCATGCCCCCACATACCCTCTTCACTCCATGTCCCCTCTTGGATTGTCTGGTTTGTGCACTTATGCCCATTGCAAGTGTCACACTTTCACTTTTTTGCATTGCTGCCTCGAATGCTGGCTCCATCCTTTTTAAATGCACCCCTGTATTGGTGCATTTATATGCAGTTTTAGAGCTAGGATGGATTACTCCTTCAGAACTGCCCTAGCGTTGGTGTGTTTAGATTAAGGGTTGAAGGTGTGCATTTTTTGCCTTGAGTCAGATTATCACTGATTCTTTTTGCTCTGGGTTTTAGCCAGTTTCCACCTCTTTGGAGGCATGTGTCATCTAAATTCCCCGCCTTCAAATCAGATGCAAATTGCATTATTTGGCCCATCTGTGTCACTCTTTCAAGTCATTTACAACTTATAGTAACCTAAGGTGTACCTATCATGAGTTTTTTTTTTTTTGTAATATTTGTTCAGAGCAGGCTTGCCATTGCCTTCCCCCTGAGAGCATGTGACTTGCCAAAGATCACCCAGTTGGTTTCATGGCTGAGTAGGGAATCAAACCCTGGTCTCCAGAGTCTCAGTCTAAAACTCAAATCACTACATAATGAGATAACTTGGAGATGGGACCAAAGTATAAATATGAAATTCATTTATGTTTCATATACATCTGATACACGTATCCTGAAAGTAATTTTATGCATAATATTTTTAATAATTTTGTACATGAAAAAAATTATGGGTATTTAACCATCAGAAAGCAAAGATGTCACTATCTCAGCCACCCATGAAAAAATATTTTTGAATATTCCAGATTTTGGAAATCTGGAAAAGGGAGAATCAACCTATTTCTTAAATAATTTTAGCTGCTTTTAAATTGCCTGGTTTTAAGAGATAAATGATTTCATATATTTTTAGTGTTCAAAATTATTATCATCATTATTTATTGTCCTAAACTGATTTCATTGTATACCACTTTGTGATCCTTGAATACAGTGTGGGATAATATATTTTATTTAGTAATATTTTATTTAATAATAAATTATTTCTGCCCTGCTGTCAGAGTGGCTTACAGAAAGCATTAAAACGAGTTACACAATTTAAAACAATAAAATAATTAAATAAAGTAAAATCATGTTAAACTGCAGTAATAAGTTAAAACAGATAAAAATGATTTAAACATTTTAAAATGAGATCAGTATATTATTTGGAATGAGTTAATGAGGCCCAAAGGCTGTGATGAACAACCAAGTTTTAAATTAGCACCTAAATGATGTGAGTCTTGGCATCAGTTGGGCCAAATGTATATTTACCCATCAATGGAGCCATTCACAATAACTAAATTCAGATTATTTGTCCTTTGGGTGAAATAGAGAACAGTCTTATTAAATCCCTTGTTCTTGGATTGTCTAATTGGTAAGTCCAGACCAGGGTCCAACTCAGGTTGTAAAAGGTGAAAGTGGGAATATAAATCTACCTCATTAGGCCAGTTCTTGCGTTGAAATATCGTGCAAGCTTCATATATGCATTGGTGTATAAGCCCGTTAGTTTAACTATATATTGTTCCAATTTGTCCCATGTTTCTTTTAATTTTTTTTTGTGATGTGAAGGAGGGATGTAAACATTTATAATCAGTAACCAAAAGGAACTAAATTTAATTAATAAGGTAATAGCCAAGTCGGCAAGAGGGACAATAGAAGATTGAGAATATTTAAGGTTGGTGGAAACTAATATCGACAGTCCTCCACTAGGATGGCCACTGTATGTGGGAGCAGGTGCCACAAGGGAGTGTGCAGTATAACCCTTTATAGATAAATCTTTTCTAAGCCAAGTTTCCGGAAGTAAAATTATATCAAAAGAAGCAATAAATTCAAAAAAAGATGGATCACACATATTTCTTCTTCATCCGGCAATATTCCATGATAGAAGTTTTAGTTTTTCTAAGTTAGATTTTGTCTGATGTCATAAGTTCACTGCTCCCTTATGTAGTGGGTCTTGGAATTTGGTGGCAGCTGGAATGACTGACTGTTTTGTAGATTGTGAGTTTTGAGAGGTATACGGAATCACTGTTGTTTCCTCTATAATTTCTGAAATTAAGTGGACATCACAAATACTGGCTGCTATCTCCTCAATAATTTCTAATGATGGAAAAACACCATCAACATTCGTAGAAATGAGATTGTGTGTACTTAATGGCCTATCTATTTTAAAAGCCGTTTTCTGAATCTTCCAAATATCGCATTTCCATTCAAGTCTAAGGATTTATCTCCACTGTAACAACATTTTTGCTTTTCCTGTCATGTATTTCATTTGTTGTAGATTTTTCCGATGTTCGACTACTTATCAAATATTGTCTCAAGCCTCCTAACCTAGTAAGAATTTCGTTCTGAGCAGGATAAGGCAGAGCCAAAAAGGTATCAATTAAACATTTTTCTTCCTCCAAAAAAAGGAGATTATGTAATGTCCTTAAATGGGAATCATTCATAGACTCACATTTTTTTGTTAACATTAAGCCCAACAGAAGCTTGATTCTTATATTCTGTAGATGATTGTTCTCTCATGTCCCAATTTTTGGTGGAGGTTGATTTGAGAGGACAAGATGGAAACTGAAAAAGTGGCTGTGGAGGCGCTCTATTAATCAAGAATCTTGAGACAAATATATCCTTGGCTGCAAATATAGGTTCATTTCTGAACAACACCATGGCAAACTTTGGTTCTCTAAATGTGATTAATGCAGGTACTCTTATATTGCTATAGTATAAGTCAGGGGAAGGCAACCTTTTTGAGCCGGGGGCCAGGTTGCTCAGACAATTGCTCAGACAATTGCTCCTCAGACAATTGGGGGGCTGAAGCACCAAAAATAAATAAACAAACAAATAAATAAATTAAAATTAAAATTAAAAAATTAAAAAAATTAGGTTGCCTACCCCTGGTATAAGTATTTTATATAAGTGATATCTTCAAAAGTAATCTCAAGAGAAGACAAAATGGTGTTCAGCGGCAGGCGCAAGTGGTGGCAGTGGCGGTGGTGGCAGGAGTGGCTTCGGGCCGGTAGGAAGGCCTCGACGGGTTGGGTCCAGCCCGCGGGCTGTAGTTTGGGGACCCCTGGTCTAGGGATTCTACTAGTATACCAACCACCGCATTGTCTAGCAGACTCCCTAACCGAGCTGGCACAGCTGGTCCCAGAGTTGCTGTTGGAGTCGCCCAGACTTTTAGTTCTGGGAGACTCCAACATTCTACTTGAGACCAGTCTGTTAAATTGAACTGGCACAGCTCGGGGGTTCATGGAATCCATGACAAACATGGGCCTATCCCAATTGGTCATTGGGCCCATGCATTGTGCAGGTCATAACCTTGATGCTGTCTTTAGTACGGAACAGGAATATCCACATTTAATACGGAGGTTATTAAAACCACTGCATTGTCATGGACGGATCATTTCCTAGTCAAGACTGAACTAAGAGACACTACCCACTCCACCAGGGGTGGTGGACCCATTAGAATGGTCTGCCCTCGAAGGCTAATGGAACCAATGGGATTCCAGAAAGCCTTGGAGGGTTTAATGGTTGGCATCGCCGGTGACCATGTCGAAGCTTTGGTTAATACCTGGAACACCAATCTTACCAAGGCTATTGACACAATTGCTCCCTTTCTAATCTGCTTCAAATTGGAAGCCATGGTATACAACAGAGTTTAGGAAAATGACGTGGATTGGACAACGACTAGAGCATACCTGGTGGAAAACTCGACTCTTATCTGACAAGACTCATCATAGGAACTTTCTTTGATCCTATCAAGAGGCAATACGTGCAGCACAGAGATCCTTCTGTTCTGCATGTATTGTGTCTGCAGAGTCCCGTCCAGCAGAGCTGTTTAGAGTGGTAAGGAAGTTGACGCAGGTTCCTCCTGCTCAGAACCCATTGCTTAACCCAACAACAGCCTGCTGTGATGCGTTTAACAACTTTTTTGCAGATAAAATATCTCAGATAAGAGCCATCCTAGACCACAGTGTTTTGACAGAAACAATTGATGAGGTGTCCAGCAACTCCATTAACGAAATTATTCTGGATCAGTTCCAACCTGTGAGTACCGATGATGTGGACAAGCTCCTTGGCAGAGTAAGGAAAATGACCTGCCCTCTCGACCCTTGTCCATCATTTCTGGCCGTCCAGTGTGTGTGTGTGTGTGCATTGAGGATGTTCCTCATGAGCATCATCAATGCATCCCTCAGGGAAAGTCATATTCCATCTTGTTTGAAGGAAGCAGCTTCCCTGGACCCCCTGGATATGAAAAAATATAGGCCAGTCTCTTTGATAACATTTTTGAGCAAGGTAATTGAGAGGACGGTTACTCTTCAACTCCAAGATATCTTGGATGAAACTGATTATATGGACCCATTTCAAATTGGCTTTAGGACAGGATTTGGAGTTGGGACTGCCTTGGCCAATGACCTACGTCTGAGCATCAACAGGGGTAGTGTGACCCTGTTGGTGCTTTTAGACCTCTCAACAGCTTTTGACACGATAGATCATAGCATCCTCTTGGATCGCCTGTGTGGGTTAGGAATCGGAGGCACTGTGTTTCAGTGATTCCGTTCCTTCCTCTAGGGCAGGTCCTAGAGGGTGCTGCTCAGGGACAGTCGCTCCGCAAAAAAGGAGCTCACTTACGGCATCCCTATCTGAAGCTGCTAGGTGAGATCATTCAGAGATATGGGGCTGGGTGTTATCAGTACACTGATGACACCCAGATCTATTTCTCCATGCCTTGATCATTGGCCTTGACTCCCAATGGCGTCTCTCCTCTCAATGAATGTCTTAAAGGCAGGATGAAGAAAAACAGATTGAGAGTGAACCCAGACAAAACAGAGGTGCTCACAGTAGCGGCCCCAAAACCAGATATTAGGTTGCAGCCTCCAGTCCTGGACGGGGGTTACACTCTCTGTCAAAGACTGTGTTTACAGTCGGGGGTTGCTCCTTGATTCGTCCCTCCTGATGACTAATCAGGTAAATGTGACGGTCAGGAGTACCTGTTATCAGCTTCAGCTGATACACCAGCTGCAGCCTTTCCTGGAAGTAAGGGACCTTGAGACTGTGGTGCATGCGCTGGTTACCTCCCATCTAGATTTCTGTAATGCGCTCTACATTGGGCTACCCTCATGCTTGATCTGGAAACTTCAATCAGTAAAGAATATGGCAGCCAGAGTGGTCTCAGGAGCATCTAGGACAGACCACATAATTCTGCTATTAAAGTCCCTCCACTGGCTGCCTATCAGTTTCTCAGCCCAGTATAAGGTGTTGGCTATTACCTTTAAAGCCTTAAATGGCTTGGGTCTAACCTATCTTCAGGACCACCTCCTCCCATACAATCCTCCCCGCACACTCCGGTCCTCTAGGAGGAATTTGCTCTAGCCAGTAAAATCAAGGCTGTCTGCAACCTCCCAGAGGGCATTCTTAGTTATCGCCCCCAGATTATGGAACTGCCTGCCGGACGAGATCCATCAGATTACGAGTTTAAGCAGCTTTAAAAAGGCTGTGAAGATGGATCTCTTTCGGCAGGCCTTTCTCATTAGTTCCCGGCCTCAGGAGCTGCATGTCTCTTCCTCTTTCAGTTTTTTTTTGGCTCACCCACTGCTCGTGTTTGCTTATAGTCGCTCCAATTTACCTCATTTTATTTGATACTTTATGTTATGATTTTTTTATAAGTATGTGTAGTTTAATATTTTTTTAATAAGGGAGGAGTTTGGGGGTTTTTTAGTCTGTATTTCTGGTGTAATTTTAACTGTTGTAAGCTGCCCCAATTGTTTGGCAGAGGGGTGGGGTATAAATTTATTATTATTATTATTATTATTATTATTATTATTATTATTATTACATTCAGTTAGAAATGTTTTGATTGTTATTATATATTTTGCCAGTGAAGAAGTCCAGTCCTGATCTTCTGTCTTACTCAGGGGTAGGCAACCTGTCGCCTTTAAGAGCCGAGGGACTTCAGCTCCCAGAATCCCAGGAGCTATTGGCCAACATGGGACTATTGGCCAACATGGCTGAGGCTTCTGGGAGCTGAAGTCCCTTGGCCCTTAAAGGGGACAGGTTGCCTACCCCTGGTCTTACTTGTTGGCTTTCGTAATCTAATGTCAATTCCAGAGATTAGGTCTATTTGTCTCGGTTCAGATTCAAGTGGTTGTTTTGTTACATTATTCACAAGGTCAGCAGGTCTAAGGGAAGGCAGATTTTGAGATTTAATAGCATCAAGTGATTTAGATCAGGGGTATGCAACCTTTCCCCTTTAAGAGCCGAGGGACTTCAGCTCCCAGAATCCCAGGAGCTATTGGCCAACATGGGACTATTGGCCAACATGGCTGAGGCTTCTGGGAGCTGAAGTCCATCGGCCCTTAAAGGGGAAAGGTTGCCTACCCCTGATTTAGATAGTTCAGCATTGGCTAGCTCAAGGGCAAGATTTGGAGAAGAAAAACTTCTAAGAATAGGCTCACAAGAACCTATATTGTACAATGTCCAGTCCATCACTGACGCAAGCTTAGCTTCATTATTATTGGGCTCTATTTTAGGTTCAGTACAACTATCAAATAATTCATGTCTACTTTGAGCATAGAACTCAGTGATCTTTAACTGCCCTTTATCTTTCTTAGGAGAGTGTTCTACAAGGGGAGAAATTCCCAACATTTTATAATCTTTCCTAGTCATCACCATTTTAATTAAATCTTTCACTGTGACTCACAAAGCTTACTCAACAACAAGATGCATACAATTACTAATTATTAGTTCTCCTATTATCAAACCAGCACTTTTTCAATATGCAAGGAAGATAAATAGACATTGCCCGTGGACCAGATCTAAAACTACGGCCATATCCCCCTAACAGCCCTAACCACTATTATCTAAACATCCTCCCTACCACACCATTATCAAAGGTAATGGTATTAGGGTTACAATACATAACCTCCTGCCTCCAAGAGAAAAAAAAAAACACCTGCCTAAGCCGCTGGGTGGGTGGGTATTTTCTCCTTCCTCCACCGCTTGCCTCCCGCAGTTACTACTTCTGCTGTTGTTGTTGCTGCTGTGCTGTGCCACTTTTCCCACCGGGAGCAAGCTGGAGGGGCAGGCAGTGTTTTATAGCCACCTCCACTTGCCTCTGGGTCCTGGTGCCACTGCTGCTGCTGCTGTTGTTGTTGTTGCTGCTTCTTTGGAGGATACTGGGTGGGGTGGGCATTTCCCCCCTCCTCTGCCACTTGCGTCCTGCAGTTACTACTGCTGCTGTTGTTGTTGCTGCTCTACTGTGCTGCTTTTCCCACCAGGAGCAAGCTGGAGAGGTGGGTGGTGTTTGATAGCCACCTCTGCTTGCCTCTGGGTCCTGGCGCCACCACCGCTGCTGCTGTTGTTGTTGATGCTTCTTTGGAGGACACTGGGTGGGGTGGGTGTTTCCCCCCCCTCCTCCCCTGCTTGCCTCCCGCGGTTACTATTGCTGTTGTTGTTGTTGCTGCTCTGGTGTGCCGCTTTTCCCACTGGCATTATTTCCAGCCTTCAATTTTATTGGTTGTCACCAGCTATCTGCCAATTGGCTGTTGCTAGGCTGGCTCAACTCTGTCTTCTCTCCACAGGACGACTGAGTCAACCTGGAGCCCTGTAGGATTGAACCCACAATGTTTTGGATGCAGTACCAGCATTTAATCGCTGTGCCACCAGGGCACTCCCAGCAGATCTTAATCCTCAGGTAGGCATATATGTGGAGAGGCACCTCTTCAAGTATTGAGGTCCCAAGCTATTTATGGTTTTAAATGTTATCTCAAGCACCTTGAATTTAAACTTGGGAGTCAGAAGAATTCTTGGTTGAAGCCAGGGACATTATCAGGGAGGAATACAAAAAGACATTTTCTGCAGCCAAAAAGACAGACAAGTCTCATCAGATGACAGATAAAAATCTTTAAGCAGTTAAGGACAGAGAAGAAGCAAAAGCAAAAGGTGACAGAAATAGAATCAAAGCAACTGTTCAACAAATTGTGTACAGAAACAAGAAAAAACATTGTAATAATTAATGCAGACAAATAGAAAACAACAACAAAAAAGAACAAGAGACCTCTTCCACAAATTCTGGAAAATCAAAAGGTGGGAGAAGATATCGCCATCACTTGGAACCAGGCTCTCCCAGCTGGATACTCTGTCAGTGAGCAGGTAAGAGAAAGTGGGCAGGGGGGCGGAGTAGCTCTCGTTCATAGAGATAATCTCACCTTGACCAGGATACCTATCCAGAAGATAGACCACTTCAAGTGTCTGTACCTAAGCCTGAAGACCAGGGATAGTAAAGGGATTCTGTTAGTATACCGTCCACCCCAGTCTTGGAACTGATACAGCTGGTCTTGGAACTGCTGCTGGAGTTGCCCAGACTTTTAGTTCTGGGTGACTTCAACATCCCTCTCGAGACCAGCTTAACAGGTGCGGCTTGCAAGTTCATGGATGCCATGAACAGGCATGGGCCTATCCCAATTGGATGTTGGGCCAATGCACTCTGTGAGTCATGCCCTTGATGCGGGCTTTAGTATGGAGCAGATACATCCGTGGGTGGATATACTGCACTGTCATGGACGGATCATGGGCGGATCATTTCCTGGTCAAGGCTGAACTAAAAGCCACTGTCCATCTCACTTCTGCACATATTGCATCTGCAGAATCCCATCCAGCAGAACTGTTTAGGGAGATGAGGGAACTGACACAGGTTCCATCTGTGCAGAACCCTTTACTTAACCCAACAACAGCCTGCTGTGACACTTTTAACTACTATTTTGCAGATAAAATCTCTCAGATAGAAGCTGACTTAGATGCCAGGATTATAGCAGAATTGACTAATGAGGTGTCCAGTAAACCCGTTTTAGAGATTAAACTGGATCGGTTTGAACCGGTGAGTACCGATGGCATGGACAAGATCCTTGGAAAAATGAAGAAGACAACATGCCCCCTCAATCCCTGCCCATCATGGCTGGTTGTCCAGGGGGGCGATGCCTTGATGGTCTTTCTTGAAGGGATCATCAATGCATCTCTCAGGGAAGGATCTATTCAAACATGCTTAAAGGAAGTGGTTGTTAGACTGCTCCTGAAGAAACCTTCCCTGGACCCCCTGGATTTGAAAAATTACAGACCAGTATCCCACCTGCCATTTTTGAGCAAGATGATTGAGCGGGCCATCGCCTTTCAACTCCAAGCGATCTTGGATGATACTGATTTTCTAGATCCATTTCAAACCTGCTTCAGACCTGGATATGGGTGGAGACTGCCATGGTTGCTCTGGTAGATGACCTATGCCTAAGCATTGACTGGGGAAACGTGACCCAGTTAGTGCTTTTGGAGCTCTCAGCGGCTTTTGACACAATAAATCATGACATCCTCTTGGAATGCCTGGGAGAGTTAGGAGTTGAAGGCACTGTAATTCAGTGGTTCCGTTCCTTCTTCTCAGGCAGGGTCCAGAGGGTGCTGCTCGGGGACAGTTGCTCTTCAAAACAGAGCTTAAATGTGGCATCCTTCTGGGTGCCATCCTGTCTCCAATGCTATTTAACATCTATATGAAGCTGCTGGGGGAAATTATCCAGAGACATGAGGCGGGATGTTATCAATACACCGATGACACCCAAATATATTTCTCCATGTCTCGGCCATCAGCCATGATGACAGATGGCATTTCTCTCCTCAATCAATGTCTTGAGGCAGTAATGGATTGGATGAGGAAAAAACGACTCAAGCTGAATCCAGACAAAATGGAGGTGCTTACAGTAGAGTCCTCTAAACCAGGTATTGGGTTACAATCCCCAGTCCTGAATGGGATCACGCTCTCCACTAAGGACTGTGTTCGCAGGTGCTCCTAGACTCGTCGCTTCACATGGTAGATCAGGTGAATGCGACAGTCAGGAGCGCCTGTTATCAGCTTCAGCTGATACGCCAGCTGCACCCTTACTTGGAAGTAAGGGACCTAGAAACTGTAGTACATGCACTGGTAACCTCATGACTCAATTTCTGCAATGCACTCTACATGGGGCTACCCTTATATCTAGCTGGGAAACTACAACTAGTACGAAATATGGCATCCAGGCTGATCAATGGCAAATCCAAGAGTGATCATATCACACCTGTGCTGAAATCTCTGCATTGGCTGCCTATCGGTTTCAGAGCACAGTATAAGGTGTTGGTGATTACCTTTAAAGCCCTACATGGCCTGGGCCCTACTTATCTAAGGGATTGCCTTCTTCCATACAATCTGCCCTACATCCTCAGGTCCTCTGGGAGGAATCTGCTGCAACTGATAAAAACTAGATTAGCAGCAATCTCCCAGAGGACGTACTTGAACAGCTTTAAAAAAGCTGTCAAGATGGATCGCTTCCGGCAGGCCTTCCCAGATTAGATTGCTCCATTTCAATCTGTGTCCCTCCCTCACTATACACCCTTTCTATACACCTATTGGTGCTCTAGAATGCAGGCAGTTTTTAAATTTTATGTTTTTATCTTAATATTTATTTATTTTTTTAAAAAAGGGGGGTGTTAATTGTTATTATTGTTTTTATCAATTAATGTAAGGTATGTTTTATTTAAATTGTTTTTACATTGTGTAAGCTGCCTTGATTGCCTTGGCAAAAGGCGGGATATAAAAATAAAGTTTATTTATTATTATTTAAGGGAAATTTAAAACCAAATTTAAAATCATGACCAGCAAGGGAACACGTTACATGACCAAACAGAAATAAAAATACAATGGAAATAATACACTGAAGAACTATTTGTTCAAGAAGGAACCATCTGAAGATGAACCTCCATTTTTAGAAAGACAAGTGGAACCTCAGAGCACTTGGGAAAAAAACCAATAGAGCTGCTTCAAGTTACAGTCAGTAAATGTGGAAACAAAAAAATGTCCTGCAGATTACAAAGCACTACATCCCAATCCCCAAGAAAGGGAACACCAGGGATTGCAGTTACCACAAGACTCATTGCATTAATTTCCCAGGCAAGCAAAATGATGCTCAAAATTGTACAACAAAGACTTTTACTATATATGGAGCAAGAAAAGCCAGATGTTCAAACTGGGTTCAGGAAAGGAGGAGGTGCCAGGGATCATATTCCAAACATATGTTAAACAATGGAGCACACCAAAGAATTTCAAAAGAATATTAGCTTTTCTTTATAGTTTGTAGCAAAGCCTTTGATTGTACAGATTATGAAAAATTATGGATTGCTCTTAAAGAAATGGGTATGCCACAAAATTTGATTGTTCTGATGCTTAACCTACTCAGCAAAAAGAGGCTACCATCAGATAGAATATGGAGAAACAGAATGGTTTGTAATTAGCAAGGGGGTTAAAAAGCCTACAGTTTTATGACCTATCTGTTTAACTTGTACACTGAATGTATCATACAAAAAGCAGGACTGGACTCAGAAGAAGGAGGTGTGAAAACTGGAGGAAGGAACATCAACAGTTTAAGATATGCAGGTGACACCATACTACCAGCAGAAGATAGCAGACTTGGAATGATTATGGAAAAAAGTCAAGGAAGATATTGCAAAGGCAGTTTAACAGCTGTATGAATAAAATAAAAATAATGGCCACAGAAGATTTAAAGGAGATGATAAAGACACTGAAATTGTTCAAGATTCTCACACCTAAGCTCATTCATTAATCAGAACTGAGACTGCAGTCAAGAAATCTTAAAAAGACTAGGACTTGGAAGGACAGCTACGAATTGCCAGGGCAAATTCAGAAGGCTACAGATCTGAATTTGCAAGACCTAAACAGAGCAGTGGAGCACAGGGAGTCTTGGAGATGTCTCATCCACAGGGTCACCATGTGTGAAGGACAACTTGAGGGCAGCTAACAACAAAAACAACAGCCTCAGAAATTTCTGCATTACCTGCCTTCAGCAGGTCACCAATCAACAGGTGTCCAAACTGCATCTCCTGGTATTCAAAGAATCCACTTCTGAGCTAGGCTTGTCCAACAGAACCTTAATTTCAGACAGATTGTGGGATGGCTGAGACTGAGAGAATTCCGCCCCCCCCCCCACGCTGGACAGAGATCTTTTTGTTGAATTGGGTTGACTTTCAAAAATGGATGTGATACCTTCCTGTCAGAAAACAGATAAAACACAGAGACACCAGGCAAATAGACAAAGCATTTTAAGGTGAGAAAACATAAGTTGACAAATTACATTGGTTGTTGGAATCCAGAATTCCTTTCTCATTTCTGACATGGAATGGAGTAGAATAAGGAGTCTCTTTATTTACCTCAAGGACATAACTGTTATTCTGAAAAATCAGTATATGAAGGATCTAGTAGCAGCTTTGAGACTAACGTGATCTCAAAGGTGCTACTAGATCCTTTTATTTAGCTAAAGGGTCAACACATGGCTATAGGGGACTTATGCAGCTCCAACTTTTGTTTTTTTCAACTTTCTAATATCCCTCCAGCTCCCCAGGAATGCACTTTTTCTGGTAGAAAGGGGCGATTTGTCTCTTCTAGGGGCCTCCATAATTGAGAATTCACCATTTTAACTAGGAAGTACCCTCCCCCATTTAACTTTTTAAAACACTTTTTTTCCAAATCTGAAAGTTGATATCAAGCCAAATCTGCCTTCTCAGTTTTCAGTATTTTTGGCAGCATGTGCCACCTCCAGAGTGTATTGAGGGCAGAAAAATACCCCTCCTCATGCACACCAAAACTGCTACCCCTGGTTTTCGTGATGTCAAGTGGATCATAGGTATATTAGGAATGGATAATGAACCTTAAGCTAAGGTAATCATGCTGACTACATTTGTTGTGATCAGGCTATGCTGTGCTAGGCTTTGGTGAATCCAACTCACTGCCATTGCTTCATAAGGAGCTTACCTTGGCTTAGCTAGTGTTTTTTTTTTTTTGGATGTTTGGCTCTTGCCTGCTCCTTACTGTGAGGCAGACCCAGTGACTCACATCCTCATAGTGGATTATTTGCATTGCCAGCCAGAACTGACTAAATACAATTTGTTAGCATGAGGTAGAGGAGAAAATGGTACCCATCAAATCAAGATATCTAAGACCAGCCAAGTTATTTTGGCATCTGAGGAAGAAAATGTCCTTCTGTGGATATTAAAAAACACACTGAACTCCACAATAATAAACCAATAAACCACAGATCAACATCCACCTGAGGCAATCACCTCAGCTGGTCTAATCATAGTGCTAGCCTGAAGTGGTAGTCCCATCTACAATGATTTTTGGTCAATAGGAAGGAATAGTTCTGAGACTCCTGCTACCTCTTTCAAAGCAAAAGCAAAGCAGCTTATTTATATACCGCTTCATATCACGCTATGGGATGTCTAAGCGGTTTACAACTGTGAGCTGATTGCCCCCCAACAAGCTGGGTACTCATTTTAGCGACCTCGGAAGGATGCAGGCCTGAGTCGAGCCTCAGCCCTGGCTGGTATTGAACTCGCAACCTTGTGGTCTATGAGTGAGTGGCTGCAGTACAGGCATTTAACCACTGCGCCACCCAAATTTCCCCATGTTCCCCAAATATACCGTATTTCCATTCTTATCCCACCTATGCTATAGTACTATAGTTGTAGATCAGCCACAAAAGGCATAAGTGGGGAAGGTTTTGCAGTCCATGGGGCCATATCACTTATTATCTGTCTACATTTGCTTATATCTAAGAGAACTACCCAACAGTCCTAAAATGCTGAATTTTAGCTCAGCCCAATGCTGTAACCTTTTCTCTTAAATTCAGTTGCTAGTTCCAACTAGAATAGACACATTAAATCAATTAGTGAACAAGCCCACACTTTTGTGAATCCCACTGACTGAATGGGCCTACTCTAATTGAGAGTAGTAATTGGATTTAGGCCAGAAATTTCAATCACTTTCATGTAGGATTTTCAGACAATATGTAGAGGCCACCAGTTTTTGCATACAATTGACGCTCTGGCACACTGTTTTCCTGTATATCAAGAATCTCAGAACTGGACAAGTTATGAAGTTCAGGGTGTGTGTGATAAGGAAACAGACACATTTGATTGTTTTTCCTCTAGCGTCTCAGCTGATATATCCATTATACAATCAGTTGATGATCAAAGGTTGCTGAAGGTTCTTAGTTTTCTGGTTGGGCAGACTGTTTGTAGATCAGCCAAAGAAGGCATAAGGTGGAGTTGCATGGAGCCCTCTCTGTGCAGCACATGTGTTAACATTACTGTAAATAACAATATGTACAGATCGCTCCAGGATGGAGAGAACCTTGAATACTGGGCAAGCCAGTGAAATTCTCAACTCATTGTGCCAATATTAGATGGTTGACAGTCCAGTTAACTGCATGCAGGCCACATGTGTTGGAGGAGAAAATTTATTTAGCTTGCTATAGGTTCTTTCATTTTCTGAGAGCACTCCTATACTTGTAGTTTCTTTGCCTCTGTCTTCACAGATGTACTGAATCTGTGCTGCCTTTCTCCATTGTTCAGGGCTCAGTGAATCTGGGTAATGAGTACTGGTTGGTTTCCATTTCACGTGCCAAATGTTTTCAAACTCTCCTCCTTTGCCTCTTTTAACCAGCCCAGAATGGGAACAACTCAGCAGTCCAGAAGGCGACGGACTGGAGCTCTGAAAGTTCTCTTTTCCACTTACCCACACTCAATGTGATAATACCGAGAGGAAACAATTAAAAATAATGTCCCTTTTATTATAACTGAGTCTACAGCCTTTCAGCACATTGACTCCAGAAAGACTTGGAGAGACATCCTACAGACTAATAAAAAATCCTTAAATATCAGTTCTGAAAGTTAATTCATGTGGAGCCACTCTTTTCTGCCAAAAATGGAACTTTTCTTTTTCTCTGCTACAAATGCTCACTGAGTCCTTCAGACAAGATGAGTAATGTTACAATTCTGGCTTCTTCTGGAAATTATCAGGCCATTTAAGAGTCTATTGAGTCTAATAACAGACTGTGCTACTGGGCCCATTGTGTCTAGGGAACAGCAAAGCTTCCATGAAACCACTGAATTGGTTCATTAGTAGGCCCAAATGCCTACAGATGGTTGCAAAATGAACACAAAGCTAGAGGTGGGAGGGCCAATGGCTGTGGCATCCAGTGGCTCCCATGGCAGTGGAATGATGAATTTACTCTGGGATTAAACCTATTCTAGGAATGGAGTTCAGCACCTAGAACAACTCCTTTAAAGTTAATACTGAAATCTGAAATGGAGTCACTGCTTCACTGACATGGAAGCCATCAGCCATAATTCCCTGATGGTTGCCAATGGCATATTCATTTCCCACTGGCCCATAATATCCACCTATTTTCAAGTCTGGTCACAGTATGCTAAAAGCAAAAAGTGGGCATAAATAGAAAAACATTTCAGGAGAAATATATTCCTGTCAAGCCACATATATATTCTTTGAAATTCCTTCATTTTGAGGGTTCCCTAGCTCTCTGGTTCATAAAAATGAAATAAATGTGGTGTAGTAGTTTGAGCATTGGACTAGGACTCTGGGAGATCAAAATTCAAATACCCACACAGTCATGAGCAAGTCAGGCTGTCTCTCAGCCTAAGTGGAAGGCAACAACAAATTCTGTCTAGAAAATCCTTGAAGATTCAACAACAGCAACATAGATTTTCATACTGGGGAAGTAGAAAAGGATGATTATGTTGATTTTTGAAAATCATCATCATCATCATGAATCATCATCAGTATCATCATTGTTATCATCATTATTCGTCTGCTGGTACCAATGCTGGCCACC
This sequence comes from Phrynosoma platyrhinos, assembly GCA_020142125.1. Taxonomy (NCBI): domain Eukaryota; kingdom Metazoa; phylum Chordata; class Lepidosauria; order Squamata; family Phrynosomatidae; genus Phrynosoma; species Phrynosoma platyrhinos. The sequence goes on from CM034703.1 coordinate 184,750,815, forward strand.
TGAACTGCTAGGAGTATACATGGATATACATATTTTAAAATAACAGAACTGCAAAACTCAATATCTGACTGTTGGAAACTATCTGTAAACTCATGACTGTAAATCAGGGTACATTCATGTGCAATGTGAGATTCCAAAGTGGGACTTGAACAAGCAAGTTACTATTTTGGATGTCAGTATTCACTGAAATGGGGTTGGTGAGTACTTTATTGATCCTCCCACTGGACCCGTATATAAGTAATAAAATCATTCCAAAGTAACAGGTAAAGGAGCCTTGGGAGATCTCATGGTAGGTTTGTTCAGCTCTCTCTTGACATGGTTTAAAATGGAGTTAAATATCAGGCTGTTTATACCTCCATTTTCCAGTTAATTTAAAGTGGGCCCAGGCCTTTAAGTGATAATTTTTTGTTGTTGCTTTCATTTTATTTCGATATTACATTATTGCTGGTTTTAGATTGTCTTTCAAAATACTTTCAAGGCAGCTTACCATAGTTAAAGCAAATATAGCTAAAACTTCACAACACGCAATAGTTAAATATGTACTTAAACCAGGGGTAGGGCCGAGGGACTTCATCTCCCAGAATCCCAGGAGCTATTGGCCAACATGGGACTATTGGCCAACATGGCTGAGGCTTCTGGGAACTGAAGTCCCTCGGCCCTTAAAGGGGAAAGGTTGCCTACCCCTGACTTAAACTATCAAAAATTTAAAACCAGTTAAAAACACAGCCCATTAATAAAACCGAATGAACAATCTAGCATGTTATATTTTTTACTTGTTTGTTTTATGACTATTTTTTTCTAAACCACCTCACAAGGCATGAAAGATAGAACATCGGTATCAAAATTAATGAATCAATTGGGACAGAACATGCCCCAATTTAATTGGAACAGAACATGCAGAATATGGTAAGTTTTTTTTCAATACAACCAATAAAGAAATGATAAAAAGGACTGACAGAGAACTATTTGCCTGCCAACGTAGTTTGTTCTTATTTTAATTTTGGCTCCTGTTGGGCTGCATCTGCATGGCACAGTTAATGCAGTTTGACACCTCTTTAACTGCCATGGCTCAGTGCTATGGAATTTTGGGATCTGTAACTTTGTGAGACATTTAGCCTTCTCTGCCAGAGAGCTCTGGTGCCACAACAAATTACAGATCCCAGGATTCCATAGCACTAAGCCATAGCAATTAAAGCAGTGTCAAACTGCACTATTTCTGTAGCACAGTTGCAGCCTTGGTTTCAGTACTGTAGAAGAGACATGTATATGCTACCTCCAGGCTACCTCTAGGCTAGGATAGGTGAAGGACAAAATCTTGTGGGTTCTTAGAGGCATGGAAGGGCTTCCACCCCAGAATGTTCCATATAAGATTCTTCTACCAGCAGTGATGGTGAAACACCCTGACCACTCCAGTAGAGCTGTGCTTCTGGAGCTTTCTGGAGATTGGGGCTTCATGGGAGCTCATTTGCTGAATCTGTCATAGGATATGCCTCTTGTGTCTCCTGGACCCCCTTATCCCTCTCCTGGACTTCCAGAAGCAATATTGATATTTATATAAATGTACATTTGTTTTGGATAATTTATGCAGGTTGCAGAATCCAGTGTTCCTTGCTTTCAAATGTTGTGTTACCTTTGCACAGTTTGAACTGCCTTTTAAAAACAACAACAAAAACACAGAGAGGACAAATAGATCTACATTTGGAACACCAACATGATATGGATAATGAAGACCAACATGGGACACTATGGCAGGATTCTCTAAGGCTGCATGTACTTTGCAGAAATACAGTTGGCCCTCAACATTTGTGGCTTTGAATTTTGCAGATTTGATTATTTGTGGATTTGATCAATATGTTCTCTCCAGGAATTTGTAGGTCCTCCAGCATGACTCTGTGGCAAGTTGACCATAGTCACACTGGAGGACCTAGAGGTTCCAAGAAAAAACAAAAACAAAATACTTCCAAAGTAATTTGTAGATCCTCCAGTGCAATTCTGTGGTAAACGTCTGCTTGGCATTGACCATAGAATTGCAATGGAGGGCTTACAAATTCCTAGACAGGTATTCTATCAGATTTTTTCCAAAAAAAAATGTATTTTTATTTGTGTTTTTGTCACTGGGATCTTGTGCCTCTAACCCCAGCAAATGTAGAGGGGCCAATGTAATTGAGTTTGACACTGCTTTAATTGGATGGCTCAATACTACGGAATTATGTGATTTGTAGTTCTGTGAGATATTTAACCATCTATGTTAGAGAGCTCTAGTGCCACAACAACCAGTCCCAGTTCCAGGGTTCCATAGAATGGAGCCATGACAATTAAAGCTGTGCCAAACTGCATTAATTGTGTAGTGTGGCAGCAGCTTGCCACATCTATCTAATTTATTTTTAACACTCTCACTTTCTTAACTAGTTTTATTTTATTTTTTTTGCTGTTTTCATTATTTCAGTTAGATCTTTGTAATCTTGAGTACAGACCTCTGCATCTTGAGCTTCTTACCTATTGTTCTTGCTCCCAAGTTAGTAAAGAATTATACTTTTCAGGATTTTTTTTTAAAGAACGTGTATATACAGCTGCTTTGAAAAGAATGGGATGTGTCATAACAATGGATGTTTACCTTCTAGAAGTAACACAAGCTTGGGTAGGATGCTTCAAGTTGTGCTACTCCTTGAATGTTGGAGACTGATCCAATGACTAGGCAAGGAGAGTGGATTATGTGATGGGAATGGGCATTGCTTTTTCTAAGCAATGTTTCATTCCCTAAAATGCATCAGTACTGTGACTAGGAAAGGATGAGTCTGCCAGTGTCATTTCCTGTCCCCCTGTTTGTGACTCTTGATCAATTTAAAAAAAGAAAAAAAAGATGCCCTGAGCTATACAAAATTTTACACTATCCCTAGTTGTGATAGGTTTTTATTACCTAGAGTAGAGCTGACTTATGGTTACTATCCTTTGTGGTTAAGAACAGATACTTTCCACAGTGAGAAGTTGTTTGTTTCTCTTTTTTAATCTCTGACAAAGAATGCAATTGCTAAAAGTAAGATGTATTAGGGGCTGTGCAGACCGGCCAAAAGGGCCAGCCTGAGGATGGAGTCAGGGTGTAGCGACCGCACACCGGTCTCCCTGACTCTGCCCTTATGCTGTCATCATGCTACCCACCCAAACAGACAGCGGGCGGTGCCAGGGCACTCCCTTGGCGCAGCATTCACACATACTGCACCAAAGGAACACTGAAAAGCCACCGCCGCAGTGGCAAGAGTGGCTTTTTGCCACTCTGAAAAGGAGTAGCATTTGCCAGCTCATTTTAGAGCAGCAAAATGCTGGATCAGGGCTGTCGCGTACAGTTGCCATGGATCTTATCTGGCGCTCCCAGGGGTGGCATGGAGCCGCCCCTTTGGCGCAGTCTGTAGAGTCCCTTAGTCTGGCAGAAAGTGAAATGGGACCTTTCTTGAAATGAGGAATTCACTGAAAGCAAAAGAACTTTCCAAGAAAAAAAAAAGGCATATTTACTGAAACATGAATCTCATTTACTGAATTTGTAAACAGAACCTCTGGGGACACTGGCTTCTTTGAATCATGACAGAGGTTCTGGAGAGAATGAACCCAGTCTAGACCTCAATGACTTCACTGGAATGAGAAACTCTGTTTCCTGCTAAAAGAACCAGATTGACTGTTTTGATTTAAAATGCAATATACAGAAATTCATTATTACATATATCTTATTGATGCCAAGGACAACCTCTAAGATTCAATCTGATTTAAGAATTTTAAAGGTTTGTAGTTTACAAATAAAAAAATTAAAGGAGAGGGTCTTGGAAAGCCCCATTATGATCTGAGTTGCCCGTGACCATTTACTGTCCATTTCTTGAACATTTTACACAGACAGGGAAAGATATGTTGTAATGGAATGTAACTTCTGTCCTGACAGAATCTAGCAACTCTAATGTGCTTGATTTTTTGTTTGTTTGTTTCATACACTTACATGTTTATCCCTTCCTTCCTTCCAAAGAATTCAAGGCAGTGGTATTATTATCCCACTCATTTTACACTCTCAGAAAACCTACAGTGTCAGTTTGACTGAGAGAATATAGCTTGCCCAATGTTGTACAACAAGTTTCACATCATGTTACAGGATAAACTGCCATAGCACACCTGAACAATGAACATATGGTGTGTATGTGTATGTATAGAAAGAGTTTCATCCCCGCTCTTCTTGGTCTTAATACAACACTAACCACTGCAGCACATTGGTTCTTGAATTGACATGATCCAAGAAGCACTTTAGAGCCCACATATTTCTCTTACTATTTATTAGAGCATATTATTAACCTCAACATCTGCAGGTAAAGCAATGCCGTTGACAGCACTTTAACTTCCATGACTCCATCATACAGAATCCTGGGATTTGTAGTTTTTGAGGAATCTGCACACTTTGGTAGAAAAGGCTAAAACTTTGTAAAACTATAAATCCCAGGATTTCATAGGCTGGAGCTACAACAGTTAAAATGGAACTGCATTATTTCTATTGTGTAGATGAGCTATTGTATAGATTGTGTAGACTGTGTACCCATTGTATAGTGTAGATGCACCAATTGTCTTGCAGCAATCATTTTCTTTTTGTTTCTTGATCATTCAGACTGCAAGGCTTGCTTCTTTTAACTGTTCAGCTCCTGAGTTAAAAGCAGGAGAAATGGTGTTAAATGTGGAGTTAAATAATGCTGTTCCTGCTGTTGCTTTAGTAATTTTAAGATTAACAACAATCTGGTATTCTGTAGCCTCTCTGAAACAGGTTGTTCCTAAACATTTCTGAAGAGCCAGTTGTGTTTGTCTTTTGCTAATAAATAAATAAATGATAAATAGTGCTGCGGCACCTTGGAGATTAATAAATTTATTTCAGAGTTTAGTCCAGGACTAAGATCCTACATTGTACAGGTGGAGTGGAGTGTGAGTACCAGTATTTGCCAGCGTTCTTAGTGGAGGTGGCAGAGATGTCAACTGCTGCTCCCACCGATGATCAACAACAGTTGGGGTCTGCCAGGCACAATTCCATCTTGCCAGCCACTGATGACTGCAGAGGTGTGCCTGGGCTCATTTGGCCTCTCTTGAACACTGAGAGAGGAAAGAACAGCCTGTGGCCTGAATGGCTTGGGGCCTTGCAGGAAAAGGTAGTGGATATCCCTTTTGCAAGGTTTTTAAAAAAGGGATACAGTGGATATAACCAACAGTTATGCCTATGAATGTCACCAGCAATACTCTAGCTCCCAAATGCTCTAATTTTATAATAGCATGAGTTCTCAGGAGTGGTATCCCACTTCCTGAAGCATTCTACACCTTTCCATGCATGCTTGAAAGGGTTTCATATTTGGGAGCAGATGATTCAGCCATCATGCAGTAGGGAACACACATGCTGCCGTTCAGTCTGCTGTATCCTAAAGTAGAAGAACGGATACTTTACCTGTAGCTAATTATAATTTTTCCATAGCCCTCTTTAATAACTTCCTCAGCTGTAGTGGGGGAAGCTAAATAGGAGGGAGCCCTTAAAGGGATAATTCCATTCAGATGTGCTGCCGATTTTCCATACAACTAATTGCATGAGGAGCTATGTGTGTGGCTCCAGTGTCTTTTGTGAAACGACCAAGTGATTCTCAAATAAAAACTAAACACTGCTTTGTCTGTTCTGTTTGCCTCTGCTCTCCCTTTGAGTGTGATACCTTGCTCCAGCACCCTCTTAAGATTAAGGGGGGTTGCAGACTGCCAGAAATAATGCAAATTGAGTCCACTTTTAGGGTTAGGGTTAGTGCTAGGGAATCATGGGAATTGTTTTTTTTTCCCTGAGACATTGAGCCTTCTCTGTCAGAGAGCTCTGGTGCCACAATAAAATACAGTTCCCATGATTCCCTAACCCTAACCCTAAAAGTGGACTCAATTTGCACTATTTCTGGCAGTCTGCAATCCCCCTTTGTTGTCCATCTTCTTCCTATACATTGAATAATCTGCACCTTCCTGAGCCCTGAACACCTTTGCAGAAGCAGCTAATATGTGAATATATGTGTGGATGGAGCTGGAGATTCATTCATTCTTTTATTTAGGTCTTCATATATTTGCTGAGATACTGCATCATCTTAATGTTATGTAAAGATCCACTGGAGGAGTTACTTTATGCATACCTCTCAGTGGAATAGCAAAACATGCAATGCATGCAACAGGAGTGGCCATGTCTAGATAACTGTTCTGCATTCACACCTGTCTTATTTCCCTTTTTCACATCTGCATGCAAGTACAACTCTGCTTTTGCTGCCATCATCTTAATACAGCCCCAGCACAAAATCAAGCACTTCTCATGCATAGTGCAATTTGTATCTACATTCACTCACCAGGAGGAAACCAGCCATTGCCTTTCATACCTATGCAGCCAACTTAGGGGGGATGCAGATGGGCAGCCCTGAGCCACCCGGGAAGCAGAGGATCAGGGCCGCTGCTACCACATGCAGCGGTTCTAGTTCTCCCATTTGCCAGCTCAGAAAAGAGTGGCAAAATGCCACTTCTTTCAGAGCCGGCAAATAGAGTGCCCCAAGAGCCGCCATGTTGCTTTTCTGCATGCCTTCCAGTGCAACATGTCAAGATGCTGCGCTGTCAGAACGTCCTCCGGGAGGTGTTGGGGTGGCCAGTGTGTGGCTGCCTCTCCCCTTCCCTGCCTCCAAGATGGTGCAAAGGGCTGTCTGTAGAGGCCCATAGGGAGTTTTACAGTAAAACTCATCATAAAACAAACCAGTAAAAAGGGGCACAATAATAATTCAACAATACTAACACTGATTTAAGATCTCTTCAAAATTTGTCCAGTCTGCAATAAAACTTGACCATCCAGTAAGAGGGCTATCACCATTATACAATTTCACCAGAGAACATCTTCATGCCCTCCCATGATCAGTATTTGCTTGCAATGTGATTTGAATTAGCAGCTTTAAAAAACAGCAATAAATAACCTCCTTTTTAATGGCATGTTTTCATTGCTTGAAAGAGGTGGTCATTTTAAGCTTCTTCATCATGGACATTGCCAGAGCCATTTGGAAGGGAAAAATGTAAGTGAAAAGGAAGGGCTGCATTCTTACATTAAGGGCATTCCAAAATTGTCCTTATGTTTTCCAGAGATATTTCAAACGCCTGTACACTGCCATGATATTCCATCACTTTGAATGCTGTATCCTCAAACTTCAAATAGGATTTTTAGAATTTTCAGTTTTGTTAGGGCTTGAACAGAGTGCCAAAAATAATTCAGTTTGAGACCACTTTAACCACCCTGGCTCAGGGCTAGGGAATCATGGGAACTGTAATTTATTTTGGCACCAGAGCTCTCTGACAGAGAAGGCTCAATGTCTCTGAAAAAACTACAGTTTCCATGATTTCCTAGCATTGAACCAGGACAGTCTGAAACTGGATTATTTCTGCCTTCTGGTTGCGGCATGGAGAGTGCCTAATCTTCAGGCCCTCAGTCATTTGGCTTCACTCTAGCAATTCTGAGTTCAAAATTCTGAGTTCAAAATTCTAACTGGATTGAAATTGAAAACCTTGCTCTGGACTGCTGCTTGTCATCATGACCCACAGATGCCCACTCAGGAAATTGGGTGAGGCTGAGTTGGTGGGCTTTATAAATCAGGGGACGTTCCCCATTTGGTTTGCTAGAAATGAATTAATTTCTCTCTCATCTTGTGTCTACTTTGAGATAAGACTCTGTGATTTACAACCCTGGACTGTTGCTTGACACTGACATCTTGCTATTCCTATGTGGATTCTGCTTTGATTTACAGCTCCTGACCTTGGACTGTTTGCTTTAGGACACCACTTATTCCTTTGGCTTCTGTACTTTTGACATTCTGCATTCTGTTGCAGTATGAGAGGGGGGCAGATATTTAGCTTCCCCTGTCAAAAAACTCTGGTGCCCCACCAAACTACAAATCCCTGAATTTCATAGCATTGAGTCATGGCAGTTAAATTGGTGTCAAACTGTTTTATTTTTGCAGTGTGGCAGCAGCTTGAGTCCCAGAAGTCTAAAGAATCTGCATGTTCTGCACCAAAGCATTTCTTCTGGAGATTACAGTTTCACAGCTACTGATCTCTTCTTAGGGCCAGCCCTGCTATTAGGCAAGGTATAGCAAATTGCTCAACAAAAACAGAAATTTTCCCAGCTCCTGAATCCCTGTTGTGTGTGTCATATAACTTGCCCTTACCACCTGAGTTGGCTTGCTGTTCTCAAGATTCAGCCTTCTGGTTGCGGCATGGAGGGTGCCTAATCTTATGCTCTGCTTCAGGCAAAAAATGTTTTGGGCAGGCCCTGTTTGTACTTGATTATTTATAGTTTGTATGCTTAAAGAAGACCACCTCAATACCAGGGTAACTGAAGGACAGGAAATGGTGGAGATTCTTAATCCACTGGCTTTTCCATATGGAATAGTTTCCTATGGTAACACCTTGAATGTTGGCAGTGGGATCTGCTGCTTTTTCAATGTCGGCCATTTTCATCTGAGCATATGAATGAGAGGATGCCTTAAGTCACCAATGAGATTTTTATCTGTTTAGGGGAAAGGGTGAAATGGTTGGATAAATACAAACAAAACACTACCATTATATCTCATTTTTGTGCTCCCTTACTCCCCCCACAACAAATCTTATGAAAAAACATTAAGAAGACATAACTTGTTGCCACTGATTTTATCTTTTTTTTTTTTTGTTAAAAAAATGAATACTTCAAAGTAGTATAAAATTACTTTTATAGTCAACAAATCGTTTCAGCATGGGAAAGTGCATATGGTTAAAAGACATATTTCTTTTAATCCAGTCAAGGTATTAATTTCCACTTCTATGTAAGTTTCCACCAACAATTTAGTGGATGACAGAAACTGAACTCAGCCTTCACCTGAAAACTATCATATTTGGAATTTCAGAAACATCTGAAGTAAAAAAGAAAAAGAGTTTTCCTAATTGTTCTAAAATTAAACTAGCAGCAGTGTTTAACTTTGTGCATAATGCAAAGTAATAAAATAGAAGAGGATTTTTCCAATTATATGTCTAGCCATTAATCCATCTGTTCACCCCTTCCCTCAACACCAATTATGTGTGTGTGTGTGTGTGTGTGTGTGTGTGTGTGTGTGTAATTTTTCTTTAATGATACTTAAATTGAGATCAAATGGCATTACTACAGTTATCAACTAATAAGAAAATTATGAGATTTCAGTGGATGAAGGAAGATTAGGAATGGGGGGGAGTTCTTTAGCTTTTCCTGGGTCACTGTTTAGTCCAGATGAAAGAAGAGTAATACAGTTCACCATGTGCTGGATGTAGGGCCTGGAAACATTGCTTTTAATGGCCTTAGGGTGTATCTACACTGTAGAATTAAAGCAGTTGAACACCACTTTGACTGCCATGATTCTGTCCTAGGACCTTATCACACAGGGCCCAATCCAGACAAAATCCAAATGAAATCCCGACCTAATATGTATTATTTTTCAGTGTGTCCACACAACGTCGCACAGAACCCTGACAGAACCCTGACAGAATGCAGAAAGAACCGAGATCTTTTGAATTTCGGTTTCTTCAGGAATTGCAATTGCACGACGGGAATCATTTCGCTTTTGCTGTAGGTATGGAAACCCAATACGTATTGGGGAACATTTCCCCAATACGTATTGGGGAGCATTTCC
>CM034703.1:184765101-184791245 GCA_020142125.1 Phrynosoma platyrhinos
TTTGGGGAAGAAAAAGTGCGTCTTATATGGTGAAAAATACGGTAAATATCTCACAAAACTACAGTTCCTGGAATTCCATAGCATTGAGAAATGGGATTTAAAATGGTGTTAACATGGATAATTTTTATAGTGTGATTGCAGCCACAGATAATGAGAGTTCCAAAATGGCCCTAGCTCTCATTGTGGAAAATTCAAAATGGTGACCAAGGCTGTTGAGACAGTGGCTTTTTGAAGGAGTGAACTTAGAAGGTTGTATTGAGGGATTCCTGTTTGGTGACATGACTATTGGCTCAATTCTATATAAACAACAACAACAACAACAACAACAATATCCCACCTTTCTCCTTATACAGGATCTAAGGCAGTTTACAAGCATATAAAAGCAAAGTTTAAAATTATTTATACAAAAGTTAAAAACAATTAAATGACAATTCACTTTATATCTTCTTCGTTAAAACCATTATACCTTCTTCATAAAGCATTTGGGACATTTTTAGCCATCAATTCTTGAAAACATGCCATTTCAATTACTTCTTATCATCAGCCCTACTCCACTAGGACAAGGGTGAACTGTAATCAAGGCACACTGCTAAAGGTCACTCCCTTGCTTTGGTTTTCTGTGTTTGGAGCCTATGGTCTGAAACATTTTTTTAATCTCCACCACTTTGATATTCCCAACCAGTTTATAAAGCAGCTTTGGGGCATGACGCAAAACAGCAGTTTTAAAGCCACAGATCCTTCTAGTAAATCTGTAAGATTAAGCACCTCACACCCACAACAGTGTGTTCCTTGGCATGACACAATTATGGGCCCTGGAAAAATCTGATTTTATAATCCTGCTTAGCCTACATTGATCTGGATAAACAGCAACCCATCAGGCTAGCATGACTTAGGTAGAAGGGAGAGTCAACAGTGAATGCATTTTCACAAGAGGGATGGAGAAGTGACAGAGGATGTTAACCTTAAATGCAAGTAATCCCCATTTGCCCTTTACAATGTCACCCATAGTAGTCTTCTTGGTGTTTATCACATTTTTTTTTTTACATCTGTACGGAATCTCAGTCCTCTCTCTCTCTCCCCACCCACAGCTCACTTAATAACAGAGCCACAGAAAATGGAAGCCTGTGCCAGGAATACTGAAAAAAGACATCAGAGAAGAAGGGGTCCCATGACAGTTAGCGATACACCCATAATCTCAGGCAGCCACTTAGATTAGCCATCATGGCATGAAGGTGAAACTACTTTTCTTTGCAATAAAGTTTGGAAATATAGGAATTGTAGAGCTTGCATTCTGTTTTGGATTATAGCTCCCAGAAACCCCATTCAAGTTTAACTAGTGGCCATGCTGGTTGGGGGAATATGGAAATTGCAAATTGTGTAAGCCATGTGAAGTTGAAGTCTTTCAAGGGTGGCATCCATGGGTTTTTGTGGGCTTTTTGAGCTGTGATGCCATGTTCTAAAAGAATTTCTTCCTGACGTTTCACCTGCATCTGTGGCTGGCATCTTCAGAGAATGGGGGGATGGAAGTGAGTGGGATATGCATATACTGTGTGACCCTTGTTTGAGAGGATGTGATTTACATGTTAATCTGCCATTAATACACAACCAAGGGCCTCACAGTATATATATGCTGTTGCATGTGCTGTTAGCCTGCTAGCTATGATAAAGTGCTATGATAATTTTCAGGTTGTTGAAAACCAAACCAACTTCCTAACAGGTGACTGCATTTCCTTTTGTATTTTCAAAATTTATTGACATGGGATGATACAACCTGGACCACACTGGTTTCATGGATTACTGCTACATGGGACTGAAAGTCTCTTGTGACTCAGAAGGAAGGCTAATGAGATAGCATTAATTAATTTTATTGAGAGAGTGTGGCAGAATGCAAAACATGCTGTCAAGGGAAAGGGACAGAAACATGCATATTTTATCAGATCAGGGAATTTCATACAATTAGGATATCACAGCACAAAGCCATAAATAAGATAGTAATTAATTAGTCCACAGAAGCAGTCCTTAATTTAGTATGGGATGTCTATTAGAAGTGAAATACAGCTAAACATTAAAAAGCCAGTATCAGTTCAGTTTTTTAATAGAGGAAAAAGAGAATTATTACAAAAAGAACACTACCTCACTACATTTATTTGACTGAGAAAAAAAAAGTTCTAGGTTTAGTTCCAGATTCCTTATCTACATACCAAAAGTTTAAGTTCAGTCCAAGGTCATGAGCCATAGGAATGCAATTCTTCACTATTTTTTCTTCCTAAGGTGCATCAACACTGTAGAAATAATGCAGTTTGATACCACTTTAACTGCCATGACTCCATTCTACAGAATCATGGGATCTGTGGTTTTGTGAGGCACCAGCACTCTTTGGCAGAGAAGGGTAAAGATCTTGTAAAACTACAAATCCAAGTATTCCATGGGATGAAGCTACAGAACTTAACATAGTATCAAACTGCAATAATTCTACAATGTAAATGCACCTTAAAGGAAACAGTGGACGTTTTCACACAGGCGGCTCTAAAGCCGCCTGGAAGCCATCAGGAGTCATTCCGGCGGCGAAAACAGCAGCCGCCGGAATGACTCCTGATTGCCTCCGGCAGAAGCGCCTGTAATTCCTCTTTTAAAAAGGAATTACAAAAATGGGGCTAAAGCCGGCTAGCGGCAGGGATGGCGCAGGGATTGCGCAAGATGGGGCGGGGCTTGCTGCGACGTCGTGTGAACACGCGCAGCAAGACCCCGGAGTGAGGCAGGGATGGCGCAGGGATGGCGAAGGATGGGGCGGGGCTTGCTGCGACGTCGTGTGAACTTATCCTGCACAGAGCCGGAGTGGGGCCGGACGGAGGTAGGAATGACTCCGTCTAAAGCCCCGTGTGAAAACGTCCAGTGAGTAATTTTAGCATTTTTCCCTCACTGGTAAAATGTCTTTGAAAGCAGAAAACAAAGGCTGTTTTGCACAGAAAATAGCTTTTCTGTGCAGAAAACATTGGATGAGATGCTACTTCATGTTAGCATATCCTACATCCCTCTAATTGAATATGGGATTTAATATTTTCATATTTGATATCTAGCATCAGACATATTTTTAAGAGGTCACAGGTACCTTTAGAATACTAGGAAGTTTCATGTGGGAAAGGCACACTGGCCCAAAGACATGTGGAATACCTAGATAGTACCATAATAAAAGTTAAATGGGTTTGCTGATCACACCAACCTCCTCCAGGCTTTCCACATCTCCACTTGCAATGGGGACTGAGCAAGTCCTATCACAAATCAATTAAAGACATATCTCCAATTCACCCCATGCTGTGTTGCTTCTCATTCAACTATCACCCTTCCTATCCAGGGGTTGTTTCAAATCCAGTCACATTTTTGAGTAACAGTCAGGAGACATGTATCTCACATAGCTACTTCTCCCAAAGCCATCCCCTCAAATCCACCTTTTAAGCGGTGTAGCTGTGGATACACTGAAAGGGAGCCTATACAGATGATATACTTGCATTGCATTCAGCTATAGGAAAATAGCTGGATGCCTCACTGATGATCCTCTTTCTCTTTGACAACCTGGACATGGCCATTTCTAGGTTGTCAGAGGAAGGGGACAAGCAGTGAGGCATCCAGCTATTTTCCTGTAGCTGGATGCCAGGCAAGTGTGGCATCTGCATAGTTATCCCAGGGACCTCCAGAGATTTCTGCTACAGTTTTATTTAAATCATAATACAAATTTGTTATGCCCTAGCCTAGCTAATACAATCAGCCCTCTGTATCCATGGATTCTTTATCCACAGATACGTTTGAATGTGTGTGTGTGTGTGTGTGTGTGTGTGTGTATGGGATACCACTTCACTACTCCAATGTATATGATGGAACTTGAACATCCACAGATTTTGGCATCCATGGGGGTCCTGGAACCAAAGTGCAGCTGATACCAAGCACCCATTGTACAAAAAGCAAAAACAAAAAACATGTAACAATATTGGTAACAATAACAATAATTAGCAATAATTTCAGAACTCAGTGCTGTGCAACAAAGTGAACTGAACTCTTTAGATGGCAGCACAGTGTGTGTGTGTGTGTGTGTGTGTGTGTGTGTGTGTCTGAGAGAGAGAGAGAGAGAGAGAGAGAGAGATGAAGGTGGGCATTGTTGTCTGCACGATAGGATAGAACTTTCCAATGCATTGTTCCCATTAAGGTGGGATGTGTAAGGAACAGTGGCACTATTTGGGCTCTACTTCAAAACAATAAAATATCTTAGGTGGGCAGTGGTGACATTCTAGGGCTGGGTCCCTGTACGGAAAATACGTCAATAAGCTAACTTGCATTCCTAGAGGCTCACATATTGGAATTTTGATATGTGTGGAACCACCTTGAGACAAATGTTGAAAAAGCATTTGACAGCTCTACAGAGTCAAGGTCAGAATCCTCATTCTTATCTAGATGAACCCACTTGGGCCAGACTCATCTTTTGCAAGAATTTGTTATAGAGATGGTGAAAAACAATTTCCTGTCATCTAAAAACATGCTCTTTTTCCTGTTCTTGCCAAAGAAGAAAAATATATTTCATTAAAATGGAAAGTTTTGTTCAAGTACTGTGCAGTCTTTCACTTGATCAAGATTTCTTCTTTGGAAAAACAATAGCTGAGATGTTTTTTCCCCAACACAGAGACATCTTGCATGAGGAGGAAGAGATTGTGATTAAGAAATTCCAGCATATTCTTTCTGAAAGGTGAAATTAAACACAGATTAAAGGCTTGGCACCAGAAACTGAAGTAAGGCTACTGAACTGAAACAACAACATGATTCCCAGCAAGACTGGCCTAATCATTAAGCAACCACCTCCAGTGGCAGATACTGAGCATGGGTGACAGTACCCTCTTTGTAGGTTTGCCAATCCATGATAATTCAAGGCCCCAAGATTGCCAGGCCCAAACCTGAGACCTAAGAATGGCCCCTGGCAATGCCATTGAATGTGCACTGAGTACCAACCACAGTTGTTCACAGCTCCATCCTGCAGAATCCTCAGATTTGCAGTTTATGGAGGGACTTTTGGGAGAGCCAGAATGATTTCATGCTTCATCCTCTCACTATGAATTTGAAATTTAAGAATGTTCAAAAGTGGAAGAAACAGAAACAATCAAATTAATTCACTCTTAAAAGCCTGGATTTGAATTCTTAGGTATTCAGTTATGTTTGCACTAAATTAGGGTTTCCATAAAGCATAACATGGTTCCCTTTATGCTGGGAATTACTTGTGCCTATTGACTCTGGCCAGTATAGACAGGAGCGAGTTTTGGTTCAGTCTCTTGGGGAGTGGATCAATACTTGGAAATTTCTTTATTCTTGGGATGGGCAAAATCTGGTTATTAATAAACAGAATGCAGAAGAAAGTGCATCCTTGCTGTTGCAAAATATAAAGAAACCACTTCTTTGTATGTTAGCCAATAGATGTGAATACAGGATTGGATTCTCTTGACTTTAGCATGCCTGTGTGTTGGCCACAGTATTCCTGAATAGTGCAGTGAATGAAAACACCTTTCATGAACAATCCATTCAAAGTGCAAATTATTCAGAAAAAAAGTGCCTTTTATACATACTGGCTGGAATTCATTAGCCGCATCCTATTGAATCAGTTACTGAAAGGTGAGTCAACACATAGGTAAATACTCATGCTTTGAACAGTTGTCAAATTGCAAAGTTTGGAGTTCAAGATAATACCATCTGCTTTAATTGTATGCTACTCCACTCAACTAGATTTCCATCCTGAATTCAAAAGAAGAGTTAAGTGAGTACATTTTTGGTTATAATGTTCACCAGGACAGACAGGCTATTAACAACTCAAATTTCTCAAAATGGTATATGCTCTCTAAATATAAGTACCAAAAGGCTGCTTACCTGCTAAACTTACCTTTCCAAAACTTAGGAAAGCATTTACAACCCTTTGTTTCTAAACCATGCACACAACCATGATTAATAGTAGACATTCTAATTTGTATATTTCTAGGACTCCAGAAAGTGAGGATTTGTCTCATTCTTTGATCTTTTTTTCTTTATATTCTGAACCAAAATCTAATTTTTTGAGCTGTATTCTCTTTTGGCTATACCCTAATACTGTTTCAGAAAATATTTATTTTTAAAAATCTCTTGCTGGATACCAACTCTATGAAAACTCATAAAGTTTCTCTTTTTCCCCCAAGAACAATGAAAAGCTGGGCAAAATATATTGCTCATACCACCATTGATTGTTCTGGGAATGTTCTCATGTAATTACAATGTCGTTGTTCATTTCTAATGTTTTTTAATTTTATTGGATTTTTAAAGTATTCTATCTATTTGTGATTTATTCCATATTGTACTTTTTATTCTATCCATTTACTTTGTATGCAAATAGACTATGACCTCAGCATTAATAAACTACAGTATAAGTAAATACAACTGACTCAGGGGGGAAGCAGACTGGCGACATGGGGCCGCCCTGGGAAAGTGTGCCGCAGGACCAAGGCATCCCCACACCTCGATCCTGTGGCGCTCCTTCCCCATCCCTGAAAGGAGCGCTAAAATAGCGCTCCTTTCACCAGTCAGTGAAAGTGTGCTGCAAAAGCTTGCGGTGCACTTTCACTGACTTATCCGCCGCAGCGTGTCCGGACGCTGTGGTGGGAGGTTGCCCCCGGAGCACCGGTCGTGCGGAGGGCCGGCGGCTCCGAGGGCAACCTCGGGAGGAGAAAGGGGTGCCGAGCGTGTGGCTGCCCCTCCTCTTCCCTGCCTCAAGGACGGCTCTATTAGCCGTCTGCCGAGGCTGTCAATGGGCCTACTTTAGTGAGAGCTAACAGTAGAATTTAAGCCACTGTGGAAGGCTCTGGTACTCCCTACCTATGGAAGCTAGAATGGCACATTCCTTATTGTCATTCCATCTGCTGCTAAAGACATTTTATTTCTGATAGGGCTGTTTTAAAAGAAAAGACTTTTAATAGGGTGCTGTACTTTTTATTAATCTGTATTGTTTCTTTTTAATGCATGTTTTCAACTGTTTTTCTTTTTTATAGTTCAATTACATTTCAATAATAATATTTTTGCATATTTTTTATCTGAAAAATCTGTATTAGGGAGTCCTGGTGGTACAGTGGTAAATGCCAGTACTCCAGCCACAAGGTTGTGAGTTCAATCCCAGGGCTCCAAAGTTGACTCATCCTATGGGTACCCAGCTTGTTGGAGGCAATTGGCTTACAGACTGTAAATTGATTAGAGTGTGCTAAGTTCACTGATAAATGGTATAGAAATGTAAATGGTATTGCCATTGCTATTGTGTGTATTTCTCACATTTGCTAGCACTTAAAAAGGTAATTGTAGCAAAGATTATCAACTTGGAACATTAGCCTGATGGTGTTTATTTATCACAATGAAATACATTAAAATACAAAGGTTTTTTTTTTAAGGGCAAATGAAAAAAATTGTAGGAAATTCTGGTGTACAGTTGCCCTTTCATTTTAGTGGGGGATCCGTTCCGGACCCCCCCCCCCGTGAAAACAGAAACTCGCATATATTCAAGCCCCATTAAAGTGAATGACTGTGTGCTCCTGCACACGCACCATTTTAGCCAATGGGGCTTGCCCCTCCATCAATAATCGAGACTGTGGACTTCAAGTCCACAAAAACAGAGGGGTGACTGTATATATATTTGCTTAAGTGCAATGTGCCCTAGTACAACATAAGCTTCTGGTATAAAACAGGATAGAAATATATATGATGTTCTGGGAATAATTTTTCAAAGGCTACTTTTATTGTTGCAAGAAATCATCAGAAATAAGAAAGGAGATAGTCAAAAGAAAGATTACCTATACTTCATTATAACAGTCCCTGATGCTGACTCTCGCCTGGGCATGTATGTGGCATCCTGAAGTTGAGGAGCCTCATGGATGCTTCCTTCTCAGACCAAGGGTTCTGAAACACTAACAGTAATACTAACTCCATGGAAAGAAAGGAGAGGGAGTGACATCTGTGGGCAGAAAGTAGAGAAGGCTTGATCAGGGAACATAGAGATGAAAACAAGGCATGCATTTCAAAGTTCCCTCTCTTCTCTGATTACTAGAGAAACAAGCACTGATGCTCTTAGGTTTCAACAAAAGTTTCATTCGATAACATATTTAGAAGATAGAGTTGTGCCTTCTTCAGGTATTCTGTAAGCTGTGGTTTGACTAAATGTGGGGAAAGAGACCTTGGCCTTGCTTCCAACATCTCAGTGTGTGCCAAGCCCATCCCTTCATTCCCTGAGCAGTGCATGGAGTGGTGAGATCCACATTCCACTAAATGCAAGTACAATGGTCTGTATGCTTGGAGACCATGTAAACCACAGAACCTTCATTCAAATGTCACAGCTGAGGGAATGAAAGGGTGTGGCCAGGTATATATGATGACAGTGGTGATCAAGCCAATATGGACAACACCATTCCTCTCAAGGGAATTTACCCTGTGTCATGCTTAGTCCAATGAGGAGGCCAAGTTGGTGAATCAAGGGTATGACTTGCAAATGCATGTCTGCCTTATATGCTCCCAGACCAGAATCTGAACAGAAAGAAAGCCTTGAGCTCACATCTTATACACTCTAACATAATTTCCAAAAATTGCTCTCCTCAAGTATAATCCTCATGCATCTTGCAAAGCAAATGAGCTGGTAAACCAGTCATCTACAGTGTCCTTTCATGTAGACAACCCAGTTCCCATTCCTTTCTATCAGGATGTCTTTGACACTTGTGTCATGGTGGAGTGAGATAGGCTGGGTGTAACCTTCTCTCTGTGTGTCACCTTGCTTTTCTGGAGGAAAATTCCCTGAAACACAGTTCTAAAGGGATGGAAGCATTTATCTACTGTTAGCCCAAGTGAAGCCATAATAGTTTTCCCCTTCACTCCTTATCAAGTGTAATCCTCATGCATTCTTCAAAATACTTGAACTTAGACTCCTGAACCAAGAGTTCTCAGACTGAGCATCCTTAGAATTCAATCTTCATGGAGACAGGCATGTAAAGTTTAAACTATTTATCTTTTCTAATATTTGGAATAGATTGGCATGCTTTACCCCTATACCACCCAAAGTTTTCCTGATGCAAAACATGAAAGCTTCTTCAGAAATTCAGTGTTCTCTACCTACAAAGAAGCCTGCAGCTTCACACAGGAAGGAGACATGCTGGATTCCAAAGAAAGCATCTTCTTTGAATTGCAAATGGACATTAAATTTCCTTTACCAGTGACCACATGGCCAAAGAAGGAGGTGCTATCCTTCCTGCAAATTGCCCTCCCTACCATCTAAAACTAAATCCAGAAACAATAGAATGCAGGCCTATGACTAACATCTTCAATTTTTCTCTCCTGTGCCTGACGAAGAACTATGTGGCTTTGAAAGCTTACAACATGTAATTGTGCTTTTTGGTTGGCCCAATAAAGTATCATTGTTTGGATGTTATTGGATTTCTTGTAAATGGGTCCAACATGGCTACCTCTGGATATCTTTACAGTGTGGCTGGCTTTTCTACCACACAGTTGTTTGGTTGTTATTTGCACTATTGTTAATGTGTTGTAATTATTTTCTCCTTGACATTCTTATGCATCGCAAAAGCTGGTAATGTTTTTCTACCTTTCACTTGGGCTGACCTCTTTATGAGCAATCTCTGACTTACAATGTTGGGTGTGGGAAAGTAGTTTCCCAAGTTATAGAGTTTCATAGCTAGCATCTATTTTTGAAAGAGTATTTATGTTCTCCCTCCAAAGTCTTTCTTTCTCTTGCCTCCTCTCTCTTTTGCATTGCAGCCCTTTTCTGCTCCAATTCTACACTGGGAGTACACAGAATCCTGGATAGACAACACTGGCATTATGTTGCAATAAGCTACCGACAGGTGACTACTGGATACTATTGCATTGTTCTGCTTGGTTCACAGGGTAATTTTTACTGCCTGTATTTGTTTTTACACACCTACTTTCCCCAAGTGAACTTGTGGGTTGCTTGGGTCTTAAAATGTAACATGGGGGAAGGAGTAGCATGTGTTAATTTTGAAGAAAAAAAAAATCAAAAAGTTTACAAGTTTAGAGTCTCTCTCTCTCTCTCTCTCTCTCTCTCTCTCTCTCTCTCTCTCTGTGTGTGTATGTGTGGGATGGCATTAATATGTGAAATAAACACCAGGGGATTGGTGTTTCAAGCTGACAATTTTTGCTACAATTACTAATCTTTTTCAGACTGCTAACAATGTAAGAAATATTCAAAGTATGTGTGAAAGTTTCCTTTTCCTGTATAAATTGCACTTGCAATGGATTATTCATTAAAAGTGTTTTATTCCTGGAGATTCTTAGATAAACTGAGGCCACAATGCTCCTTCCTCTAACATTGCTTGGAAGAGGGGCAGGATATAAATACACATTATTATTATTATTATTATTATTATTATTATTATTATTATTATTTACATGTGAACAAAATCAAAAGGATTCTGTCTTGCATTCAAGCCTCTTTGTTTTACTTGGAATGTAAGATTTTGCGACAGTACTCTTCATTTCTGCAGTTCCCCTTTCCTTACATTGTGTTGTATATTTTTAGATTACAAGTCTCCATTCTGAGCCATGGTTTTTCTTTACTTCTAAAATTTCTAGTTCAGAATAGCTGGTATGCTGTTAGTGACCTGCATAGGCTGAAGTCCAACATGCCTGTATATGTCTTTTTAATGGTCATTGCAGAGGAAGGAATTCACTACCTCCCTTGTGCAACAGTTCTGACCACTGGACTCATGGCCTTGTCAACATGGCCATGTATTAGTTAGGGAGGGCAGTGAGCATCTGAGAAGTGTCCAATAATGTTTTCATATTTGGACACACAAGGGTGATGTCATTCTCCAGAACCTCATAGAATTATATAACTGGAACAGACCACAAGGGCCATCCAGTCCAACCCCCTGTCATGCAGGGACTCAGAATCAAAGCATTCTTGACAGATGACCATCCAGATTCTGTTTAAAGACTTCTAAAGAAGGAGACTCCAAGGGAGTGTGTTCCACTGTCGAACAGCTCTCACTGTCAGGAGGTTCCTCCTAATGTTGAGGTGGAATCTCTTTTTCTGCAGCTTGCATCCATTGTTCCAGGTCCTATTCTCTGGAGCAGCAGAAAACAAGCTAGCTCCCTCCTCAATATGACATCCCTTCAAATATTTAAACAGGGCTATCATGGGCCTCGGCAGACAGCTAATAGAGCCATCTTGGAGGCAGGGAAAGGGAGGGGGATGGCCGGCGCTCCTAGGACAACCTCCCACCACAGCATCCAGACACGCTGCAGCGGAAAAGTCAGCGAAAGTGCGCTGCAAGCTTTTGAGGCGCACTTTCGCTGACTTGTGAAAGAAGTGCTAATTTAGTGCTCCTTTCATGGGGATGCCTCAGTCCCGCGGTGCACCATCCCAGGGCGGCCCACGGCCGCTAGTCTGCTTAGGCCCCATATCACCTCTTAACCATCTTTTCTCCAGGATAAACATAGCCAGTTCCCTAAGTCGTTCCTCATAGGGCATGGTTTCCAGACCCTTCACCATTTTAGTCGTCCCCCTCTGGACACGCTTCAGTTTTTGAACATCCTTTTTGAATTGTGATGGCCAGAACTGGACACAATATTCCAGGTAGGGCATGACCAAAGCAGAATACAGTGGCACTATTACTTCCCTTGAGATACTATACTATATGGAGTCCCCTCCCTGGAGGTCCTGGTGAATGCCTTCATCATTGTACATCCTGCTACTGGAACATAACTGGATGCTTCTCAGTTGCCATTTCCCTCTCTCAGTCATTGCATGGCTGTGTAAAGGTGACCAGGACAGGATGACAGTATATTCTGTTGGAAGTGAAGATTTGCATCAATGCTTGTCTGTCTGCTTGTCTGAAGATTTGCATCAATGCTTGAGAGTAGAGGGATAACTTTCTTGTTGTCTGTATTGTTTATCTCTCTGTGTTTGCTTGGTCAGTGTGACTGCAAAGAGATCACTTCCTATCTCCTCCCCTGCTCTACTAAAGGTCAAGAGTTTTACTTTAAAATGACTCTTTGTTATCCTTCCTATCCTGAGCTGAGATGGACATAACCATGAGGCTTTGTCTCAAAGGTTTATTATCTTCTTACTTTCATGCATAGAAGCCAGCCTTAGGGACTCCTGTACCAAAGTTCTCTACTGATTTCCTAGATGCCAGATGATCTATGTAACAATAAATTACGTCTTTTTTTACCTTTTCAGTGTATCCTGTTCATTACCAGAAGCTCAGATGCATGCCTTTTGGGCACATACTATTACTCAACTACAACTGCAAATTTTACTAAATTCCAAAGTATTCCCCATCCCATGCTGTATCTGAACATGGGTGTTTTTCTACTAGAACCAAAGATAGATGCCAACTGAGTTCCACAAGCTATTAGCATTCACAGACTTTTGACAAAAAAAGGAAGACAACCCACTCCTATTTACTCTAAACATCCAGCAGTATTGTTTTGGGTCATAATAGCAAGACATTTTGTTGCAACAATTCTTTCTAATCTACTTCAAACGGCCCAGAGATCTATCATGATAATCCACATCCTGTACACTTATGTTCTAGTTCTGGGTGCTATATAGGGAGAGGCTGGATCGGCTTCTGCTGCCATAATGAATTTGACATTCTTCTCCAAATGGAACTTGTGCTGCTTCCTGTCTGATCAGCTTTTTTCATGCCACTAAAAATCTGTTTCTTTCAGCTGGTCTTTAAAAAATGGAAATTGGTTGCTGTATCACATGTTTGATAGCCCAGAATGGTTTGACAGCCAGGATGGTGGCAGCCAATTTTTGCCCTGATCCCCAATGGGGCTGTGCTGGAGCACCTTATCCAAGCAGGAATGACATTGTGACATTTATGATTTCAGTTTGGGCCCATTTTCAGCCAAGTCCCTATCAGACACAGCAGCATCAACATGAGAATCTTGACTTAAAAGAAGAAGAAAGCATGAGATCTCTGTTTCTTATGTGCCAGCATTATAAATTGTTAACTTTATTGGTTCTAGTGCTGACTTGATTACATCACCATAGGTACAGAGTAGGCAACATTTTCTTGCTTCATACATCATTCTTAACTAGGCTTTAAGAAACAGCCTTTACTCTATTTACATATTCTTTTGACATCAGTTTTGGAGTCCTGTGCAATTTTTTATTCATTCTTTTCTGCTCCATGCATGCAGTTCTTCTGTTAAAAAACAAATAAATAAATAAATAAATCAAAACCCAAACAAATCCTGGAAGACAGCAGCAAGTTTGATCCAAAAGACTGATCAAGGCTGAGTTTATGTATGGCTTTGCAGACAAGTAATGAATGAAGGGAGAAAGATAGTATTGGTCTCATAATATCATTCGAAAATGTTAACACAAGGAATTGAATGGGATTAGGGGAATTAAGGAAAGGATTATAGTTCACAGGTGGGAGCCAGCATGGCATTGTGCTTTGAGTGTTGGACTATTACTCTGGAGACCAGGGTTTGATTCCCTGCTTGGCTATGAAATTTGGGCAAGTCACATGTTCTCAGGCTCAGGGGAAGGCAAGGGCAAAGCTCCTAATAAATGTTGCCAAGAAAACTGCATGATAGGTTCACCTTAGGGTCACCATAAGTAAGAAATTACTTGAAGGCACAAAACCACAACAAAATGGGAAATACCTCTCTTGGATAGATACTGTCAATCAGAATAAGCATTAGAAGGTCAGATAGTACCTCTTTTGCCCACACCACCAACAGATCAGTGACAGTGGAGTAGGAAAGGAAGAGATGCTTTCTACTTCCAGAAAGGATTTATGTATTCTTTTCTAATCCTTTCCCTGCCTCTCCCTGTTGCTTTAGTGATTTGACTTTTTTTTTAATTTTTGCTAAAGTGAAAACTTGACAGCCAATAAAGGAGCAATGAATGTGGGGATAAAGTGCAACTTTAACTGCCTTGTAAAAATTAAATGACCCATTACTTGCAGATTGTTACTGAACTGGCACAGTACAGTTATGCATATTACACATGCCTTCCATTTTATTCAGTGTTTTCCAGTCAAGAAGAAGCTTCCGATACTTTCAGAAGTTTCCAGTGAAATCATGCAGTTCTAGATTATTTTTCCTTTCTCAGGTATATCTCAGTCCCCAGTGGATACTAACTATGCTTGATTTGTGCATCACAGAGGAGAGATTCAGAGTAGAATATCAGGAGCAGGGATCATTATGACTAGTAGGCCCAATAGATTAAGACAAAGTGAAGAAGAGAAGCAAAGTTTAGCTAAAACATGGTGAGGCAGAAAATAAAGAGATTGCCAGTAGTTGCTTGCACTAAGGATGTGCTGAATGTGCAGAATTTTTTTCCCCTCTGGCAAATGAAGAAAAATCAGAATCCATCTCCAAATCCTTAGCTGCTGTTTTCTGCTCTTTATACCAGCTGGAGGGCCATTTTAAGATACTTTTAAAATGATCCTGGGCTGCATCTGCACTGCAATAATAATCCAGTTTTATACTACTTTAACTGCTATGGTTCAATGCAATGGAATCCTGGGAATTGTAGTTTGTTGTGGCACCAGAGCTCTCTGCCAGAAAAGGTAAAATGTCTCACAAAACTACAATTCCTAGAATTCCATGGTACTGAGCCATGATAGTTAAAGTGGTGTCAACCTGGATAATTTCTTTATTGAAGATGCAGCCCCAATCAATTTTGTAACTGGTACTCTGCTGTCACATTGCTGCATGGTGAGATTTAGCAATGATGAAGTCATACAGCCAATTCGCAAAAAGAGCACTGCTGCCTGTTTTCATTTGGAATAGATAAAATTATTGAAAACTCCTGCTCAGGGCACCTAAAAAGTTTCCAAAGTAGATGTATTTTTTATAGAGGCACATAAACATGTTTAAAATGTCTGAAGCTGTCTGCATTTTATCTCAAGTCTTAGGGCCTTTGCAGACTGCCAGAAATAGTGCAAATTGAGTCCACTTTAAGGGTTAGGGTTAGTGCTAGGGAATCATGGGAATTGTATTATTTTCTGGGACATTGAGCCTTCTCTGTCAGAGAGCTCTGGTGCCACAATAAAATACATTTCCCATGATTCCCTAATCCTAACCCTTAAAGTGGACTCAATTTGAGAAAGTTTGATTCCTAAAACTAGCTTTTTAGAGGAAGGAACTGGCAAAATCACCTCTGAGTATTCCTTTTCTAGGAAAACCCAATGAAATTCATGGGGTGCCATACATCAAAAGGCAACTTGAAGACACATACATACACAGAAATACCTTTGAAAAGGAAAATTCAGCTCAGGCCAAGAGGAATATGATGGTTAAATCTAACTGTGTGACAATTGTGTCCATGTTAAATCATTATAAGTGCTGCAGTGTTTTGTGTTGTTTTAATATGCAGATCTTTTCATGTAATGTAAACCACCTGGAACTGAGTGTGTGGGTTGGGACTTTGCTATAAAAAGGCTGCTCAGCCACACAAGGGAAAAAGAGAGACAGTTTTGGGCAGGCGGGGGTGAAGAGAGAAAGAACGCACACGCTTACATGCATGAAGCAGGTTGAGAGAAAACAGACAGGTTTCCTACTCTGAAAAGCTAGTGGATTTACCGCTGTAAAGGAAATGTTGAGTCTAAGGACTACATAACAATCCTTTAGTCTCCTGAGTTCTGTTTCTCAAGAATGTAGGAGAGAGGGTGGGAAGAGAAGGAAATTGAAGCAGAGAGAGAGGAGACTGGAGGAGCCCTGTTTTGGGAAAGGGGTGAGATAATTAATAATAATAATAATAATAATAATAATAATAATAATAATAATACCTGGAGAGAATTTGATTTGATTTTCCCCATCCAGACCAAAAGGATGTGGAAGAAAGGATGGGCAAATCTATCTACTGTTAGCCCATGTCCCTTCTGTGCCACACACACACACACATGTACACACATGTATCTGATAATACTATCAAGCTCTGTCTCTGCATTTATCTGCTAATTTTAAAAAACAGACTCTCTCAACCTGAGTATTTATGTACTTTAATAAGGATATAAATGTGTGTTTTCTCCTCAAAATATGCCTCTAAATGTGTATCAACTATTAAATTACTGCTTAAAATCCCTATTTCTGGTAATACTTACATTGCCTAGAGTGGTGCTACAATGTTTGGAGAGATGCAAAATCAGGTGATCTGCATATTACATTTCAGTGATAACACTTTGAGTTATGATTGTGTCTGTCAGCTTGCTATAAAATTACCTATTTGTTAGCCACATGCCAGAGGGATTATATGTGTTTATGTGTCTTCAGGTCACCTGTTGACTTATGGTGACTGCATTAACTTCATAGGGTTTTCTTAGGTACAGACCACTTAGAAGTGGTTTGCTGTTGCGTTCCTCTGAAATATCACCTAGAGCACCTCATGTTCCTTGGTGGTCTGCCATCCAAGTATTAACGAGGGCTCATCCTGCTTAGTTTCCAAAATCAGATGGGATTTGGTGTCTTTAGGACAGGGGTCGGCAACTTTTTTTTGCCAGGGCCGGGAGGGGGGGAAATGGTGGCGGGGGCCGGCACGCACTTGCTTGTCCCCCCACGCGTGCATGCGCATGATGCCCACTGTTGTTTGCATGCATAAGCGTGTGGGGGGGCCGCCATTTTGGAATGCCTAATGGTGCCGGTGCTGTACGCATGCGCATGACGCCAGCATCATTGGGCATTCCAAAATGGCGCCCACTGTCATGTGCATGTGTGCGCAAGCACAGGTGCCATTTTGGATGCCAAAATGGCACCAGCACTCGCGCGTGACATAGTGGCAATGGCGCGCACAGGTGCAGCGGCGGCAGCAGCGGCAGGACCGGCCAAGGGCCGGTTCCAAGGCCTCTGCAGGACAGACCCGGCCCGCGGGCTGTAGGCTGCCGACCCCTGCTTTAGGATATTCAGACCTGATGGGAAACCAAAGAGTTGGCATAGAACAGGAGTGGGTAATCAGGGACATGATTCTGATTGTTTTTGTGGCCTTGGTTCTCTTGAGATAGTCCATGTCACTCTTTTTCTGGCCCTCAAAGAGATGAACTGCCTCCCCTTGAAGCCTTCAGAAGCAAAGAGTCATCTCTGAAATAAGTCCCCCTATAGGTTTAACACAAATAAATAATCCCAATTTTTTAAAAGCCAGAAGTAGACATCTGGCTATTTCTGGTGTGAGTGCATGCATGTTTTTATATTTCTGGCAGTCTATGTGGCCCCCAGAGGAGGTCTCTCGCTTTGCTGTAGTTGTCCATTCCTGCCACAGAGGTTGCTGATGTTGACTGCTGAGATTGCCTCCATTGCCAGTTGCTCAGGCACACAAGTGGTTTACATTCTTATTATGAAACCCTTGCATTTTTCGGTCTGTTTGCACTTGTTTTGGCTCAGGTCTAATCATACAAAAGTTCAAGGCATCAAGTGACCCTAATTCCTTCCTTCCTGTCCTGTGTCATAGCTTCAATCTGGGCATGAATTCATATGACTTGCCAACGGTTAGTCAACATGTGCTTACTGGAAAAGATATAAGATACTTTCCTATCCACACCAAATTGGGATTAGATGGAGATGTAAGGTCCTCAAACACAAGCTGTAGAGATGTGGTCAGATATAAAATGATTAAATTAATGAAATAAAATGTTATTTATTTATTTATTTATTTGCATTATATCCCACACTTCCTCATAGGAGCACAAGGCAGCTAACAATTATGTTTGCTATCACATACCATAAAATATTTTCCAGGGGAGTTTGTATAAATATAAACCATGAAGAATACAAAATGAAACATCGACATGACATCTAATACAGAATGGGTAGCATGAAGCAGCAAGATGAAATCAAGTTAAAGCCAAAGACAAAGAATAACGATAACAAAGTCTAAAAAATATCAACTTGAAAAGCATGAGACGATTAAAAATTGTCCCTCTGGTACTTAGAAGGTCCTAGGAATATGTATTGGGGAGGGGATTCTGTATTTGGTGGTTGCTGCAAATAATACTACCCACTTGCCTCATTTATAATGACATTACAGCCTGGGCAGAGATTATTTTTGAAATAAAGGACCAAAACACATAGGCAAAATACAGTGGTTTCCAACTGCTTTAAATGCTGGTTTAGACGACACATGCTTCAAAAGCAGCTAGAAACTTGACCAAAGTGGTGCTCTGATAATATAATTATCAGTATATACTGATGTCACATATTGGTTTGGCCTGTATAGGTTAAGGAAGCTTATTCTGAAGGGTAAACTGCACAAATGTATTCTGCCCATTCCCAAATCACACAATGTTCATTTTTTAAAAGAAAAGATGTATATGAAATAACTGTGCAAGCTAACAAGAGTAGCCTCAGACTATTCACTTAAAATCTGTGTGTGTGTGTGTTAGTTAGGCACCCAGAACTTCAGCTATTATTCCTAGGAGTGGAATAGCTCAATTCTACAAATGCCTTCTCAACCAATGGGATTTATTTTCAGATAAGTATGTATAGAAGAGATGGGAAAAGTCTGGATCTCCGTACGTGTTGTTTAGCTGCAACTTCCATCAGTCAATATTGGGATGGAGGGATAACAAATCGGAGGGCCAGATATTCCCCATCCCTGGTGATTACCTCCCTAGGACTAAAGCAAGGAGAAGGAGAAGGAGAAGGAGAAGGAGAAGACAGACGCAAGTCTTTAGAGAGACAAACACATTAGTGATTTAGGAATGATGAGGGGACTGGATTTGGATGACTCCTGAGATACAGTGAGGTTTTCCCCCTCTCTCCATGTATTTGCATTGAGAAGGAAAGGATCTGGGTTTGTATGCATATTGAAGCACACATGCATGGTGCCCTTTCTTCAGTATGTAGTGTGTGTTTGTGTGAAGAGAGGAAGTAAGGTAGCATATGTATGTTAATGATGGAACATATCTTTGTGGTACAGAAACTGTAATGATCTGAAATGTGAAAGTGATACATCTGAGGAAGTAGACTGCAGTCTACAAAAGCTCATGCTGCCAACTTCTTTCTTTCAGTTCTCAAAGCTGGTTACAAGATCTCTCTACAAGTCTACAAACTGATTCTACAGGAAAACACAGCTATATTTTTGAATTCTATCCCTGTGAATATGATGGTGTGGGGTAAAATCAATTTGCTTCATGGGGTAGGGAGAAGAAGAGATGGCCTTCTGTTTCTCTGTGAACAGAAAACTGGGTTTGAAGGAATTTTTTGCATGTTGGGTATCACACCTCATCTCTGTCTTAATCCACATCTAATGGGAAGGTTGCTTGTTCTTTGTTCTTAGCTACACCTCCTTTATTGGCTATCCTATGATAACCAAAACAATGTCCAAAGTTGCTAAATGTGCTCAGTGGCACAATTTTTTTTGAGATCTCTTACATCCAGTAGGCTGGATTTAAGTATTACTTAAAGTGGAGCTTTTTCAAGTAGATAAACATTTGATGGTTTTTAAGGCTTCAGTGATAAGAACGCTTGCCCAGAAGCAATTCCCATTCATCTCTGTGTAATGTGCATGCAAGTTAACAGATTGAGGATTATGCTCCATGAATGAAGCAGACACCATATTCACTGGGGGGGGGGGGGACTGGTGGCTACCATGTTAGTAAATAGTGATGAATCCACCTTGGGGTTCTGTCTGAACTTTAAAGACTCTGTCTGAGGAGTTGAATCTATTTTAGAGACAGTATCTGAGATAATTTCATCAAAGTTCATACTAAACCCAGAGTGGGTTCACTGCCTTACTGACATGTAAGCCACCAGTCAAGAGCTATGTCTACACTGCAGAATGAAGTCAGTTTGACACCGCTTTAACTGCCATGGCTCAATGTTATAGAATTTTGGGATTTATAGTTTTGTGAGATATTGAACTGTCTCTCTTAGAGAGTTCTGGTGCCACAACAAACTACAAATCCCAGGACACTTAGGGTGGAGCTATGGCAGTTAAAGTGGTGTCAAACTGCATTAATTAGGCAGTGTGGCAGCAGCCCATGTGGTATATTCACAAAACTTCATTATCGGCACATCTCTACTTTTTAAAATAAGCAATTCAACAGCATTTACCCAATATAATGCCCCCTCTCCATTCTAATATTTCTTTCCTGGGGTATCTGCCTGGGAACAAAGAAACAAACAAAATCAGAAGCCTTTTACCTTTATCCATGATGTCCTTCTGAGGGGAAAGTCCATTTAATCCAAATGAGCGCTCTAATCTGCCAAAGCCAGATGTTTAACAAGTGTTTGAATGTTAACTAGTGTTTACGGCCTGTTCCTGTTCAGGCCACCAAAATGCCATCATAAAGATCCATTAGGCACCCAGTGACTGCCTTTTAATTTAGCTATGGGGCATAACACAGAGGC
This sequence comes from Phrynosoma platyrhinos, assembly GCA_020142125.1. Lineage (NCBI taxonomy): Eukaryota > Metazoa > Chordata > Lepidosauria > Squamata > Phrynosomatidae > Phrynosoma > Phrynosoma platyrhinos. The sequence continues at coordinate 184,785,475 of CM034703.1, forward strand.
AAGTTTCAGTATATGTGCAGTAGGCTGGGGAAAACAGTATTAGCAGTGCAGAGTACCATCCTCTTTGAATACCATTTTGGACAGAAGCAAATGTCTTGCTATAGAAAGCTTCCTAGGAACACATTACGAGATTGTGTAACAACTACTTTACAGCTCAGCCAATTCAAAAAGGACAGAGAGCAAGAAAATACTTGTACTGAAATGCACTGTTTTTGTTGTGTTTTTCCTCTGTGCAATTTTAAGGCAGCATTTCAAAAAGTTTTATGTCAAGTATTGCATGATTCTTACAACAGCTCTATAGGACATGGCAATTCGATTCAGCCAGGGAGATTGAAGAATGAGTTGTGTCATGAGTATACAAGCTCATACTCTCACATATCAGCTTACCCTGAGAAGAAAGAGAGTTACTAAATGCCAAGTTTGTATAAGGTATAAAAGGAAGACTTGTCTCTTAGATTTTCTCAGTAATTTAGAATTGTTGTGTGCCTTCAAGTAATTTCTGATTTATGGAGACCCTAAAGTGAATCAATACTAGATTTTCTTGGAAAGTTTTTTTCAGAGGGGGGGTTGCCATTGCTATCCTCAGAAGCTGAGAGAATGTGACTTTCTCATGGACACCCAGTGAGTTTTCATTGCCAAGCAGGGATTTAAATCACAATGTAAATAATTATATTGACATTTCCTCAAAATGTAAAACTGCCCATAATGCAGCACATGCACTATCTCTAATCTATGGGCAGTTTTTGCCTTAATGTGTTAGTCTTTGAGTTACCACTCAGTTTTGATAGACAGCCAAGATTGCTGTTACTGTATTAAAAAAAAAACTTTTTTAAAAAATAGATTCTATGTAAAAAGTAAGCAAACTCTGCACCAAAAATTATATGTGACACATAATCAAATTACGTAGTTTATTTTTCACTATGTCTTTTACTTGTTATGGAGAAGGATCTCAATTAAATAGGAATGAGTATCATTTTGGTCCTGCCACCCACCCAAAAACCCTGCTGAATTCAGTACATATCAGAGTAGCCATGATTAAACCAGGATTAACATTGACAATAGGAATAAAAGGATTTTCAATTTGTTATTGTTTGTTGTTATTGCTGTGGTAGTATTTCTTAAATTGTTCTTAAACTGTTATTTGTTTATTCATAGGAGATTATCAAATGGGGGGGAAAGTTGGGAGTAAAAGGCATACTCCTGGCATAATTGCGTGATCATGATGAAAATTTTCAGACACATCACGATCATCCAGGATTTATCCTGTGAAGATCCAGGAATGCTCCTGTAACCCTGGGACTTCCCCATGAATGGTTTGTTGCTGGAGCATTCCTGGATCTTCATGGGATGTCCTGGATCAGACGTCGTCTGAAAATCTTCAGCATGATCACGTGATTATTCCAGGAGTAAAGCTTTTACTCCCAAATTCCCCCCCCCCCCAGTATTATAATCTCCATAGTTTAGGAGAAAGTTTCCATAGGAAACAGTCCTAACCTATCCCAAATGAAAGGAAAGCAGGGCAAGAGCTAAAATTATTTACAATTTTTCAAATAAATAAAATAAAGAACAATATACAATAAAAATTAGAAAAAACAAAGGAAAAGAAGGAAAATATATTTACAGTCAAATAAATAGTAGTAAGAAAAATATAAAAAAGATCAAAATGATTTCCCTTTTTCTTTTCACCAGTTGTAAATATAAAAAATTTGTTCCTCTCAGATCTATCCCAATTCTCATCCTCTACACAATCTAAACATATTTTCTATGAAAAGCCAATAATAGTTTAATAATTCTTACACTAATCATATTTAATCAAAGGATGATTCTAGTTCTAATAAACATTCTATCTTCTAACCTCTTTTAAACCTATCTTTCTACAAAGACCTTTCATTATTTTCCATAACTAGACCATGCATATCAACAAATTTTATATTTTAAGATCCTTAAACTCTTTTCAACTCTCTCTCTCTAACTTATCCCATTTTAAAAACTTTCTCTTAACATTTAATATAATTGAAAAGCATCCTTACATGCTTTGCACCATCTTGGAGGCAAGGAAGGGGAGGGGCAGCCTCACTCTGGGTGCCCCAACCCCTTCCTGAGGATGTAATGAGAGTGCTCATCACTTCATACGATGGGCACTCCAATTACATCCTTCCAGCTCAGCGTCCATACATGCTGAGCTGGAAGAGAGGCCTCTTGTGGCGCCCCTTTCGCAGGCAGCGAAAGGGAGGATTGGGGCCAAGGTGTCCGGCAGCCTCGGCCTCAATCCTCTGCTTCCGGGGGCGGCACAGGGCCGCCCATCTCCTTCCCCCCTAAGTTTCATGTTTAGACTTGGGTCCCATCTCCAAGATACTTCATTATGTATATGCAAATATTCACAAAATTAAAAAACCATCCAAAAATAAAAGCAAATAAAAACAAATCCAAATTCCAAAACACTTCTCATCCCAAGCATTTTGGACAAGGGAAACTCAACCCTCTCTGTCTCTCTGTGTGTGGTACACACACACACACACACACATGTATTGTCTCATTAATTTTAATCTTTTTCCATATCTTCTTCCTAGGCAGGCTGCCTAAAGTCATCAATTTTTTGCCCTCTTATGATTCCATCTGATGTTAAGACTCCCCTTTTCTCCCCTGTAAAGTTCATTGTTTTCAATAGGCTTCTTCCATCTGATGTTAAGACTTGTCATCTCCACAGTTTTTATCCATATCCCAGTTCTTCTCTGCACAGCTTTAGCCCCATCATCATTCATCTCAGAGTCTCCATTTCAAGGTAGCATCCACTTTTCCCACACCTTCATCTTTCTTAGGTACTCCAGCAGTATTCATTTCCTGAGAATCTTCATCTATTTCCCTTTCTGTTGATCTATGGGTTATCTTTAGAATCTCACAGACAGATATCTCCAGCCAAACTGCTTCTCCCTCTGCACTTTCAGGGCATTCACCCAAAGGTGCCTCATTAATTTCTTTAAACATTGGTATTTTTAAAATCACACTATCCATAGAATCATAGAACCATAGAGTTGGAAAAGACCTCAAGGGTGATCCAGTCCAACCCCCTACTATGCAGGAATACACATTCAAAGCACACCTGACAGATGGTCATCCAGACTATCCCCCTCTGCAGACCAGGGTGTTTGGAGCGCCCGAGCTGCAACTCTGCCACTGTAGTAGCACAGACAAAATGGCTGTCTAAGCTCTGTTGAAGACCACAAGAATTGTTTGTGTCCAGTTTTGTTGCTCAGTCATTTGTAACAAAAGTTATTTATTCTATGGTTGTTCTGGAAGCATTAAGGTCTAGCTTAGTGAAGGCTGCAATTTGCCTGAAGGAAGTGTAACACTAATAGTAAGAGTACATTTACATTGGTTAAATAAGTAAGAATTCATCAAAGTTCATCAAATCACTTTCACAGATGTGGTCAATAGATTATGCATTCAGGAAATGAAACTACAGACAATTTTTGGCTTATGCCTAAATTCTGATCATGGGAAACTATAGAAAATACTAAATAGTTATCATTTATCTTGATATAGAACAGTTATGTTGTAGGGTTATCAACCTGTGGGGTGGGGGTCATTTGAAAAGTTATCAACCTGTGGGGTGGGGGTCATTTGAAAAGTTTCCATTAAAAATGTACAAAGCTATACTGATCCATGATAAAAATCAAACAAAATCCACACTTGGTCAATATCTTTGTTCAGACTAAATAAATAAATAAATAAAATCACTTAATTTGCACTGGCACAAAGGACATGAGATGCCTCTTTATGGATTTAAACAGGCCACAACATTTATTTTGCTGTACAGGGTCTATTTACAAAGATTTACAAGCAAACTCCCAATACTTTTGTCACATGTGTGTGCGAAGGTGTAACCCACCCAATGGGGTGGTCCTTCACCACATGTGGTAAAGTATGTAAACAAATATCAACAACAATTTCACAAACCCCTCTCAACCAGAAATGATGTCATATTACATCATATGACATTATTATTTAATGACGTCATGCATTTAATTGCATATGTCACTTCCTTTAATTTAACTTTTGCCAAATTTTTCCCAATTAAATTTAATTAGCCAGATTAATTTCCCTGTGGGGTGGGGTTCATTACCCACCACAAGAGGGGGCCAGCCTAGTCAGGCATCCCCTCCCCAAACTGCTTTTTTGATATGTTCAGAGAATCCCTGAACATAAATCTCTGAACCCTCAGTAGAGAGGTGCACCCCATCCCCCCTGTTCAGCTGAAGCCTATCCAATTTGATGCCCGAATGTTCAGTTATGAAGATGCCAAGCCTTGACAACTGTTTGGCCACAGAACGATTTAGCCACCATCAAGCACTATTAATGGTGGCATCTTTGCGAGTTCCAGGCCAGGTACGCCTTGACAGCAGCTTAGTCCATAGCAGTATAGCTCCGGGCCTGATCTTTCTAATTTCCTGCAGGTCTTTCACCATCTGCTTGGCCAGCTGAAGACAAGGAACTTTGACTAGTCATTCTCCCCCAGGTGTATGACTAAAACCTGGGGTTGAGGGTAAGACCTTGAAAGCTGGATGATCCAAGGACGGAGCGCTCCCCACATCATACCCCTGCAGCCAAACCATTGAGCAGTGCCTATGTTCACCAGGCCCAAGTTAATATCGCACCGGTGCTCAAGAAGGTGGCGTTCTGCCCAGAAGACTAGACTGTGGCCCACAATCCATATCTTGCCATGGAACAAGCTAGCTGAAATGCAAATAAAGTGAATTAACATGGTTGGTCAGGATTCTTGTTTCCAGAAGGCCGAACATAGGACTTAAATGCCCTAGAATGCTACCGGCCAATTCTGCAAATATCAGCTTCACTTAGGCTGTGTGTGGCCGTGGCTGTTGCCATACCTATGCAGAAGGAGTGAGAAGAAAAATAAGCCTGAGGCAAGTTGGCTCACCTTAGTGTCTCCTTCAACACTGCCCTAAATTGGGATTGAGTTAAGGGCATGCCTGACTAGTGAAGAAACAGATAACCTTCCACTTTTGTCCTAACCCTTAGATAATTGGTCAATGCTAGCATGGGGCAAATATGCCCATTAGGTGCTTTAGCTAAGGAAATAGACTGACCCTTGGCCAACTGATCAATTTTGGAGTGAAAATGCAAATCTGAATCCCCAGTTCCGTTAATATAACATCCGAAATTAGAAGTGCCCTACCAGATTGATCATTTCGAGATCCAGGCACAATCTCGCTAATTCGTAAGGCTGCAAAGAAAGCAATGGCAAATACTGCCTTGAATAAAGCCGCTTCCTCTGGTGAATAACATGTATCAGCTAATTGTTCCCATAACTTTGCCAGTACTGTGCCTGTTATCGGCCAACACGAGTCCCTTACTGCAGGGGATTCTCTGGATCAACCTTCCACAGCTCTTTTAATCCTGAAGTCTGTGGTAGGATCTAAACAACCCCTTGCCCTGGAGTGAAAATCCAGGGCCGCCAGCCTGCCCCTAATAGTGAAAGGTGACAAACTGTCATGCCTAAGATGTACTATGAAAAACAGTACCAGGTCTACCCTGATAGGCCAGCCTTTTGCTTCCCCAATTTCCAATAAAAATTGATTAAATGCATTCAAGGCTATCTGGTAGGACTTGAGTGTAGATGGGGCGATGGAATGTAGGATCGCCCTGTGAATTTCTAGTCTCCAAGGCTCCATAGCAAAGCTGGTACCTCCATTGGTTGTGTCGATGCCTTGGGAGCCAGCTGCCGGAACCTGGAGAACTGAAAATGAGAGAGG
>CM034703.1:184793163-184805267 GCA_020142125.1 Phrynosoma platyrhinos
TACTAAAGACCGCATCAAGGGTATGACCCACACAATGTGTGGGCCCGATGACCACTTGGGATAGGCCCATGTTTGTCAGGGATTCCATGAACTCCTGAGCTGTGCCAGTTAGATTTTCCAGACTGGTCTCTAGTGGAATGTTGAAGTCACCCAGAACTAATAACTAATGTTATTGGGATCAACTTCATAAACTATTCATCAGAAATATTAGCCCTTTCATGCACAATGGAAGATAACAAATGGCTAGGGAAAAGTGGAGCTTTTGTGTGGGATTTCTGAGTAGATATGTGAATAATTGTGCTGTAAGGCTATAGCATTACAGGTATTTCTTGGGAAGTTAGCCCCAATGAACAGAATTGGACTGACTTCTGAGAAGTCTTCTATCACTTTGCACTGCACTCCTCAGATGTAAGCTGAGAGATTTGTTTCCAAGAATGTGTGGTAGACAACATACCAATGTTCCAGCATGAAAGATTAAGACAGTACACGATAATATGGATACCCCCCTGCCCAAGAAAGAGGTCAAGTGATATTTCTGGCAAAACAGAGGAAAAATCCAAGAGAGAGATGTGAAGAAGTTGCTACATACAGCCAAATACATATGTCCACAGACTTATCTGAAAAGAAAACAATGATTTTCTTTCAGTGAGTCTATAATATAGACCAAATACTATAATCTGCAATGTTATGTAATCACTAAATCTAGTAGTACATAAAAAATTAGCAGACTCCCAGCAGATCTCTTTTATTTCTACAATCCAGTAAAATGAGTGTGTTTTCCCTTTAATAAAAAAACCACTGGAAAAGAGCTGAACATAGCTACCCTGTGGTGGTTTTCATAGAATTATATAAAAGTGCCAGCGTTAGAAGACTAATATGATTCTAAACATTTTCCTTTTTATTAGACTCAGCACAAGGGCTTCTACTACTCTAATGATCTTTAATAGAGATGAGTATAAATGGAAAATGTGTTTTGCATTTAAGTGACTAAAGCACAACAGGCATTGCAGGGCTGGGGATTAGTGAAGCACTGCTGTGGTGTTAAAAGGCCAAAGGGTGAATAATTTGTGCATTCTGTGAAGGGTAATAACCTCTCTTGAAATACAAGGCCTGGTGTGTCCATATGGCAGTTATGGAATGGAAACTGTAATTCAACTCCAATGTGTGTATTATTTACTTTGTATCATTATCACAAATCTGACATATTTGACCAGGACAGACGATGCTTCAGTGGTGTCCAAAATTAATGAAATAATAATCTGCCTCAGTTATTTCATCTAATTTCCCCTACTCTATTAGATTGTGCTGTCTCAAATAGGAGCTTTATACAAATAAATTGCATGTTATACACCCCTCCTAGTCTGCGGAAGACCACTTTGAGAAAGCAGGTCAAAAGCTGGGTGCCTCAAAGAAGTGAACCATACAAGGGGAATGCTTACAGCTAATTCAATGGAGAAATTCATATAAGTGGTTGAATGTTGTACATGTTTGTTAACTACCCTTGACTGGGCATCAACCCATGGCAGCTCTGTGAATCTCCAAGACCCTGTCCTCCACTGCTCTGCTTAGATTTTACAGGCGCAGGCCTGTGGTCCCCCTGATTGAGTCCAACCATCTGGCATGTGGTCTCCCTCTCTTCCTACTGCCCTCTATCTTTCCTAGCATCATTGTCATTTCTAATGATTCATGCCTTTTCATGATATAGCCAAAGTATGACTGCTTCAGTTTAGTCATATTTGCTTTCAAGGAGAGTTCAGGCCCAATCCATTCTAGAACCCATTTTCTGAACCCATTTCTTCTTGTCTGTCCACCACATCTCAAATGTGTTGATTTTCTTTTTATGAGCTTTCTTCACTGTTCAGACTCACATCCATACATGGTGATGGGGAATATGATGGCTTGGCCAATCCTCACTTTATTGTTCAGTGTTATATCTTTACACTTTAGGATCTTATGTAGTTCTTCCATAGCTGTCCTTCCCAATCCTATTTCCCCCCCCCCCCCCGATTTCTTCACTGCAGTCTCCATACTGATCAATATTTGATCTAAGGTACAGGAACTTTTTGACTATTTCAATTTTCTCATTATCTAGGACAAATTCTTGTAGATCTTCCATGGTCATTTTTTTTTAAAAAAAAAATCAGTACTAAGCCTACCTTGGCACTTTCCTCCTTAATCTTCTTCAGTAATTGCTTCAGGTCTTTGTTTATTCCTGTTAGTAGTATTGTGTACATGTATACACTCTTATTTGTTTGGTGGGAGAAAATATAGAGATTTTTTTATTAGTAGTATGATTGTCATAGTTGATTGTCTACTTTCATATTCCTTTTTCTTGCCTTTTCACTTGGACTTCTCTTTAGATCTATTCATGGAAGTTATATCCTGTTAAAAAAGTGATAAAAAGTAAGCAATTACTTTTTTAAATATTATAAATTGAATCTCCATTATCTGAAATGCTTGGGACCAATTTTTTTTTTAATTTTATTTTTTATTTTATTTTATTGGATTTTGGAATATTTGCATGTACATAATAAAATATCTTGGAGACTGGACCCAAGTCTAAATATGAAATTAATTTATGTTTCCTAGACACTTTATACACATAGCCTGAAGGTAATTTATACAATATTTTAAATAATTTTGTTTGTTTACATGGAACCATCAGAAAGCAAATGTGTCTCTACCCCAGCCACCCATGTTAAATGTTTTGGATTTTGGAACATTTCAGATTTTGGAATTCTGAATAAGGGAGACTCAACCTGTACTTTTAAAGTAAGTCCTCCAACATTCATCATTGCCTGCAAAACTTGACCATGGAATGGATGCCCTGAAATTACTTTTGGAGTTCATCTTAAGAAATTTGATAGTTAGTTCATTTTAAGACTATGCAGTCATATGTTATCTTTCATGACTTGTTTGTATTGTTTGTATTTTAATATTTTTTTAAAAGTAACTTCCCAAGTTCTTCTTCTGTCCTAGGGAGCCAAGCCTTGAAATATACTTATGTCTCATGAACATATTTTAGAAAGAGGATACAATTTGGAGAAGAGAAAGCATTTTAAAAACCATCTCACATTAAAAGAAGGCTTCAGCTTCTGGGTCTAACAGCCTGAAAATCTTTACAGTGAAAAACAGGTAGGGAAATTGGTTTTAGATTTCCAGATAAAGTAAAGGATAATTAGATATGCTTACATTATTAGGTTTGTTCCTTATTCAAATCTTACAGGCAACAACTATGCAGTGTTTGGATAGCCATTTTCTGAAGAGCTTTCATTAATTTCTTGTATACTGCAACTCTCATTGTAAACAGAAGACTTAAACTATTTTACACAAGCAATAATTATTTTGTCACAAAGGGCAAAATCTTTTCACCATGTTTATAGTGTACATGTTTATGTAGGCATGGGGTTCAGCCCCATGGTTATGTCCTTTGTGTGTGCTGGAGGAGAATCTCAGCACCAAAGTGAAAATTAAAGAATGGTAATCACTTCTCATCTCCATTTTTTTCTTCACATTTATCACTGCCAAATTTCAAACAAGTGGGCACTTAAACGTTTGTGTTAGGCACCTCTAAAGCTTGAGGCTGCAGAGAGGGAGGATAACATCTCGTTACTTCTGTCTATTTTTTGCTTCTCAGAAGCTCTCTTGAAGGCAAGACAGGTCTTGCCATGTCTTCCTTCTTTGATGGTGTGGATAACAGTTTATTAAAATTTGAAAGTTTATACTAATGTAGAGCTTGCACACACTATAGTCACAACCTTTCTTCCCCAACAAGCTGTCAGACAAATACTGTGTTATTACTCAGAGACACAGAGACTCTATATATTTAACACAATATAAGCCAAATGAAACTAGGGTCAGAATGTGTTGGGGATAAAGGAAAGTGAATTACTTAAACACTTTTGTTAATTGCTCGAGACATGTAAGTCCAGCAAACCACAGAAACAACAAATAACAATTAGGATGCACAAGTCTGGCTTTTAGAAAAAGATTGGTTTGGACTGGAATAAGAAAATCATAACCATCAACATCTCAGTTCTTTTAGCCTTGCTGCTCCTGGGAGAATCACCTTGCTGAAAAATACTGAAAACACTAGAATAAGTTCTGGTAAGTTAATTCTATATTCCTCCCAAAAGCTCAGTGACAGGAAATCCGTAATAAAGCCTTTCTCCCAACTATGGTCCAAAGTACACTGCAGACATAATCCAATTTGAGACCAATTTGGAGATTATCACATTACCAAAAAACATGATTTATCCCAGATGGGATACAGTCACAATTTGGATTAACAGCTGATTTTATCACATTTAAATTGCGCCATTGCCTCCAGGTGACTGCAACCCGGCTGCATCCCAGGTCCCAGCCGTGCTTATCCAGCCGCTTTTCCAAAACTGCAAGCTCTGAGTTAGAGCTAAAGCGGTTTCAAACTGTATTATATCTGCAGTGTGTTTTGTCCCCTTTCACTGCCTTCAGCGTTCTTGATATTTACTCATTATGGAGAGCTTGGGGCTGGTTGAGGAAATTATATATTGACCAGGAGAAAGAAAAGAAAATCAGCTTTCCAAAGTTTCAAATTAAATCCAAAGCTTTGAGAACTATCCACTTTATCTTAGATGGTGTTATACAGGTCAGAGAAGATCTGGATATATATCCAACATGACTCATTTATTTGAATTTTGGAGTTCTGATATAGGTGCATACATGGCATCACTAGGGTTGGTGTCACCTGGTGTGGTAAGTAATGGTATCATCTTCTGTTTATCTCCTCCCATACCACACATACATAATCCTTAGTAAATTACTCATAAATTCTAATTCCTTTTTAAAAAAAATAATTTTATTGAAGAAATTAAAATACATATAAGTTCACATGAAAAACACAACACAAAAGCTTCACAGTTACATAATGGTCCTTTGCATATTGTAGATTTGTTCCTGATTCACCAACACAGTTGATAGCTTTATTTCTTATATTTTTCTGTTCATTGTACAGTTTCCATCTTTTCCATCTTCATCATCAAGTAGCAATGTCCTTCTTCTCTATATTTCCTTTCTTTTTTCTTCTTTTTCTCTCTGCTTTCCTTCATTCCTCCCCTCCTCCATCTTCCTATTACAATAATTATCCATATACTCATACCTTCAACCTACATCCCCATACCTTCTTTTTTTAACATTCCCTGTACAAAGTTTTCTTCATATAACTTTCTTCACCCTATTTGGCCAGAAACCCATATTAAAAGACATGGTTATAGCCTGTATGTAAGACAAAGTAAAAAGCAAGAAATATGGCCGGCATGGCCAATTAAAGAAAATGGGAAACAAACAAACAAAAATAACAAACATTAACTTAAGTGAGAATGAAAACATAGACAGTAAAAAAGACAAAATATATAATTAAATACAACAAATTACAGTATACAAGACTCAACATGCATTAATTGTCTACTCATTAAAAGCACTTCCTACTCCTGCCAGTACTGGGTCCTTATTACAACTTTATTACCCTACTATTTCTAAGAATATATCTATCAACTACTTTCCTATGTGTTTTTTGGATATAATAACATACAGTAATTTGTGCACTGCTCATGAAAGTGAGTACCTTATAAATCTCTAGGTCAACTTCCTATTTTGCTACTTTTCATAATTTTAATTAAGCCCTTCTATCCCATTAAATGTTGGTCTCAACCTCCTGATTCTAAATTTTCTAACCAAAAGTCTCTCCTTTTTGTGCTAACTTTAGTCACCAAGGCTTATTGTTGCTAAATTCCCCCACTTCTTTTCCCACATATGTTTCCATTCTTCTTTATATCTGACTATAGTCTTATCTTTAAACAAAGTAGTAATCTCATCCATTTCTGCCATTTCTGTTAGTTTTAATAACCATTCATTTGCTGTAGGTATGTCCTTAGTTTTCCGCTTTCTTGCAAATATTATCTTGGCTGCTGTGGCCATATATAATATTATTTTTCCATGCCTTTTTTCCTTTTTTCCTCTTTTCCAGAGAGTCTAACATATTTAACAAATATAGCTGTGGAAGACATTTGATTTTGATTTCCAGGATTTCTGTTATCATTAAGTGGATATTTTTCCAAAATTCTTTTGGTTTTGGGCATTGCCACCACATGTTGTAAAATATGGCATTATTCTTCTTGCATTTCCAGCAGTTGTTCTTTGTGTTTGGATATATTTTCACCAGTTTTGCTGTGGTTAGGTGTAATCTATAGAACATTTTGTGAAAATTTCCCCTCAAATCAGTACAATTAGTAAATTTTATGTTCTTGGTCCAAGTTCTGGACCATTTGTCAAGTTGCATAGGGTGGCCTAGGTTTTTTGCCCATCTTATCATATTATCATTTACTGTTTCTTGTTCCAGTTCCCATTGTGCCAATAATTTATAGAATTTTGATAGTATTTGTTTATTTCCTGCTTCTAAGATTTTATCTATATCATGTTTTTGATCTTGTATTCCTCTTAATTTGATATCTTTTAAAAATCCTTCTGTTAAATGGCAACATAGAAACCAGTGGCAGGTAATTTTTTTCCAAGTTCCTCTCTGGACTTCATACAATATGTATTCTCTGATTTGATCTGTGTCTCTTTTTATGGAGGCCAGTTGCCTTTGTATAGGGACTCTCTTTTGTGGAATGCTTTGTGTAATGAAGTCCAGTTTGGAGTCTTGGCATAGAATCTGTCTCTGTATTTGAGCCCTATTCTCAGGAGGAAATGTCTTATATAGTGGTTTAGGCATTCTTTGTTGCATGCCAACCATAATACAGATTAAAACCCTCCAATAGTAGTCTTTTGTTTTTAGGTGAGATCCATTCTTTTAACCATACCAGCCTGTAGGTATGGTAGTACAATTTTAAGTTTGGGAGTCCCAACCTTCCCCTTTCTTTACTGTCCTGAAGGATTTTCCATTTAATTCTGGGTTTCTTTCTTTGTCAGATAAATTTATGATAAGTATCTATCCCATTGCTGAAATGGTTTATCATAAATTTAGATAAATATCTATCCCATTGCTGAAATGGTTTATCATTAGTTATGAAAGGTAGATTTTGGAACAGATATAATATTTTTGGTTGGACATTCATCTGAATGATTACCACCTTTCCTAGTAAAGATAGTTTTAATTTAGACCAGTTTGTCAAGTTCTTTTTAATTTGATTTCACACATTAGTATAATTGTTGTTAAATAGTTCCAAATTCTTATTTGTTAACCCTAAATATTTAGTTTCCTTTACAATCTGGAAGCCTGATAATGTTGTCAAAACTGTTTTTTTCTTCTCTTGGTAGATTCTTAGTTATCATCATGGTTTTGTCTCTATTCACTTTGAAGCTGGCCATAAGTTCTTTTTTTTATTTTAATTTTTTTTTAAAAAGTTTATTTGGTTTCATTCAAAAAACACATAACAAATATTAATTACACACTACACACATCACATTACACATAGTTCAATTAAAAAAAGAAAAATTAACTATCTTAACAAAAAAACTAAAAAATAAAAAATAAAAACAAGACAACAAAGAAAACAAACACACAATTTAGCTCACATTCATATCATTACAAACCTTCCCTAAATCAATAAACTCAAATATAAGTTATTTACAAACATATTCATTCCAAAAGAGAGAACTCTCTATCTCACACCCACTTATCTAATTTGATTCCTTGTTGCAACACCATATTAAAGGAGTTTTTCTTTCCCTATTTCCCAGCCATATCTTCACCCATTCAGTCCTAAACTATCCCTACTTCCCTAAACCTTCTTTCTTCTCCCTCTCCTCCAATCTCTTCATATCCTCTACATGATTTCTTCCCTTTCATTCCTCTCTGATACTCTCTAGTACTCTCTCTCTGAAGCTGGCCATAAGTTCTAATTCCTGTAGTTCACTGAATGTAATGACAATAATTGTGACATAAACAACTAGCAAAAATAAAATTATATCTTTAAATTACAATGTCATGCACATAGTTTAAATGTATTTACATGTACCTAGTGGTTAAAATGAAATTTTGGTAAGATGTGAGGTTTTTAAAGGAAATTTTAAAAGAAGAAAATTTGAATTTTTAAATTTTTGGGGGGAAAACCCTGCAGACTCTTCTTTCTCCTTCCACTGAGCCTCACCTCACTCACCCCATGTCTTCTGCTGAGCTCCAGTGTTTTAAAGGTATGTAGACAATTGCCACAGCCCATTTCTGCCAAAAGTCAGTTGTTTGGGGAGCAATGGTATCACTCTCTCTTAGAGTGTCACCTGGTGCAGTCTGCTCCCCCACACCCCCTAGTACTGCCCCTGAGTGCACAGTCCACTATTTATTCCACCCTAATGGATTTTTAGACAAATATGAGCAACATGTGTTGTTGATGATGCAGCTGACACCTTGGTGGTAGAGAAGCAATTAAAATTCTGCACTTGAATTTTGTTCCTTGATTCTTCCTAAGGCTAAGACTTCACATATGGACTTGGATGTATGTCTATATTGTACTTGGATGTCTGTCTTTATTGGCTGTACCTTCCACAGTGTTACTAATCTATCCAGAATGGCAGTTGTAGTTAGCATCCATTTCTGTATGTGATCAAGTCCTATTCTGTGCCTTTACAATGGCTGTAGCACTCATTATGAACTCTTGTTTGTGAGTCTATTGGATTTTAGGATTAGGCTGTAAGAATGTCCAAATAATTTCTGCTAAAATTAGATCAAGGTGAACTTTGTTATTTTATGTTTTTAGAGTGGAAAGGGCAACTAACATTACTCTTTGGGAACACTGACTTCATTGTTAAAAGACATCATAAATATTTGACTGAACAATGAGGAACCTTGCCTAGAATTCTTAAGATATTTTCCACTAGCATTCACTCTTGTTTACATATTAGATTTCAGTCTTACATTTCTGTGTTCAATACAGAGAAATGAAATGTCTGTCCAGCTTTAATATATCACTTTGTATAAATCACTGTACACCAACTAATTCAGAGAGACCTGTTTGGCCATCAAACAGAATGACTAATCCGATCAAAGCTGAACATTTGGATTAATTTATAAAAATCATTTATTAAAGGTCTGGGGTGTTTCAATCTGAAAGCTGGATCCATGTCACATTCCTATTAGATGCTATACTTCCAAAGCTTTTTCACACAATTCCCTCTGATGTTTTGCACATGAATTTTGACATCTGTTATTTAAAAAGCTCTAACAAGAAAAATGACTTGCTGCATAAAAGCATAGCACAATCATTTCTTTTTATGTCGCAGATGATATCTGCCAACTTCTCAAGAATCATTTTGATCTTTTCTTAAACATTCAAAGGTGTTGCTAGTGAACAGCTACAGCATCTACATATTTTAACTGTTTTGTTTTATTCACTCTAACTAAGATGTCAACAGTTTTAACAGAGTCAGTGATAAATATAGCTAGGGCACCATCCAGTCATGTTGTGATTCCTTTTTCACCCACCCAGTGGGTTTCATGGCTAACTAGGGAATTGAACCATGGTCTTCAGTCATAGTCCAACACTCAAACCACTATGCCATGCTGTGCTCTCAGACAGATAAATAGATATTTTGCTATACATTGTCTAGGGAGCTGTGGTTGACTGAGAGGCTGTAAATGATTAAAATAAATGAATTAATAAATAAATGTGAGTGAACTACCCTGCTATCTCTATTCTTCAGCCAATTAAAAATGCACAAAATACATAATACAAGTGATAAATACATTAACATTGATAACAAATCCTCTAATAAAAACACTGTGGGGAGCTTTGGATGTTGTTTCCCTTTATAGTGGTGCCAATGACAAGCTACTGCATAAAGAGCTGGTCACTTCAACGAGGGTGCTGCTTGGGGACTGTTGTTCGGCAAAAAAAGATTTTACATGTGGCATCACTCAGGGTGCCATTCTGTCCCCGATGCTGTTTAACATCTATATGAAGCCACTGGGTGAGATCATTCGGAGTTATCGGGCTGGGTGTTATCAGTATGCTGATGACACCCAGATCTATTTCTCCCTGTCTTGATCGTTGGCCTCAAATCCCGATGACATCTCTCCTCTCAATGACTGTCTTAAGGCAGTAATGGGCTGGATGAGGAAAAACAGATTGAGATTAAATCCAGACAAAACAGAGGTGCTTACGGTAGCAGCCCTGAAACCAAGAATTGGGTTGCAACCTCCAGTCCTAGATGGGGTCACACTCTCTGTGAAGGACTGTGTTCGCAGTCTGGGGGTGCTCCTTGATTTGTGGCTGCTGATGACTAATCAGGTGAATGCGGCGGTCAGGAGTGCCTGCTATTAGCTTCGGCTGATATGCCAGCTACGCCCTTTCCTGGAAGTAAGGGATCTTGAGACTGTGGTGCATGTTCTGGTAACCTCTCATCTGGATTTCTGTAATGTGCTCTACTTGGGGCTATCCTCGTGCTTGGTCCAGAAACTTCAGTTGATCCAAAATTTGGCAGCCAGAGTGGTCTCAGGAACATCTAAGAGAGACCACATAACTCCAGTAAATCTCTCCACTGGCTCCACTATTAGTTTCCTGGCCCACTATAAGGTGTTGGTTATTACCTTTAAAGCCCTTAATGGCTTGGGTCCAAGCTATCTTCAGGACGGCCTCCTCCCATACAATCCTCCCCATGCACTCCGGTCCTCTGGGAGGAATTTGCTCCAGCCAATGAAATCTAGGCTGTCGGCAACCTCCCAGAGAGTATTCTCAATAATTGGCCCCAGATTATAGAATGGCCTGCCGGATGAGATCCATCATATTACCAGTTTAAGCAGCTTTAAAAAAGCTGTGAAGACGGATTTCTTCTGGCAGGCCTTTCCTGACTAATAACAATAAGTTTATTTATAACATGCCCCTCTGCTCGGCAATTGGGGTGGCGTACAACAAATTAAAAATACAACAGGTGAAAGCATTCCATCCTCCCACCCTAACCCTCCCACCCCTTAAAACAGGATTAAACTAGATTTCCGGCCCTAGGAGTCTGCCTGTTTTTATCATCCTGGTTTTGGCTCTCCCACTGTTTGTTGTTGGTTGGCTATTGTTGTTTTTCAATATTTATTGTTTGTAGTTTTGATATGTTATGTTAAGGTTTTAATTGGATATGTAGTTTAATATTGTTTTAATGGGGGAGGGGTGGGGGATGTTTACTTTTTGGATTGGTATGGATTTTAATTCTTGTAAGCCACCCTGATTGCTCAACAGAGGGGTGGGGTAAAAATAAATTTTATTATTATTTATTACTATTACTTCCATACCAGGCTGTGGTGTTTGTTTCCCTAGTGGCACCTTGCTGTATATGGATGTAGTAGTTTTCCTTTCTACTCTGCGCTGATAACATTTGCATTAGAAAAAACTCATTAGGGAAATATTTATATTTTATAACTTTCTGATTTGGACTATATGTCTCAAATGATGGATCAAGGGATACATGGGATTCAAATGGTGATGTGCTCAGTACAAGGGTTGTTTGGTGCTCTAGTAGTGTGTTTTCATAACCAGCCAGAAGCAACATTTATAAAATAATTTACCCATGGCATGAGTGCTACTCTATAAGCTTTACTCACAAGAAAATTCTATTCGGTAAATGCATCCTGAGGTTTCTGCCTATTTTATTGCAGCAACATTGATATTATTATTATTAAGAAGACTTTGATTGCCCTTCAGTAGTCACTGTCTCTTTATAACAGGCAAGTGGAGCTTTGATTACTGACTCTCTTTTTAAATTATAAAATAGCTGTGTATGTGTATGTATGGATGCTGTCTTCTCATGTAAGAGAAGGTGACCAGTTAAGGGCGTAATACAGGAATCAGTAAAAAGAAAAAGGGCAGCACCTCTACTGGACTGTTTATAGTTAAAAGTGCAGTAACTTGGAGTACTTGGATCTTGGAGGTGTCCAAAGGTCGCCATGAGTCAGGGCAGTTAACAAACAAACAAAACCGCCTTTAAAAGGTCCAATACAACTTAACCAGTCTGCAATGGATAGGGTGGTATCCCAGCTACATTTTATTGTGAAAAAGGTCTACAAATCAGGTCTGTAATAGTACAGTAAGACAACATAGGGCCCTTGCAGACTGCTAGAAATAGTGCAAATTGAGTCCACTTTA
>CM034703.1:184805367-184853249 GCA_020142125.1 Phrynosoma platyrhinos
AAATTCTGAAGGTTGAAGTATGGTAAATAAAGAATATAATCTAAGTCCTCTGCGTGAGAACATGGGAACTGAATATACAGCTTAAACTCTCTTCAAAGATTCATGTGTTTCTTTGTGCAAAACCCTTTCTACTAGCAAAGGACAGTACATGGATGCAGTTCATAATGTTGCTTCCAGTATCTAAGATCCTTCTGCTACGGGGCAGATTCTGGGTCTAGTCCTTGTTAAGAAAGGAGCACAGGTTGAATGCAGTATAGTTAATATTAGTGCAGTTATAATGCTGAACCACAGCAAAGGACAACAAGAGGTACTGCCCAACCAATCTCTTAACCATGGTTATGGTACAAACCTGTGCATGTCTACCAAGAACTACATCCACAAGAATATTCTTAGGTAGTAGGATGTGGCCCTAAATGTTCAGGTGCAGAACACATGCACTGGATCTCTTTAAATTTAAAAAAATGATTTCACCTTTGGAACAGGAGCAAGGAAACTGGCAGAGTAACCATTGGTATTATGTAAATACCAAACCTTTGGTATTTTGCAAAGTTCTCTGACTTACAGTAAATTAGCTCCAGGGATTGTACCTGGTTTTACTGTTTCTTTGATTTTCAGCCAACCCTATGCCCATATACCTGGCAGTAAGTGCCATTGAACAAAATGGGGTGTTTTTCTGAGTAAGTGTCCTAAAATGATGTAAAATGCCTCTAGAGGATGTTTCTATAGGGGAAAGATTTTGGAGGGGCAAAACTTTGGATTTTTTGTGGGGGGGGGTGCTGTGGGGAGGTTGCAGTCCTCCAAGGTCTCCTGGAGGTAGGGCTAATGCAGTTGTCTAGCCTAATTCAAGACCAGGAAGGAATAAAAAGACATCAGATGCAATACACAGAAGAATTATACAAGGTGGATTGAAGGAACTGAAAATGATTGGGTGAAAACAAGCTTCAGTTGGAATTCAAACTGTTAAATTGAGTCCTGACATAACCTATAATTTCTGTACATAACTGTTTTGCTTTGTATTTTGAACATGAGGAAGAGATAAATGAGCAACCACACTTTTCCTACCACAGTAATATGTTTTTGTATTGCTTTCTTCCTTAGGCTTCAGCTCAAAATGCAATTCATAGTTATGAGACCACAACAAAGATGAAGAAACTGTAATTGCAATGGGACATAAATGTGGGCTAGTATGTGAGCTGTGTTCATGATGCTGTAATCATAGGGGATTATCGCTTCAGCTCAAAACAAACAAAAAACCTGACTGCTCCCCAATGGGATACAGGTTGCTGGCAGGTTCTGTCATACTTAATTTGCCACTAATGCTGCTGGGTGATTGCAACCCGGCTGCATCCTGGATCCCAGGCACTTTTCGAAGGCAAGCTCCCAGCTTGGAAAAGTGGCCTCCAAAGTGCGCCTGGGACCCAGAATACAGCCAGGTTGCAATCGCCCAGTGTTATTAGCAGCAAATTAAGTATGATAGAACCCACCAGCAACCCACAACCCAGCTGTATCCCATTGGGAAGCAGTCAGATTTTTGGTTGGTATGATAATCTCTATACTATTCCTGCTAATACCAAAGCCTATGTTAACATTTCTGTCAAAAGAGGTGTGTGTGTGTGTGTGTGTGTGTGTGTGTGTGTGTGTGTGCATGCATGTGTTTGGGGAGGATCAGTATAGGAAGCAGCTTTTTAGTTCTAGATGGCACTCTGAACCTTAATCACAACCTCACTCATGACGACTTTCACTCTGGTTATGCCTTAGCTTCAATTATAAAGTATGACTAAAGAATATAAAACCATTGATCCTGTCTTTGTTTCACCTCCATTCTCATGCCTTGTTTACTTTTGTTAGAAAAGGTATAATTATTAATATCTTTTAAAAATGAAATGAAATGCAGAAGAGCTACATTTATAATGGCACCATTCAGTTCTAGCCATTCACTCTCAGGCACTCAAATTATAGATACAGCCAGACACAAGAGTATAAAAGGTGTTACGTAAATCCAGTAAATGGAGCTGAGAGCTCACTCAGTTTTGAGGGTGATGAAATCAATGATGGCCTAGATCTCTCCTCATTGTAAAGGTGTAAGACTTGTTGTTATTGAACTTTACAAGGGACAAGATAAAGCCTTCTCAGTTCTACTTTCTTCACCCTTTCTCCTTCATTTTTTTGCTTTAGTTAATGCAATCCCCCCCACCTACTTAAAGCATGGCTTTACATCCATCAGTACCTATGTCTTAGCTGTAATTTATGTTTTCTCCCTCTGTGTCACTGTGTATCTAGTGTATATTTTTGTTCCTCACAACTGTATTTTTCATTAACTTGCATGGTGCTTTGCATCCACCAAGTCAGTCATTCAAGAGTTTCATTGTAAAGACCAACTGTGCCTTAAGATGCCATGGCAAACAAGTGTATTCAGGAGGAGGGATGTTAATCTTTGATTGCTTTTATTGATATAAATCTTTGTGAGGACAAATAATGTATGCAAATAATTCTTCCCACTGTGGCAAGTGGGAATTTCTGTACAGTTTTTGTCCTACTATATTTATTTCTTTTATTAAAGTATGTATATCCTGCCCTACATTTTAAGATCTCAGCCAGTATTCACATGAACTGACATATTTTGGTAAATTATTGCACACAGAAAAACATGTGGGTTTTTAAAAATAAAATTATGGGTTCTTTTGTGCAAAACCCATGGGGTTCTTTTTTGCACAAAAAAACACTATTTCCAGGAAGACAGGATAAATTGGTGCCAAATTATGATTTCTACATGAAAAACAAGTCTGTTTCAGGAAATAATAGGTTTTCAAATATAAAAAAATATAGGTGTTTGTGAGCGAATAATTTGTTTTTATTCAAATGCCATTCCAGAAATACATATGGTTTTATATGGGGAAAAAACAAACATGGTTTTTGTGAAAAATCCCAATTTTCCTTCAAAAAAAAAACACCCTAAGTGTGTTTCTGAAAAGCAGTGATTTGAGCACAGAAAAAAATGTGGTTTGGCACAAACCCATCATTTTTAACCCCCCAGGATTCCTGAAACTTGTGTGTGCAAAAATCTTTGGTTTTGTACAAAGAGACCCTTTCTCTCTCTCCCCTCCTCTCTCCCTCTGTCTCTGACAAAGACACACACACACAGAGAGTAGTGTTTCTGGAAATGGTGGGAAGATGTATGAAAAATGTATCCCCCCCCCCACACAGAAGCCACGATTTTCACTCAACACCCCCCATATGTATTTTGGTACAGTATAATTTCCTGCAACTTTTTGTGATGTGTGACTATTGGGTGAAAACTGTACAAAATTCTGGTTTATGTGTTATTCTTCACAACTTGTTTTCCTGAGTGTTGGAAACCCCATTTTTCAGCCAAGAAATTAACATTATTCTTTTCATCCCGATTCACAAATGAGAGGTAGGGTACAAGATTGTGACTTGTGTCCCATATGTGAAGCCACAGGTTATATGATGCCTTTGCAGCCAGATCCATGGAACATATGTGAGATGTTTAGAATCCAGTTGCAATTCTGATTCTTTTGGATCAATCTCTGATCTTATACCTCTCACAGCATATTTAAAAATGTTTTAAATTATCTCAAATGCCTGTAAAACATTTAGCCTGAGCATACTATTGCTGCATTCTATATGATGGTTTCTTAATAAGATCAAATATGGGTGACTCTCTCTCTGTGTTCATGTGTTTGTGCACATGCATGTGCACGCACACACACAAGTGCATGTAATATGTTACAGCTTTTGGAGTGAATTCTGACTGGAACCACACAGGAGTTCCCAGAGTCTACTACTTGACACTACCAACTAAAATGGATCCCCAGCAGGAGCACCAAACCCCAGCACCTAGAAATACTAACACTCACCCTGCCCTTGCTCCCCCAAATATTCTTTTGCTGGATTGGGTTACTGGGGCTCAGGGTGACCCCTTCCAAAGTGGATTTGTGGTTGTGTTGATGTGTGGGTTCTTTAGTTTGGTATGCATGGCTTGACTCCAATTCAGGCTTGACAGCTAGCCAGAGACAGGTTTAAAACAACCTGTCTAATAGTTTGTTTAGACGGCCTAATATCATAGGCAGTTCTCTCTTTTTCCTCATATCCAAAACTCTGTATCAACTCAAAACTCTATTTGTATCAGCTCAACACACTGTCTTAAAGCCAAATATTGAAAGAACCCTGTGCTGTCTGCACTCACAGTACACAAGACTCAGGTAAACAAAAGTAGGTGATAATGGGTTAGACAGAAGAATGGTGTGATTGAAGACCAAACCTGACATGAAATATAAGATCTGTGATAAAGGAAATCCCCAGAATCAGGAACAGTTTTACAGCCCATGATGTGTAGTCATAGAATCACAAGGTTGAAGGGGTACTTGAAGATAATCTAGTTTAGAGAGGGGCTGTTTCTGTGTGATATGGGCCTGTTCCTTCCTGGGCTTGCTATGGACCACCTCACACCCCACTGTGTAATGTTGTAATGGAAAGCTTCTTTTCTAGCTTTTTTTAAAAAGGAAGATTCTTTTTTGTTAAGCCACACAGGAATAGACCACTTTGTCCTTGGCAAGAGACCTTGAAGGGTCACATCCCTGCTTCCCTCTACAAAATATTTCAGTGGTGTGTTGTTGTTGCTTTTTGCATAGTTCCCTTTAAGAACTTTAAGAACATGGGAGACATATTCATTATGTTTTTGCTCCTCTGGCCCATTTTAGGCCCAGGAAGGCCTCAAAAAATAACAGGAAGTGATTTAGGAATCACTTCCAGTTCATCCTGTTTTAACAAAAGGATAACTTTTTGAAAAAGATTCCTAGGGTTCCATCCTGGTTCAATAGAAAATCAGGCTTCCAAGAGCATGAGTCTCCTTATTTTACTGCAATAATCCAGCATTATTTACTGCCACACCAATCAACTTCAGTGATGATGGGGCTGGAGGGGAAAAAAGGTGGAATAGCCATAGGAGCCCATGGACCATCTTTTGTTCTCTTCAGGTCTAGTCCAACCCTCATTTGAAGACTCTGGATTGCAAAATGCAGCTACAACTTTTCTGACAGAGGACCACCCAGCCTCTGCTGAAATAACTCCAGTGAAGTGAAACAGATATTCTGTACCATGGATGAAGCTCTCACTCTTATGAACATTTCCCTACTGCATAGTCAGAATCTGCTTCCTTTCCCATTTCAGGCCATTGGCTCTTATTCTGTCCTCTTTAGTAAGAGAGAACAATGTTTTTCCATCTTTTGCATGTCCACAGCCATTCAAATATTTGAACACTGCTACCATGTCCATGGGTAATCTTCTTTTCTTGAATCTAAACATACTTAGGTGTTTGAAATATCCTACCTAGGACTTCATTTGCAGATCCCTCACCTAGAGGTAAAGGTTCTTCAGGAATAATTTGCTTTGGAGAGGGTTAAATATCTCTATATTACCACATAACCATTCTTCAAGTAGTCCTGGAAAATTGCTAATTAATGAACAGGAAAGGGCAAACCTCCTCTGAACAAATCTTCCCAAGAAAACCCCATGATAGAATGTTTTAGGGTCACCATAAGTTGGAAATGATTTGAAGACACACAACTACAACAACAACAACAACAACAACAACAACAAGTTCCTGCATGGCAGGGGGTTGGACTAGATGGCCCTTGTGGTCTCTTCCAACTCTATGATTCTATGATTCTATGATTCTATGAACAACAACAACATGTAGGAGAATCTAATTATGAATCTGTACCCATCAAGACTGGTCTGAGTGACCTCAGAATGAATCATTTTCATGTGGTCCTTCCTATGTGCTTCATCAAGAGAATGAAACTGGTCCCCAATAGTCCAATCCTCAATTGAAGACCCTGAGGTGCAAAATGCAGCCACAATTTTTCTGACAGAGGACCACCCAGCCTTTGCTGAAATAACTCCAGTGAAGGGAAACAGATATTCTGTGATGAAGCTTTTACTCTTACATTTACCATAAGCATAAAGGAAAAGAGAGAAAGGGACAAGAAGAGAGAATGCTTGGGAGGGAGGGATAGTAGAAAATCAGACTGTCAACCAATCACACAAATATTTATTCTCCAAACAGTGTGTTATGCACATGCTGTGAAACTCTGACCTACAAAATAAGGCTATTCATCTGTACAATATTTTTTCTTGCCCCAGTTTTCCCTTTTCCAATATGAGCTTATATTCTTTTTATATCTTGCGTGCGTCGTCGCTAGCATTGCCTTTGTAGTGGTACAGCCTTGTCTTTTCTACAGGCGCAATGTTGCCAGAGAAAGGCACCCGTCATGGCGTGGTAATTAAAGCCTTTGTAGACCATGCATATTTTAATTATGACTTGTTTTAATGTTGAAAGTATTGACTCAAGCTGCCCACATGAGACACAGCCACACATTCCATGAGGGCCAGCAATGACGGCCAATGCATTCTTTAAGAGCCCCAAATATCAAACAGACATTAGCTCGCTTTTTGAGCAATGCCTATGCTAAACATGCATAAATCAAGCTGTATCATGGGGCAGGGAAAAGGGTGGTTGGATATATGATGGTGGTGGCATTGGTGATGAGAGTAAACTGAACTGAAGCACTAAAATCTAAGAGGCAAAAAACAGTGGGTGCAATAGAACCACCCCAATCCCACCCCCACATTAAAGCCCAAACTCGTTTTTTTAACATTTGCAAGAACATAAGCACACCTTGTCTTTGTTAAGGGTCTGTCTTCCCACTAGCATAGCCTCCAGCTTTCAGCTCTGTTGCCCACAGGGATTTGAGTGTTCTCGAGTTTCAACCTGTACAAAAGCAACATCCTAAGCTCTGTGTAGTTTTTCTCAAATGAAAAGGGTCTTAAATAACACAGAAATGCCCTAGACAAAACAAGATGTGTAGACAGAATAGAAATGTCTCAATTCAAAAATTACCTGATAGAGAAGAAATATGTGCCCATCACTATATATGTGTGTGTGTTTGTGTGTGTCCAGGAATGGAAAATTCCTGGCTTTTGCTTCCTGCTCTCTCTCATTTATTCTCTCTCACTCTCTCTCTTGGTTATACTGACCAAGGTAGGAAAGATTAGGTTTCTGCTGCCAAAAGCAATATCCCTTCTATGCTTCTCATTCTCAACTTTTACATGGAAGGAGAGGAGAATAGCTATGTAGACCTTTCTCCATTTCTTTCTTTTTGGATTTGTCATTCACATATTATACTCTCATGCACAGGCAATCCCATTTCACAGTAGGCATGACAGGCCATCAGGAATAGGCAAGGGTTCTGTTGCTTAGTTGTGGAGTTTCAGCACCATAAGCTGTCTGTACTAGGAATGGAAAGAGTATTAGAAAATACTTGAAACATGGGAGATTATTGCACATCTTAAAAATGCAACTTACCTCTCCCAAACTGAAGTCTAATTAGGGCTGAATCTGGGTCCTATCACATGACTTTTGTCACCAAATCTGCCATCTGAGTACAGCCTGGCTGCAGCTTGGGTCATTTAACGTGCTTTGGCAGCTATTTTTCAAAGTCGGGAGCTTTCTGGTTTTAAAAAATGTGCACCAAGGTATGTTAAAGGACCTGAGCTGCAGTCGGGCTGTACTCGGATGGTGGATTTGGCAACAAAAGCCATGAGATAGGACCCAGATACAGCTTGAATTAGACTTCAATTCAGAAGAGGTAAGTTGCATTTTTAAGATGTGTTATAATCTCCATGGTTGAAAAACTGATTTCTTGGATGTTGGGAAACCCTGTGATGAGACGAGACTCCTAGAATCTTCAAAGTTTAAAGCATATTCTGCATAAAAAATGCATTTGGATTTTTATGATCAGAAAATGGCAGAAAACAACATTTGTGCACAGAAGATAAGTTTTCTGAATAGAAAACATCATGTTATTGTATAGAAAATAACATTTATGGCAGAAAATGTTGCTTTATGTGCAGAAATGTTTTCTCTTTAGAAAATGTTATTTTTCTCTTAGGGACTTGCTTTCTGTATATTCTGTGTATTTCTGTGTAAAAAGTATACATTTTGAGGGGCATCGAATAAGTCCTGAACTATGAATAGTCTTTGCAAACACTTTTCAAGACTTTCCTGCAGAGAGGAGAAAACTGTAAAATTATTCATTCTTGCCTGTGAGAATGACATTCATTCTTTCCTGCAAGATTTTCATCCCTACTCTATGCATGTGACTTCATTTATTGTCTGGGTGTGTCTTTCTGTTTGCAATATTTCGTTGGGCATTATTTGGATTAGAAGAGCATCTTGCAGGGAATGACAACAGCTAGGCATGCAGGCACACAGCTTAAGTACTCCTGTCCTATGCCTGTTTTATGTCTCCCTTCCAAGGAAAATCAGAGGTTGCCATACACCATTATGTCAATATTATTCTAGGATTATTTCCTCTGGATAGCATTAAATTAAGCACGTCTAGTACAGGGTGTATTCCTCAGGAGATCTCAAGGAAAAGGGAGATGATCCAATGAGGCTGTGGAAGATCATAGATGGGATGATAGGTTTCAGGATATGCATCCCTGCAAAAGAATATGAAGAGAAGGATAATTGCTATTTGAACATTAAGACTTTAGTGACATAATCAATCCATTCTGAAGGAGATTAATACCTTACTTTTTTCTTTTTTCAACAGTCTTTTTTCTTTTTGAATATTCTGTTCTTCTGATGCAAGACTGTTATTTGAACTTTGGCTTTGGAAGTGTGGCTTTGCTCTCTTTCCTTATTACCTCCATTTCCATATGTCCTTTTATCACCATCCTATTTTGCTCTTTATTCCTTATGGGGTCCCTGTGGCCCCATCTCATCTGGCACTACTTTCCTGCTTCTGTTGTCTTCTGTCTTACCTCCAGATATAAACTACTAGTACACAGAACAAAACACAAATCATGACATGGATCCATTGAGTAATCTTGTCCTGCAGTCTGAAGTGATAAAGAACCATGCCATGGACTGGAGTATGTATATGTGTGTGTTTGCGTATAATATTCGGCACCCTCCAGTGCTACATATTTTAGAAAAGAAGTTGCTTCAGGAATATTCATTTTAGAATGGAGAAGTACATAATTTATACAAATATGAGAAATAGCAATGTGTATAAGTGTGAGAGAGTGCGGGAAAGGGGGGAAGATGTATATATAGGTAGCTTTGGAACAAATTTGAGATTAGCAGAGAATATGTCCTGCTGGTTATTCACTTTATGTCGTCCATTTCCCCCAGATATGTGCATTCAGCCTGTGTGGGAACTAGTGCGGGTGCAGGGGCTTCAGACCACACCAGGTGACACCTCAGAGAGGGCTGGTGGGAAGAGGCTGCCTTCCAGGTCTGGTGGCTCTGCTAGCTGGGCAGTAAAGAGAGTTACCACACCAGGAAAGGCTGTTGAACAGTATTAAAATATGATCCTTGCTGGGCATCAAATATTCTAGCTTTGCCATTAAGTTAATTCTCTCCTAATCTGATCCAGATTAGTCTCCTGCATGCTTATTTATAAATCAAAGAAGAAAGTGAGGTTCACCTGCTCTTCCTGTAGTATGTAGTTTAGCTCCCACATAAAATATTCAAAAAGGTTAAAAATTCTAGCTGATATGGCTAAGGAATATGCTCAAGCAATACTCTATAATGAATGTTTCAGGACCTCAAACTGTCACAGTTAAAGCTATGTGTCTGTAGGACATGGTGTTCTTTTTGGGACCTCTTTACCTAGTGTCTAGCACTGATTTGCACTTAGCTCCAGCCAGTGCATAATTCCTTTCATTGATAGAAGCCTAGCCCCTCACCCTCCCTTTCTCTGGAAATTTCTATCCAATAGGACAAATAGGGGAACTAATATTGGCAAAAAGAACAAAACCAAAAACCATGTCATTCTCTCTTCGCAACATTTTATTATGCATTACCTAACCAGCCTTGATTGCAAATATTTGTATACTAAATGGGATATTTTTGACCCAGTGAATCTTCCTAGTTTTCACCGTTGTAGAAATTCTGTCCTGGATGTGTTCCAGTAGCCTTTATGCATGTTTCAGCACACTTTTGATGGGCCAGGCATGGTGGCATGCAAGCTAACTCCCTGTCACCTGATTCTCAAGATGCCAGCAGCTACCTAAGCAGATTCCTTTAGCTAGCTTGCAGCTCCCAATTGGGGTAAATGTTTAACTGGAATCTTTGAAGTTTGTGACTTTGCATTTGGCTGATTCTTAACCCAGCCCTTGTTTTTTGCCTTACAGTTTCCTGACTGAAGGCATGAAGGTAGCAAAGGAGTAACAGTAAGTAACTTTATACTCAGTTTTGTTATTATTTCTATACATTGGATGTCAACACCTGTATTAGGGCCTTTGCAGACTGCCAGAAATAGTGCAAATTGAGTCCACTTTAAGGGTTAGGGTTAGTGCTAGGGAATCATGGGAATTGTTGGGTTTTTTTTAGACATTGAGCCTTCTCTGTCAGAGAGCTCCAGTGCCACAATAAAATACAGTTCCCATGATTCCCTACCCCTACCCCTACCCCTTAAAGTGGACTCAATTTGCACTATTTCTGGCAGTCTGCAAAAGCCCTTAGTTGGTCAAGCTGATTTTTTATGCAAGGAAATAGGAGAGCCCCAAAATTGTGTCAGTATTTTCTCAGAAAGAAGAAAGATGTTGTAGAGAAGGAGAAGAAAGGGGGGCAGCACACATGGTTGACACTAAAGGCTTTGTTGCTGTAAATTATTTGACTTTCTTAGCATGCAAAACAGTTTATAACTTTGGCCAAGCTGGTTGGAGCCTCTAAGCTGACCTCTTTTGCTTGTCATAAAGAACTCTTCTGCGTGTGAGTTGACCTTGGTCTTACAAGGGTTTAAATCCTGACATGGTAGATGGAAAAGACAAATGCACTCACTGTTCAGCAACAGGGTGGGTAGTGAGTCTTTCTTAAGATTATAGGACTGATTCTGCAGGAATGTTTCCTGCTCCATAATATCCTTTGAGTAATTTATTTGAGGGCTGTTAGAATATGAAATCCACATGGGTTTTGTAAGATTCATAATCAGGAGTGAGCAGGAAATCTAATCTAATGAAAGGAAAGCAATCACAGTGAATTTGATGTGATGCTAAAACAAGGGCTCCATGCAAAAGAGATCCTAATGGCAATGTAACATTTTCCATATGTGTTCCTCTGTAGGTATTTTTCCATGGAGGAAAAATGTTCCATTGCATTCCAAGCTCTTTCTTTCTTTCTTTCTTTCTTTCTTTCTTTCTTTCTTTCTTTCTTTCTTTCTTTCTTTCTGTTTCTGTATATGTTGCAGCTGGAGGTTGGGCAATTAATGGGCCCCAGGCGAGGCTGAAGGGAGAAACTGTTCCTAAGGAAAACTTGTTTGGTGGAATATGGGCTTTGTTGTTTTGAGAGGAAAAAGTTTCACTTAGTAGATTTACTTGTGAGGTCCAACCAGAGCCTCATGAAGGTTAGCAGGCCAAAGGAGAACTCTGCTGTTAGTAAACGGTGAGACATGATTAAATTCAATGTGTAAGGAATACTAGTTGACTGGAAATGCTTATGGATATAAGAAAGAGATTCTTATATGCAGTCCTCATGTGTGGCTTTCCCCCAATCCCATATTTTCATTCAGCTTGCTCTCAGGAAAGTGGTAGGCAGATAGCTTCCTTCTCCATTGTAGAAGGTTGACCTTTGGTCTTTCCCCCATTTGTATGCTTTGGCTATTGGTCCATTTCTGGGCAGAATTCAAAGAGCTGGTTTTGATATGGCTGGTGAAAGAGAATATTCTCCATGGCTCCACCCAGGCTGTGAAACTCCCTTCCATGGGAAGTATGGTTAGCTCCCTCCCTCCTCTCTTTCTGTCAGCTGGTAAAGACATTCTTATTTAGGCAAGCGTTTTGATTTTAATTATGAAATTGTAGTGGTTGTGTAATGTGGTGTGCTGTATTTTTAAATCTTTAAATGTAATTATATTGTAAACATGTTTAAGTGTTTTTGCTTCTAATCATTTTAAAAATAATACTATTATTTAATTCTCCTTTAACTTTTGTAATCAATGTTTTTGCCATTATTGTTTTTTAAACTTTTGAAGCTGCCTTGGATCCTATTTTGAGAGAAAGGAGGAATTTAAGGCCAATAAATAAATAAATTAAAGGATTTGTAGTTCAATTTTCTTGCTAGTAAGCACACATGTTGGATACTTGCTCGCTCTGTGTGCATAAGGATACATGCATGCATTCATGAGTACATGTTAAACACATCCCCCCCCCTTATAATGTCAAGCACTTCTGTAAGTGAGTTCCTGGGGGCTGGCCCCATAACCTGTGTCAAGATCAGAGGCTCATATACAAAGGAATTTAGAGATAACAATAAAGCAGAGATGGTTTCTAGGGCATTGAAAAACAGGTGGCACCACCCATCCTTCTGGCTGACTCTGGACAATGACTCCCATACATTTTATCTTTAACCCTTTTGGTATTAACATGTCAGCCCATCTTTTCTTGGACATGTTCCAGGGTAGTGCTTCAGGGAAATTACAGATGTAGCTAGATTTCAACTCTCAAAATCTCTCACCACTGGCCATCCTGGCTGAAGTTCTGGAAGCTGAACTTCAACAACCTCTGGCAGTTGAAAACTGATATGCTTGAACATGCTTCAGTGGCAGACATTGAAGAGAAACATCAGAGGCTGACCTTAGAGCCAAAAGAGGATAGATCTATGGTAAAGGAAAAGTCTTCTCAATCAGGGAAAAATTTAGAAGCTGCTAAATTATTAATCTTTTAAAGAGTCATAAGGAAAAGCATATTAAGCATTTTACCAGAACATTCTATCCGATCAGCAACTAGCTGGTGCTGTCTACTAACAAATCTGAAATAAAAAATAGTTCAACATGAATAAATTTTACTTGATGCTTGATAATTTTTCATAATGGTTTAATACTGCTATTTCATGATTGGCTAGTTTATCTTCTATGATTAGCAATTTTGCATATTGTTGTATGCTTTTGCTAGGTAGATTTTCCAAAACTGCTGTAAACTGTAATTTCTAGTTATGCTTTAGTACCAGATTGCTCAGACTCAGTGCTGACTGAATCTGGACCAGCAATGTTTTGTTAAATAAACTACGGTTTTCATTTAATTATGCCTCCATTCTGGAACCTAACACTGGGCATGTTCCCCCTTTAACATGCAGGAGTCCCTTCATAGACAAGTTGATGCTGTAAGGCTTTGAAAACAGCTGGCTTGGTAAGGTCACAGTTCCTGAGTCTGAGAGAAGGATTCCTTGGTCAAGACCTGGTCAGAGGGGAGGATTACCTGCTTTTAAAAGGCAGGCTCAGCTCTTAAGGTCTCTCCACTCAAATATGTATTTCCGTTCTTAAGCAGCTTTACAGAACAACTTAGTAAAACAAAACATAACATAGTCAGTTTATAAGAACACAACCCCCCCCCCCCAACTCATTCATCTTTTCCTCTGCCTATTAAAAGTAAAGGCTGCTGAATTTTATTTTATTTTTTTGTTAAGTTTGAAAAGCCATCCAGTTGCAAGAGAATTTCTCATTCCCCTTTGTGGTTTATTCCCTTCTGGATAATTCCTATTTCTAGGGGTAAGAAAAATTCTTCATAACTTGTGATTTCATCTTCACAGCAGTTACAGAGGTCAAGCACAACTCAGACCTAGGGATGTGGACAGGATCCTTGGAGAAGTGAGGGCCACCGCATGCATACTGGATCCTTGTCCTTCCTTGCTTCTGAAAGCAGCCAGAAAGACACTCACTGAGTGGGTAAAGGGGGTGACAAATGCCTCACTGCAGCAAAGGCAATTTTCCATCTTGTCTAAAGGAAGCTGTGGTGAGCCTGTTACTGAAAAAGACCACCCTGGTCCCATTATTTTGGATAACTATACGCCAGTGTCTGCTGTCAGTAATGGACTGGATGAGGGTAAACAAACTGAAGCTTAACCCAGACAAGACAGAGGTGCTCCTGGTCAGTTGTGAGGCATATCAGGAAATTGGGGCTTTGCCTGTGCTAGATGGGGTTACACTCCCCCTGAAATCGCAGACTTGCAGCTTGGCTGTGCTCCTGGACTCCACTCTAAGCCTGGATGCCCAGGTCTCAGCAGTGGCCAGGAGTACATTTGCACAGCGTAAACTTGAGTGCTAGCTGCACCCGTTTCTTGAGATGTCAGATCTGGCTATGGTGACACATGCCTTGATTACATCCTGTTTAGACTACTGCAACACACTCTATGTGGGGCTGCCTTTGGAAACTGTCTGGAAACTTAAGCAGGTTAAAACTTAGCAGCCAGAATGCTGACCGGGGCCAGTTACAGGGAGTATATAACTCCTTTGTTAAAACAGCTCCACTGGCTACCTGTTCATTTCTGGGCATAATTCAAAGTGCTGATCATGACCTATAAAGCCCTACATGGTTAGGGTCCAGACTATTTGAGAGACCGTATCTCTCCATACGAGCCTGAGAGAGCCCTAAGATCTGAAGGAGAAAGCTTTCCCTTGGTCCCACCAAGATCACAGGCTCTTCTGGTGAGGACACGAGAGAGAGACTTCTCAAGGGCTGCTCCCACCCTCTGGAATGCCCATCCTCTGAAGGCTAGTCCGGCCCCTCCCTGCTGGCCATTTTCTGACAAGTAAAAACATTTTTATGCCAGCAGGCTTTCTATATATAATGCATAGCAGGGTGGTTTTATGGAGCAGATGGGTTTTTAGTCTTTTTTTAACTTGTGTATATTTTATGTGGTTTTATATTGGATACAGATGTTTTAATTGTTTTGAATTCTATAGAAATTTTAAAGGTTTTATCTGTGAGCTGTCTTGGGTCCCTCCAGAGAGAAAGGAGGGATATAAATTATAAAATAAAATAAAATATATACAAATGCTGTCTGATACCACTTTAAGTGTTGTAGCTCCATCATATAGAATCCTGGAATATGTAATTTTAAAAGGTCTTTAGCCTTCTCTGTTAAAGAGTGCTGATGCCTCACAAAACCACAAATTCCAGGATTCTATAATATGGAGCCATGGCAGTTAAAGTGGTATCAAACTGCATTATCTCTACAGTGTTGATGAACCCCTAGAGTGGTAATGAAGCAGAAATGTATTTGTTCACCTAAGTTTTTTGCCTGAGCCTCACTGACACAGAAGCTGTGTGCTTCTGATAAGAGTTTAACTGTTGTGATAACCATGGCTGCAATTTTTAGCCATGATGGATTTGTATAAATCACCCATTATATGCACAATTGCATTTAATGAAATCAACAGGGGAACTGTTCTTTCAAAAGTGAAAGCAGATATTTACAGATCTGTTTTCTTCATCCCTAGAACATTTATTTTAAAAAAGACTACTATTACAATGCAAATATTAGTCTGTGTATTGGGCTAGAGATAGAAAAGACTGAATGTAATCATGATGGCATGATGAAATTATGAAGAACCCATTCATGTCTTAGCATGAATTACTTTAAGATAAGGCTACTGAGCAGAGGTAGCCCATGGATTCATTGCTGTAGGGTATTGCATATCCATTCTCAATTTTATGGCCACTCTTCCTCCAGCAGCTCCAATTTATGCAGGTGCTCTTCTACTATCAAACCTTTAAAAAAAATAATAAGTTCTAGCTCCTGGAGGGCTTCTGTAAAACCAAGAGTGGATTCACTGTTCCTTCAGCAACAAATCCATTGGCACTCTAGCTTCTGAGTCCTTCTCTTTCTTCATGGGCAGTCCCATTTCTGGACCACTGCAATCTCACTTTGCATTGTGGTAGGAAAATCCTAGACTGACTTACTCTGAAGTAAATCCTATTGTGTCTACTTGAGGTAAATGAGTATTGGATCATAAGCTAACAGTCTAATTCTAATCATGGAATCTGATCTACTACATGCCTGCTGAGAGGTTAGTGGTATTAGTGGAACTTGAGTCCAACAACATCTGACAGGACAAAATTTGCCCAACTCTGGCCTGGAGTAAAAAATGTTGTTAAGTTCAAGTCATATAAAAGTATATCACATGTTCTCAAATGTTCTTTCTATAATTTGCTTTTTCTTTTTCTCTAAAAATGAGATTCTTTTGTTCCTACATGACATTTTTGATACAAGGAAGCACAGCAAAGAATTTCATTTCCTTTTTAGTTCCTAAACAAACAGTGAAGACAGCAAGACATTTTGGTAGGAAGGTGAGATGTGGAACATGGACTGTGGAGTTCATTTTGAGATGGATTCAGATGCTTCACCCTTTTCATCAATATGTCTCCCAAGATCCTTGGGTGGGTGTGTCATTTTTTAAATACTTGTGGTTAAATATCAACTTCACTTCCATGAAGTGTCCTGAAACACTGTTCTTAGGCCCGCTGCTCTGTCATTCAAAATGTGGTCCTTAAAAATGATTATTATAAATACACAGCTGCTTCTGGGGTACCTCTCAAACATGACTTAATAGATGACCTGTAAGGATACAGATCTTTATTTTATTGTTACATATGAAAATGAAGAAATTATAAAGGTTTCTTTTTGCTGGGTGAGATTATAAGAATTTTTTGCAAATTTTATAAGAATTGCACACTTTTTTCAGTTTTTTTTATTTTTGTATTAAAAAAAAATTGTTTGCAGGGTCAGCCCTGCTTAGTACTTGAATTAGAGGCCACCAATGAATAACAGGTGCTATAGGCATAAAACATTTTCTGCACAAAAACCACCAGGAAGGTGGGGCACTAGTCTATTCCTATATTGAAAAATTCTGCAGAAGTTGACTGTTTTGATGCAGAAATTTGACATGCTGAAATAACCTTTATCATGAAGGGGAATAAAATAAATTTTTTTTAAAAAAAAATGGAATATTTCTTACATCCCTAGTGAGCTATACACAGATGAGTCAATGCTGAAGGAATGGGATGTCACATTAGCCTGTTTTCCTGAGGTATATTTAGCAGTTTGGAATGCTTGTGATTTGATGAACAGTTGCTGCCTCATGTGACAGATGGCTTGCAAAATGATCTGTCTAGTAAGGCTATATAAGGACAGATACCAAATGTCCTTTCTCACTCTAATAACACTAACATACATGCTACGTTTGGGAAAAAACTGCAGTGTCAAACCTTTGTAATTTTTGTGCAGAATGTCATCCATGTACTCCAATAGGCACACAGTTTCACTTTTAGCAGATTTATGTTATGGTCATATTTTTTTAAATCACACATAGATAAAGGATCTAATCTTTGTGGGTCACCTGAGGACCAGACAAATGGTTCATAAGCAGGAACTGGTCTGTTGATGGCTATTCCTATGTGTGGAAGCCTCTTTTGGTAGTCTTCTCCCAAAATTGAACAAGAACTGGCCATATATTTTCTTGCTCTGGTGGGCAACAGATCCCACCTCATTCTTTGGTTAACATTAGAGAACAAAACTACATGACTGTTCTTTCAAATGTTTAACTTTCTACCATATGACAAATCAAACTTTCCTGATAAAAATGTCATCTTAAAACAATATTCTTGAAACAATTGCAAGCAACCTTTCACCCAGACAAAAGAATAATTCTTGATGGAAAATGTAATTGTCTCATAGGAAGGGCTCCACAATTTTTTTTAAAAAAATTGAGCAGCATTGTTTGTTGCTCGATAGTAGCAGACAATCATAGCTGCAGATAAAATTATTGGCTGCTAGTGAAATAAAATTGTTATGCAATCTTTGGAACAAAAAAAAATTGGGGAAGAGCAATTTCTGTATTCAATTTTCCTCATTACTAAATATATTGTTCTTACTTGTATGATTTCACAATAATGAAAATCCAGTAGCTCACACTATTTGTTGAGGCTACTTCCTGTGAAAATTAAAAGAAGAAACTTCCAGTAATATAAAACTAGGATGGATTCTGGTTCTAAATGATTGCAAGTGTTGTCACTAGGTTTGAAGTATGGAATTTCAAGATCCCAAATCTCTGTCCTCATTCTGGGAATGGAACTCCCACAATACATGGAATTAAATTAATGGTGCTTGAACTGCATTGAAGTTTTGCAACTCTGCTACTTGCTGAATTCTTCCATCATTTGATTTAATTTTCACTGTTCATGACAGTTGTGTTTTAATAATAATAATAATAATAATAATAATAATAATAATAATAATAATAATATTTATATCCCGCCCCTTTGAAACCAATCAAGGTGGCTAACAACAATAAAAACACATACATAATACATAAAACATCCCCATACTACCCTCTCCCCCTTAAAAATTATTAAATCAAATATTAACAATAAGAGAACAGCAGCAACATTCTAATTTACATTAACAGGGAAGGCTGCAAGGACACTCCTGAAAGAGGGGATCCCGAGGCCAGGATTATTTAATCTGGGAAGGCCTGTCAGAAGAGATCTGTCTTGACAGCCCTTTTAAAGCTGTTTAAAGCTGTCAATTGACGGATCTTGTCCGACAGACCATTCCATAGTCTGGGGGCAACAACAGAAAAGCCCTCTTTAAAGGTGTTAACCAACACCTTGTACTGGGCCCGGAAACTAATGGAGGGACTTCAATACAGGAGTAATGTGGTCCCTCCTAGATGTACCTGATATTATTCTGGCTGCCATATTCTGCACCAACTGCAGTTTCCGAACCAAGCATAAGGGTAGCCCCATGTAAAGTGCATTACAGAAATCTAGACATGAGGTGACCGGTGCGTGCACAACAGTCTTGAGATCCCCTACTTCCAGAAAAGGGTGCAGATGGCATGTCAGCCAAAGCTGATAACAAGCGCTCCTGACTCTCACATTTACCTGATTCGTCATCAGGAGTGACGAGTCAAGGAGCACCCCCAGACTGTGAAAACAGTCACTGGAGGAGAGTGTGACCCCATCCAGGACTGGAGGTTGCAACCCTATTCTTGGTTTCGGGGCCGCTACCATAAGCACCTCCGTCTTGTCTGGATTCAGTTTCAATTTGTTTTTCCTCATCCAGTCCATTACTGCCCGAAGACATTCATTGAGAGAAGAGACGCCATTAGAATTCGAGGCCGACGAACAAGACATGGAGAAATAGATCTGGGTGTCATCAGCATACTGATAGTGCCCAGCTCCATAACTCCATATAATCTCACCCAGCGGCTTCATATAGATGTTGAATAACATCAGGGACAGAATAGCACCCTGTGGAACCCCATAGGTAAGCTCCCTTTTACTGGAGCTACTGTCCCCGAGCAGCACCTTCTGGGACCTGCCCGAGAGGAAGGACCGGATTTATATATGATTATTTATGATCCCACAGAACCATACATTTCTTGGAACAGCAACCATGTTAGGCAAGGGGCTAGAGACAGAAGGATCCTGCTAAAGCTTTCCAAAAGCTTTAGAAGGCTCTTCTGATGTGCAGTGGGGACAAGCTGCCAAACAGACCTCAACCCATACCTGAAGCCCATTGCCTAATGCATTTTCTGTTTCTAGATGAAGTTAGGCTGGCAAATTGGTCACTCAAAATATACAAGTCTCAAGGCAAGTCAATGCAACATTTATTGCCAAACTGAGTCCTAGGCTGTCATTGAAGTGACTTGCATCCTGCTTCAGTTTGAGTCATTTGAGTTGAGTCCACATTTGCAAATATTATATGTGTTAATGTAATTATGGTATCAGCTGATTTGGGTCCCAAATTGACAGAAATACATGATGTAATGTGTGGAATGGTTCTTAAGCTTCTAGCTCTGATATCATTCAGAAAGTTATCATCCTTCCAACAAATCTGTTGACAAGTTACACTGTGATGGGAAGCTAGGGAAGAATATTTGAAAATATTTGAAAAACAGTTGAAAAATGTGTTTCTCAAGTGTCAAATCCTGATGGAAAAAAAATCTGGACTAATGACAATCTTTGTTGTTCAGGACTTATACTATGCAAAATTCTCATGTGGCTGTCTTTTTGGACAGAGTTTTTCTGTGTGAAAAATAATATTGTGCAGAATATAAAAACATGCACAATAATTTCTGCACAGATAATACTGTTTGCTGTGTGTAAAACAATAATTCCTGAACAAAAGTGCTGTTTTCTGTATAGAAAAAACAAAGTGAATGCTGTACAGAATAAATCTGAATGTGTGAATAGTCTTTAAAATTGCTAAAATTACTCATTAACAAAAATTATATCCATAGGTCATGGCTACATCCTCATGCAGTCATAAAAGATCATTGAGAGATGTTGGGAAAAATCTAGTCTACTTCAGAGGGTTGTATTATGGATAAAACAGAGAAGCTTGCCTCCTTACAGGAACGTGTGTGTGTGTTAATAGAAAAAGGCTATAACATATATTGCTTTTAAAAAGATGGATAAGAAGAGTGATTGATCTGAGCAATTTCTTTAAAATGCTGTATCAGTCCTTAAATAGATAGAAAAACAATAAAACTCAATGGGATATGCATGAACATGATGAAAGTATTATATCACCCATATCTGTATCTTGCCTTTTCTCTGTAAGCTCAGAATAGTTGTGTGTGTGCATGAGTGCCTTCAAATCATCTGTTGACTAATGAAATTAATGTATTTCAATGATATTTACATTTTTAATTATTTCGGTCTCTTCATATCATGCCATCTGCATTTGTGTAGTATTTCTTTACAACAAAGTAACCATATTTTTTATCATTGCTCTTTTCACAAGAATTGCTAATTTCTGTCAGGGGTTCTCTGTTTTAGTTGGCTGCAACCATATGACAGAGTGAGTGTGGTGTAGTGGTTTGAGTGTTGGACTGGGACACTGGAAGACAAGGATTCAGATCTTGGCTTGTCCATGGAAACCTACTGAGTGTCCTTGGG
This sequence comes from Phrynosoma platyrhinos, assembly GCA_020142125.1. Taxonomy (NCBI): domain Eukaryota; kingdom Metazoa; phylum Chordata; class Lepidosauria; order Squamata; family Phrynosomatidae; genus Phrynosoma; species Phrynosoma platyrhinos. The sequence goes on from CM034703.1 coordinate 184,826,140, forward strand.
CAAGTCACAGTCTCTCAGCCTCAGAGTAAGGAAAAGGCAATCCCCCCTCTGAACAAATCTTGCCAAGAAAACCATGTGGTAGGTCTGCCTTAGGATCACCATAAATGAGAAATGACTTGAAGTTTCAAACAAAGCTATAGGACCACAAAATCTGTGATGTCTTGTGTCACAGACAAGATTAGCATCCAAGATGACTGCTTGGAATTTTATTTGATGTGAGAGATCATCTATATTAACTGAAGAGCATCAGAAAAAGAATAGTCTAATATTCAACTAGGCAGATTTATTGCCTGCCACATTGACACTAGGAAACAATTTAAAATATGTAAAATAAAAAAGTCGAAGGCTTTCGTGGCTGGCATCCATATTTTTTTTGTGGGTTTTTTGGGCTGTGTGGCCATATTCTAGAAGAGTTTCTTTCTGACATTTTGCCGGCATCTGTGGCTGGCATCTTCAGAGAATACTGGAATGGAAGAGAGTGGGTATATATATACTGTGAGACCCTGGGTAGGGAGGAGTGGATCCCATGTAAACTGTGTATTGTTCTGTTGGTGATGGCAGGGCCTCAGAGTGGGAGAATATGCAAAAGAGGATTAGTGTCTGCTAATTGGTGATCATGTCTTCTGGGAAAGCCCCTGACCCTGGGTGGTTTCTCCTTTGCATTTGCTGAGTGCTGATTTTTCTATTTTGCAGGACTGGTAGCCAAACTTTGTTTACTTTAAGGGTTTTTTCTTTCCTGTTGAAGTTGTCCAAGTGTTTGTGGATTTCGATGGCTTCCTTGTGCATTCTGACCTGATAGTTGTTGGCATGGTCCAGAATTTCAGTGTTTTCAAACAGCATTTTATGCTCAGGATGGTTTATAATGTGTTCTGCTACTGCTGATTTTTCTGGCTGGCCCAGTCTGCAGTGTCTCTCATGTTCCTTGATTTGTGTTTGGTCACTGCATTTGGTGGTCCCTATGTAGACTTGTCCGCAGCTGCATGGTATGCAGTAAACTCCTGCAGCTGTGAGAGGGTCTCTCCTGTCCTTTGCTGAGCGCAGCATTTGTTGGATTTTCTGGGTCAGTTTGTAAATCATTTGGAGGATGTGTTTCCTCACCACTTTCCCTATTTTGTTTGTGACTCCTTTGAGCAGAACACAATAGAACACAGGCCACAAAATTTCAAATCCAGTAGGTCAGCTTAAGTAACTCAAAGGTGCATGAACCACAAACATAAAGCAAAACTGTTTGTTTTCTCCTCTGTGCACATACATGCAGGCACATGGAGGGATACAGATGTTTCAATGGGGGGGGGGAATCTACAGACAAATGAACAGTGCTGTTCAGCTTATTACTGGTGGAAAATTCCTTCCTGACCCCAAATACAGAAAATAGAGTAACCATTTATTAGAATATATCCCTGAACCAGTGAGGTTTTTCAGTCATAAATCACACAAGGCTCATTATAAGGTGATGACATATGGAACGTAGGAAAATTAAACACAGATTGAACTGCCTTGTGTAACTTAATGTCCTTGACTGCACATGTTTACCTTCCTATAACAATCATAATGTAATAAGGCACACTCGTGTGAACTGAATTAATATTTTGAATGGGATTCTGCTTCATATTGGTAAATCACATGCTAGATCTTCTTGCTTTTCATCTGCTGCATTTAATTCCAATGTGTAAAATATCCCTAGCAATACAGTGGACTATGTGTGGGCAGATTCTAGGGGATGCGAAGTTTGAGTTAGAGTTGTGATAAAAACCAATATTGATAGAATGTGGGTTATATGAAAAGGCTCAGTGAACTGGAAATGTACATAGGGACTAGGAGATTGTATTCAGCCTCTCTTGGACAGGTTTCTTCTTGTACTGAAAGAAAAGGTGGAAAGCATCTGTGGTTTAAATACAGAAAGATAACAGTGCAGCCCACATGTCACAGTTCTCTAAAGCTAGAAGATCTCAACAGTCTAGCCTCATCCTTCATAGCTTGAAGCATCTGTCATTACCAGAGGTTGGTGTGTGACAATAAACTCTTGTTGAGATTTTTAATGTGTACCATTTAAGGCTGCCTTTGAAGACTCATTCAGAAGTTAGTATAGAATTGCTGTGCTGCTGTTTGCCTTTGATTCTGACTTCTGGCTATATAGGGCCATCATTGTCCTTATGCTGAGACACAGTGTGACTTGCCCAAGGCCACCCACTTGACTGAGTGGAGATTCATATCCTTGTTACCCAGAGTCCTGGTCCAATACTCAAACCACTGCACCATGCTGGCTCTCACCTAGTGCAGAATATTTGTAAGACAATTGTTAGCTGGAAATGAACATAGGGAACATATCACTCCAGTTTTGAAACAGTTGCCTTTGCTTCTTTTCAACTTATAAAATGCTAAATATAAGGACATCTTTCTTTTGTATTGGTCTTCCCAATTATTGTGACACTCAGAAGCCCTCTTTGATCCTTGGTCCTCCCATCCAATTTAAAATTATTTATGCAACCCTGTTTTTTTGTTTGTTTTTTTGTTTTTGGTATTTCCTTTCCAGTGAAGCACCATCTTGATTTACTGCCTGCTGGAGAAATTGGAAGGAAACTGTAAGCACAAAATAAAGTTACCAAAGAGGACAAAGCCTCCTTGCTTTCACCTTCTGTCATGTTAGCATGAGCAAGGAAGGATTTTGGATTTTGTGGTTCATCCACCTTGGCATCTTCCTTTCTCAGTTTGATGGAATTGTCTTATTGCACCTAATAAAATGCATTGCCCATTGATATTACACCTTACTCACACATTTCTTGATTCTTGATTTGCAAGAAAATAGGCTGATAGTGCCAGCTCTGAGAGTGAGTTCAGATTTGGGTGAGGATTCACTAGTTCTTTTTTCATAATAAATAGCATGAATAATAATCTTTTTCCATAATAAATAGCATAATAAATAGTCTTCACCCATTATGAAGACTGGCTAATTCAGTCTATTACTTAATAAGGGGGAAGACAATATGCTGTTTTGATCTATGCTCGATATATGGTAGAAGGATTGTCAAGGATTATACCATCACCCCAACTCCTGGTGTAATTTCCTTCCATAGGTAGAAGGTGTAGATGGGGGTGAGGGAGAATCCACTCTTTTTGTATGCATCTGCAGGATCCCTACCCATGTTCAGCTTCTTACTAAATCCTGGTAGATACTGGAGAAATTCTAAAACTGATTTTAGAATGCCACAACTTTCTGTCCCTTCAGTTCATTTGAATCTCCCTTCTCCCACTCATTTCCCACATTACTAACATCATGTATGCAGTGATAAAATATTGATTTTGGAATGATCACATGTAGCTTGTTATTTTAGGCAGTGTTTCACTAATGCCTACATATATATGAGGGGGTATCATAAAGTTTTATTTATCACCTTTAAATTTTTTGACAGAAAGTTTGTTTTGATTTGTAGTTGTTAACTTATCTTTACCTAGTCACCATCTAGATTTACACATTGTCCCAGTGTTTCTTGATCCTCCAAACACTGTTATTGAAGACGTCTGCAGATTGTGCCTTAAATCACTATTCCACTTCATGAATGACATCATCTGTGTTGTTAAATTAGTGACCCTGCAAAGGATTTTTCATTTTTTGGAGGGGAAAAGTCACTTGGTGATGATGACGCTGACAAAATTTCATCAATTTACCATAATAACTTCAGGATGATCATTATTACTTTACAATACCCCCTTGCACTTCTCCATCTTACACTTGCACTTTAGTCATTTCTGGCACAACCTATAACAAAAATAAAGGACACAATGAGCTGATTTTCTCAATATCATGCATTTAGTGGCCAATGATGAGACTGACAAAATTTCATCAATATATCATAATAACTTCAGGGCGATAATTATTACTTTATGATAGCCTCTCACATCTTGCAGATGTGAATTTAAAATAAGCACTGGCAAGGGTGAAACAGTGTTTTGAGATTTAGTGGTGTTCATTGCCTCCCTCCCATGCTTGATTGTGACTTTGCTAAAGAAATCTGCACATTATAATGTATGCTTCTATGTTCTATTTATCTTTTATTCATGACTTGTTACTGTGGTGCTGAAAGGATAGCGCCTGCACTAAAAAAAAACAACAACTGTCAGGGCTCCTTATTTTTATTTTTTAAACTCTTTATTAGAATCAGAAATAACTAAGCAGCCTTCATTAGATTCAAAAATAACTTACCCATCTACCCAAGTAAACTAAACCTGTGTCATAATTCCAAACAGGTACTTATATTCCACAGTATGCTCTGATGCGAAGGGGTCCTCTGGAGCACATCTAAAACCAAAGTCTTGTTTTGTATGTTGCAATATTTTGCTAAAGCATGCAAAATAATCTATATGGGGGGGGGGGGAATTCAGCACTAGTTCCTTAGCAAATCTGTTTTAAAAAATCAGTCACAGAGTTAGCTTCAGAAACAAAATCTCTTCTGTGGGTTTTGATTTTGTAAAGGCAATCTACAAGTTCAGGAAAAGCATGTGATAAAGAGTATTCTTGGGCATTGGGAAAGAGGGAACTTCAAGGCACCAAATCTTTTCTGATCTTGGAAGCTAAGCAGGATCAGGTCTGATTAGTAATTGGAGGGAAGACTTTCAGGGAATACAAGTGATATATTGAAGTCTTTTTCTCCACGTCTCAAGACAAGTCTCAAGAACTTGCAAGGTATTTCCAAACCAAGACTCAAGTTGAGTCTCAAGTTGAGTCTAATAGAAAAAAAGAAAAAAGAAAAAGGCAGGGCCCATTTCTTGAAGTGGAACAGCAAACAAGTTAGAGAGTGGGCTTGAGGTGGGGCTTGAGGTGTATTCAAGAGCCTGTCCTCACTGCACATTGGAGGAGACTTCAAAAGCTTTTCAAAAGCTTTAGAAGGTGGCAGAACTGGATAAATTAACATGTCTCATGAGGAGTGGAACCTTAGGGAATGGGAACAGATAATGAAATACACAAGTGATCAATGGTGTATACGATAAAACTAGATATTTAGGATTAGCAAATAATTATGTTTTAGGATATTAAGTGTTAATCCTTTGTAGTAGTAGAATTAGATTGATTGTTATAGTTGATCAGATAAGAACACCTAAAGAAAGGATATGTAGTAGTAACACAGAGTTCTTCTAGTTTAGGAAGTCAGAATGATTGGGATATGTTAGTCTATGTGTTGGAATTCATATATGTCTGTATGTATATGTATGTGTGTAAATTTGAATGGTTTGTATGTTTGTTTTTATGTTTTTATGTTTTTTAATGTGAAAAATAAAATTATTTTTAAAAAGCTTTAGAAAAATCCTTCTGCCCCAGGCCCCTTACCTAATGCATTTGCTGTTCCCCTCCAAGAAATGTGCCCTGCACTCTGGGGATAGGTCTTACCTACTGCTCAAAGTGAGTGATGGCAGCACATGGGTTGCTAAAAATATATAAACTGCAAGATGAGTCGAGTGAGTGCATCATTTATGGCTAAGTTGAGTCCAAGTTGAGTCACTGAAGTCAGTTGATTCAACTTGGACTGGGGAATATCAGGTGCTGTAGGCTATATTTCAGAGGAAGGCAATGGCAAATCATCTCTGAATACTTCTTCCCTAAATTTTTTTAATGAAATTCATAGAGTCTCCATACATTGACAGACAACTTGATAGCATGCATGTGTGCACACATGCACACATACACACACACACACACACACACACAGAGAGAGAGAGAGAAATATTCTCTCACATAAAGAGCTCTCTCCCTTCTTCCTGGCATGCTTGTTTTCCATGAGTGTACCTCTCACACTAATATATGGATTGGAAAAAATGGATACAAAAACAAGTGCCAGGAGTACTCTGTCCCCAAAGTTCCCCCAGCTCCGCCTGTTAATACTACTACTATCAGTACAACTATTAACTTTCTTACCCACTTCTCCCCACAACAACATTTAACAAATACATGACATCAGTTAAAAGCACATCAGTTAAAACATACATCAGTTTAAAAGATCCAATAAGATATACACATATTAAAATGATCCACACTAAAAATTCATCATTAAAAATTCACAATTAAAAAAAAATCATCTAGATAAGCCTGCTGTTACCTGTGCGTTCCTAAGCAACAGCGGACTGCTGTCTACACTGCATCTTGCTGTGCCACCTGCTAATATTATTCAGTCCCTCTAAGGCCAGAAATGAGGTGCCCAGGATTGATCATGTGCCTGGGTACCTCCTTGTGACCTCCAAGTAGTGACTCTCACCAGTGGTGCTGGGTGGCACAGTGGGATGCTGTGTAAACAGCCACGTGCTGTCACTTCTTTCCAGAATATTTGGATAAAAAGGTGAGTCTTTTAAGTTTGATTTAAGGGAACGATGACCCAGATTTGCTGCAGGACTGCCCTTCCCATGTGGGGGCATCTGGCCCTGCATCATCTGGACAAGGCAATATAAGGGTGGGAAGAAACCACAGCAAAAGGCCCATGTATACATGCCTCTCTGTAAAGCAGGGTAGCGTAATCATGTAATGTACATGTAATTATAATTAGCACTTTAGTCTATATTGCTAGTAATGGAAGGCATATTTCTTTTGAAGTCACTCAGCTTCAGAACTCATTGACCTAAACGCAATGATCTGCCCCAATTATCATAGACAATTATATAATTTCCATTGCTTCCAAATGTCTCCTGTAGCTGAGACACTGATTTCAGAGGACTAATAAAGTACATGACTGGACTTTGCCCTTCTATATGATTGAAAATGTAATTTTTTTAAAAAAGATCACTGCATATAGGAAAATAAGGCAAACACTGTTCATGTGATTAATCCTCTAAATAAACTCAGAATTGAAATGTAGTTTAAAAATAGCACATCTAAGCTAGAAACAGAAGTAATATGAAAAGTTATAGTATAATATTTACAGTACTGCTTAGACATATCCATTTTATTCATGCTTGCTCTTTTCTTTCTGAAGAGTTATTGAACAGAAATAGGCCACTGATGAAAGTAATTCCATCTCACTGAACATGCAGAACACATCATCCTGTCTCTTCATCTCTTTTTGATATTCTAGTTGTTGACAATGCTCACCCAGACTTTTTCCCCCTTTTGTGGTTTGATTCACCCACAGAACTGAAATGACAACATTTGTGTATAATATAGCAACTGTTGTTCTTACTCTCTGGGGTGTTAATATTTGTTATAGCCAATAGATTGCTAAATGACTCATGCAAGATGAATGTCAACACCTATATCAGGTTGACATGAAGCTTGGTAAAATTAGATCTTATTGGTAAATGTCAATGACATATTTCCACTTCATTTTTCACAATCTGTGCTGACAAAGTTCTGATGGATTAATTAAAAAACTGCACAAATAAAAAAAGCTGTAAAATACATTGTTTTTAAAAGACGGCTACTACAGAATGATAAATATAGAAATGTGTGATCTGGGTATTTTCTTTAAAATGATTTATCACCCCTTGAATAGGGAGAAAAATAGTTGAAAGCAGAGGATATGCATACATATAATTATGTAATAAAAGCATTGTATCACTTATATTTGTATCTTGCCTTTTCTCCATGAAGCTCAGAATGGTTGTGTGTGTCTGTCTGTTTGTGCCTCCAAGTCACCTGTTGATTTATGGCAATCTCATTAATTTTATAGGATTTTCTTAGGCAAGGAATCCTCAGAGGTGGTTTTATCAGTTCCTTCCTCTGACATAAAGCCTATAGCTCCTGGTATTCATTGGTGTTCTATCATCCAAGTACTAGCCAGGGCTGACCCCACTTAGCTTCCAAGATCAGATGGGATCTGGTACCTTTGAGGTTTGAGAAGAAATTCTGATCTTTTTTTTAAAAAAAAAACAACAACATGAACTTGAAGATCAATCAGGGATTTCATGCCTGAAAAGGTTTTACAGCCATTGTGTGCTCCAGGTTTCATTTCAGAAATATTTACTTCAGCATACTGTCTCTGAACAACCTCATCATTTGGGTTAGGTTAGAAAACATGTCTCGCATTTTTCTAGGCTCTCACAGACTTCACAAACTTCTTCTGTGGGAATCCAGAAAACAATTTTATTTGTCAGATGAGGAAGACCATCTTATGGCTAGTTCTGAGTGTTCCACGTGATCTTGGGGTCTTCCTAGAAGGTGGAAGATAGGGAGGAACAACATACCTCACTCTTTTCCTCCTGTTCCCCCCCTCCCCAGAGAAACACTTTCCCTTCAATTGCTCACAATGAAATGGAAAAATTTAGACCAGCTTTTTAGCTGATTTAGAACTTCCTCTGTGTTGCAGGCATGGCAAGGGCTGGGGAGAGCTTTGGATTCTGTGACCTTTATTTTACTGCTAATCCTGACTAGAGTAGACTGACTGAATTAATTGGATTTGCCACATGTGTTTTGGATTTGCATGTATTGATTCACCATTCAACAGTTGAATCAATGGGCCTACTCTAGTGAGGACTAACAGGATTCCAGACAGTTTATCTGGAGTCTTCCCTGCTTTGTCTATGCCAGGTCCCCCCCCCCCATGTTTTTAATCCATGTTTTCTCTTCATCTGCAATGGAATAAGAGGGGATCCAAGACCAGATTTTCCCTTCCAAGATCAGAATTTCTTCTCAAACCTCAGAGCAGGATTTGTGAATTGATTTATGGACCCTGGGTCACCATTTGTCATACTGCATAACTTTTTAATTAATACACAGTTGTAGCTAAGGGAGAGAGGCAAAATGAAGTCATTGCCCACCCCAGCTAAAAACTCTGCCCCTCCAAATGAAAATTTCCTTCAGTCACCAGATCTATCACATTTCACAGAATGAAACACAGAAAATCATTCACATATATAGCTCTTATAAGTGTGGTGTTGAGATGGAAAAGTTTCAATAATCAATATATTTTAGGTATTTATGTTAGAAATGTAGAAAAATAAATGCCAAGTATAGAGGATTCTGGGAGTTGAGGCCTCTGAAAAGGAATAAAATCCTGGAGGGTTGTAACAGCAGGAATGCAGGGATGTTTATAGATAGATTGCCATTTTGAAGGAATGCTGCAGAGCCATAATAAATCAATGATAGGCATTCTGTGAAAAGGGGCCCATGGTACCATCTTTCTGCTGATAAGAGAACATTGGAATGTGGCTTAAGTAGATTATAATGTGTTCTGAAATCTTTACTCTTATTGCTCAAGATTCTATAAGTTTAAAATTTGACATGTCCAATGAGGTGTAAGAACTGGATTTCTTTGTTTGGAGGTGTATAAATGAAGACATTTTCTTTTGTTCAAGTACCAAAACTTTGGAATGCTAATTCCTTTTGGACTGCCGGCATAATAAACCTATGTTTACAAACTTGCTTTGGTCTCCTCTCTTACTCCTGCTCTGCAAGTAACTGAAGTTGCTGGGGGCTCACAGCTCACAGTCTAGTTTTTCCTATAACAGTGTTCATATTGTCATAGTAATTTTTCATGCCTTTTTTCTTTGGATGTTTAAACTGTCTTTCTGAATGAAGTTTCAAGTTGCTGCAATGCTAGAAATTTGGAAACTGAAGGAAAATTTCATTTGAAAAGATAATAATAAGGCTGTCATTTCCCCCTTCCATACTTTACCCCTTAGTCAATACAGTATGAAGCCAGGGGAGAGTATTCTGTATGTACCTTCCCTTCTGGCGGTTCCATTCCCTTGATGGGAACTGAATGGGAAGAACCCTTCTTTCTGCGTGCTTTTGTTAGTAAGTAAAAGGATATAAACCCTGTTCCTATCTTACCACTCATTCGTTTTAGTGGTGCACTTTCCTCAGGGCTTCGAATCCCAGTTCAATGATTTAAAGCCATTGGGTGACATAGGGTGACCTTGGGCAAGTCACACACTCTCAGCCTCAAAGGATGGCAATGGCAAACCCTCTCTGAAGAAACTTGCCAAGAAAAACCCATGATAGCTTTGTCTTAGGGTTTCCATAAGTTGGAAATGACTTGAAGGCAAACAACAACAAAGAGGCAGTGCTGATATCTGCTGTAGCTTCATGAGAGGTTATAAGGCAAGCTTGAGGGGCTAACAGTCTCCAGGTACTAGGTCTGGTCAGCAAAGCACCCCAGGGCTATGCTTTTCTTGTATTGCATATCAAACAAGGTGATCAAGTTCTGTGAGACCTTGTGAAATAGGAGGGCTAGACATGTGTACACACAGAATTATGCACAAATCAAGATTATGTCAGTTGGTTTTAGCCTATGCTATCTGTTGCAAGAAATGAAAACTGCTGCTAGAACAGAGTCTCCTTTTCCACTGCCCCCTAGGCACTCAGTATATCTAACTACAATCTTGAGCACAGCTTCAGGTGGTATAGGTGAAAGGGCATCCCATTACAGAAGCAGAAGTCATTTCACAGGATGTTAGAATAATAGAATTATAGAGTTGGAAGATACTTCAAGGGCCATCCAGTCCAGCCCCTGCTGATCAGGAATACACAAAGCAATCCTGACAAATGGCCATCCAATCTTGGTTTAAAAAATTCCAAGAAAGGAGACTCCACCACACTCTGAGGCAGCATATTCCATGTCAAATTGCTCTTCCTGTCAGGAAGTGCTTCCTAATTTTTAGATGGAATCTCTTTTCCTATATCTTGAATCTATTGCTCTGTGTCTTAGCCTCTGGAGCAGCAGAAATCAAGGTTGTGCCATCCTCAGTAAGACATTCCTTCAAATATTTAAACATGGCCATCACATCACCTCTTGACCTTCTCTTCCCTAGGCTAAACATATGCAGCTCCCTAAGCCACTCCTCATAGGACATGTTTCCAGACCCTTCACCATTTTAGTTGCCTTTCTCTGGACACACTCCAGCTTATCAATATCCCTTTTGAAATGTAGTGCCCAAAACTGTAAACAGTATTCCAGATGAGGTCTGACCAAAGAAGAATAAAGTGGTATTATTAATTCCCTCAATCTCAATACTACTCTTCTGTTGATTCACCCTGGGATCATATCAACTGGTGAATGTTGGATCACCTCTATGCAGAAATCCTGTTGGGCCATTATACCAGTGTAAAACAATGTTAGAAGTGGTTGTGCTTTTGAAATATATATAAATGCAGTCATGTATTCTGCAAGCACATGTAGTGCAGCCATTTATTCCACAAGCACATGTACAACCTTTTCTCTCATTTGTGATTTGAGGGTGGGAAAACTCAATGACCATTGTACAATAGCTAAAGTCAAGTCTGTGCTGCCCATTGTGGGATTGTTCAACTGTGGATTCTATCATAACTATGCTTGGATATATTTGCATATGCATAGTGTGTATAGGACCTTGACCAGCATATTCACATTTTAAAAGTCACTGGGGATTACATTTTGATTGATCACTAATTCAGTAATATACCTATAGTATATAGCTTTTAATAACACCATTTATTTACTTCTGACTTTAATGAAACGAACCAAAGAGTTGAGTGAGGACAATACATGGTAACATTGCTGTGCCTTCCCTTAGGAAGGGAAATGGCAGGGAGATGACTATCAGGAGCAAGGAAGGAAATAGCTTGTTCCCCTCTGACTTAGGACCCTTCTTACATTTTGTTTTGTTTCATTACAAGAATGTTTTACTGATGGAAAACAAAACAGAGCCAAATTGCCATCTGTAACATATTACAGCCATACCTGACTTTCCATAATCCTCAGGTTACAAGTTGGCTACTTTTAAAAGTGGCTTTCTTAAGAATAAGAATTTATTAAATAAGCCAGCCTAACATTAGTCTCATCGTGAAATTTGGAGTGGGCAGATAGGTTTGCAAAACTGTTCCTTTGATAAGACATGCTGAAGGCAAGTCAAATTTCAAGTTTTTTTAAAAAAACAATTTCACTCTTTTCTCTCTCTCTTTTTAGCAGTGGGAACATACAGGAGGTACTAAAGGGGATGGAATAAGGAAGGAGGGAGGGAAAAGTAACTTTTTTTTAATTTTGAAGGAGGAACCAAAAATAGAAAGAAGTGACCTTGTCCATAGATGGGTCTCTTTTCTGGCTGCCCTTATCTCATTAAATAAATAAATAACGGGATAACATATTTCATTTTAATGTGCAACATATATTCAAATATTCAAATATGAAATATATATTCAAAACTAACTACCTGCCTCCTGCCTACTGTCACAAGAGTAAAAAGTATGAGATCCACTGTACTACACGACTGTAACACAATGATTCCAGTTTGACTGCCATGGCTCCATCCTATGGAATCCCATCAATTTATAGGGGCCTTTAGAATCCTCAACCAGAGAGCTCTTCTGGTGTCTCTGACCAAACTACAAATCCCAGCAGTCAATGGGATGTAGAATAATAGCACTTTAACTGGATAGAGTGAATGGGCCCCTGTCAAAGGTTGATGAAGAGGAGGATGCCACTGGATCATTCAGATGCTATCAGTGTAATGTAAAGATCATGGAGGTAGTTCATATTTTACATTCATAGGTTATAATATGCATTAATATGCCTTAATGAAGCCAGTGAGGTGTTTTTTTTAAAATACTTTGTCTTGTTGAGATAGAAATTCCTCCCCCAGATAATTGTTGCAAACACAAAAATTGGAGTTAGGAGGTACAACATCTCTCAAATTTCCTGGGTATAAGAGGATACAGACAGGCATTTGCTATTTTGTGTTTATATATATATATATATATATATACATATACATACACACACACACACACACACACACACACACACACACACTTCTTATTCCCTCATGGCCATTACTCTCATGGTAATTGGCTGCTTTGGATCCTATTTAAGGAGAAAGGTAGGATATGAGTGCAATAAAATAATTGTTAAAATTAATCTGCATATTTACAGAAAATATGCCCTTTTCTGAAGTCTTCTGAGTCAAAATTGCTCATATATTCCACTTTGAGTATTTTTTTAATGACTGTTCTATCTTAATATCCTATTTTTTCTCAGTTTTGTAAATGATTAGATGAGCATATGTTGGTGGGTTGTCATATATGTAGGGTGATAAATATTAAGCTTGTACAACTCTATTAAATATCAATATTTAAAAAGATCCACCTTCATATATATCAAATGAACACCTGTGGAAAATGTGTGTATTAAACATTGTTCCAGAAAGCACTAAAACTGACTAATTTGACTAAAAATGACTAATCATGCTGTGGTCCTGTCTTATATAGTATAAGATATAAATATTTCAGTAAATAAATAATCCTACACCCATTAAACTTTAAAACTATAAATCTGAAATGACCTCAATGAATCTCACTGTTCCAGACCTTTAATGAACTGTGAATATTATCTTCTTCTACATCTAAAGAACAGGTTATGAGAGAATATGAACCTGATAATTATTTTACACTCCTAGGACTGAATTCTTCACATGATAGTGCCTGCTGGCTAAACACCTAATCAGTGCATTAAACACTAACAACCTTACTGTTAAGCAGTTGAACTCCATTAAAGCTAGTAAATTTTGCTTGAGTTTTCTATACTTAAATTTCATGTAAATCAGGGGATTTGAATGAGAACATAGCCTCTTCAAATTAGAATTCTGTCTCATCCACCCCCAAATTTCTATCATTGTAGTAACTTAAGACCACAGTTATAAAGATAGTTTAGGCATCAGAAGAAGGGCAGGATCCCAAAACATATATCTACACAGGCTAATCCAGCGGTGTGGCTATGTTCTTGTTAAATGGCATCAAGTCAACTTCAATTTATGGTAATCCTATAAATGAGACATCTCCAAGTCACTCTATCCTCAACCACCCTGCTCAGCTCTTGCAGACTCAAGTCTATCCACCTACGGTATATTTCTGTCTTCCTTTTTTCCTAATGCCTTACCAAACATTATTATTTCTAATGAGACATATCGCCTCATGATAGGAGAAAGTACAACAATTTGAGTTTAGACATTTTGGCTTCTGGGGAGAGTTCAGGCTTGATTTACTTGTCATTTGGGTAGTCTGGGGTATTTGTAGAATTCCCTTCCAGAACTGTATGTCAAATGAGTTGATTTTCTTTCTTTCAGCTTTCTTCACTCTCCAGCTTTCACAACCATACATAGAAGTCAGAAATATGATGGTATAGAGTCTGACCTTGGTATTCAATGATATATTATTACACTTGAGGATCTTGTCTAGTTCCTTCATAGTTTTCTTTCAAAGGCTAGGTTTTTAAAATTTCTTGTCTGAAGTCTCCATTCTGATTAATGACTGGGCACAGGAAATCTTTGATGAAGCAGATTATGGTATTAATAAATAAGGCAACATATCTCTTCTGAATTAGGGATGAATACTGGATTCAGTCAGGTATTATCACATGGATTTTGCTGCCATTGTCACTTCCTGACTGCATCCATGCAAAAACATGGCTAGAATCTGTCCTCAACTGGCTGCTTTTCACTTTCGGGAGCTTCCTGGCTTTGCAAATCAGCCAGCTAAGGGCAGATTTTAGCCGGGTTTTTGCATGGATGCAGTCAGGAAGCAGCACTGGTGGCAAAATCCATGTGATAATACCCAGCTGCATCCAGTATATGACCCTAATTTGGAAGAGGTAAGTTGCTTTATTTATTAATGTGATAATCTCCTATCTCAGTGTCTTCATTGTCTGCTTTAAAGTTCTGTAAATCATTCGTGGTCATAATTTTTGTTTTCTTAATGTTCAACTGTAAATCTGTCTTTATATTATTCTCCTTGATTTTTTTTAATAATCATTCCAAGTTTTTGCTCTTTTCTGCTGCTAGTTAAACAGATATGGGAGGAGAAGACTATAGTAGCAAGATTTCTGTGAAGTTTTCTCTTAGTATTCCTGCTTTGTGAAGTGTTCGGGGACATTATCATTCTGCACAGAATGACACATATATATTATTCACAGAAAACACTGGCCTAAATCCTGATCCAACTAGAGTAGATACGCTGAGTCAGTGGGATTTGCCTATATATTCACAATCATTCAATAATTCACTCCATGGATCCACTCTTGTTTGAAGTGACCAGTAGGATTTGGGCTACTTTTTCCTGCACAGAACCTGTGTTTTCTTCACAAAATGTGTAGTGTTTCTCCAAAGAAAAACCACAGGTATTTCTGTGCAGAATAATTCCTTGGAATGCTTCTCCAGGCATGAATACTGGGAATAATGCAACACAAAAATCTTCATTCTCTCCTGCAGTGGGAAACTACATGAAAGATTTGTCCTTGTACATGAGGATGATATAGGCAAGATTTACATCTCCCATATAAGTTTCTGCTCTTGACTTTCATTTTTCCTTGTTCCTCTGTCTTCCTTGTGAATGCAGCATAGATTGTTTGTATAGCTCTTTATAAATTTCACTGTAAACCCAACAAATGTAATATGTTATCCACATGCAATCTCCTGTAAAAATGAACTTCTCAAAGAATGCAAGATAGAACACAATACATGGAGAGACGTGAACAAGATTCAGATATTTTGAAGCAGACTGGAATGAGTAAATGGAGATGTTTCATGGAGGGTGAAGAAATAATGAGTGAACTGAGGTGTGTGATAGGGGAAAATGTGCATTCCTTGATTTCCTATCCCTTGATGACTTAATTCTTGATGACTAACAATGGATTCATGAAATAACCTCACTAACACAATTGTGTCTGAGGTGACATATCCTGCTGGGACTTGCATCTCTGCTTAATCTCTCTGCTTTTAAAAATCAAAAGGAAATGCCACTTCCAAAGCATTTTACTTTTGGTGGTTTCAAGAGGCCACTTTGCTAGTGTAGACATTGGCACAGAAGCTGTAAATAATTTTTCCACAAATTATCTATATAGAACTTCCCATTTGCTTTGCAATGGAATCAAAGATGCAGCAGCATTGACTTGGGTACCATCTGTGATGTGAACTTAATCGTATCTATTTCACCAGCCTCTGAAACAATACAAAGGAGAACCATCCTAGACAAAGTGGACAGTTTATATAAGGTTGTCAGGTCAGAATTATCTAAGGGCCAGAGATTTCAGGGCCAAAGCTGAAATGTAGGAATGACCCCCTTGTGATGTCACAGGGTGGGCCCTGTTGATGCTACAAGGGACAGTCCTTGCTAATGTTGCTAGGGTCATGTTGCTAATGTTGTTACAGTGAACAGCTCCTGGTAATGTTACTAAGTATAAGCATCAGTCATAGTCACACAGAGGATGACATTCAAATAAAAAATACCAAAGTGTAACAAATTAGAAAAAGGCAACACTCTTGCAGTGAGATTCTCCCCTTCACCCTGAGGCCTGGGAAAGAGGTCCCAAGACCTCAGGCTCATTTATAATGTGTCCCCCCTCCATTTTTTCTCCCTATCTCCTATCTGCTGCCATTTTTTCTCCCTATCTCCTATCTGCTGCACTATTAGAAGATGGATCTCTTATATCAAAGCAGACATTGTAATTTCTTATTCCTGATGGACTCTGGCAATAAAGCACAGACACAAACAACTAGCTTTTTACTGAGGATGCCTCTAATATTGTTTGAGCAATATAATGACCTTCATATCTTGTAAAAGTTCTTATTTTAAATATCCCATACCTATTTTCCTCATGAGTTGTCTTCTGTGTAGCACCTTCTGGTTAGGAGAAGGTGCAATGAATTCCTTATATTTCTTGAATCAGGAGCAGGAATTTTGTGGCCCTACAGATGTTATTGATTTGTAATTCCCAGCAGTTTCAGCTAGTATAGCCAAGGGTGGGGAATGTTTCTAGTTGTAGTTGAATAATATCCAAAGGACCACACAGCTGCAACACTGCCTGAAATGTACAAAATAGGATAGGTGAAAGCTACTAGGGAAAGGTGTGTCCCTCTGTTATGAAAGGCTCTCACTAGCAGGGTATATCTGGCAGTAAATTCTTGTCTTATCAATGTCAAACAACCACTTTTTATTTTCTTGGGCTTTTAAATCTTAAAACCTATTGGCAATTTATAGTACTGTATTTATGAAGTTAAATTTTGGTGCCACTGTGAATTTAATTTTATTGTTTTATCCTTTAGTGCTAGTTTTAAACTGTACTTAGATTTTATGATGTTATGGCTTTGTATGCAATTGTTTTACTTTACTCTAAACTGTCTAGAGAACTTTTGTTATTGAGTAACATGTAAATGCTATAAATAATTGTATATAAAATTAGAGCATACAGATAATAACTACATACAGTTACTGAAAGTTCATGGCCGAAAAAACCAATTGATCTTTAAGAGGACATAGGTCTCTGGGTCATTTTTACTTCCACAGAATCACAGAACTACATTTCTTTCTTTCTTTCTTTCTTTTTCTTTTTTAAAAGTTGTTATTTCCATTGTACAGAAGGGAAAAGGAGTCTGAAGGCCTTTACAGACTGCTAGAAATAATGCAGCTTGAGGCCACTTTAACTGTCCTGGCTTAGTGCTAAGGAATCATGGGAACTGTAGTTTATTGTGGCACCAGAGCTCTCTAACAGAGAAGGCTCAATGTCCTAGAAAAAAAAATACAGTTCCCATGATTCTCTAGCACTGAGCCAGGAAAGTGGCCTCAAGCTGCATTATTTCTGGCAGTCTGTAAAGGCCCTGAGTTTCTCAAGACCATTATTCATTAGGAATTTGAATCTACACATAGGTAAGGTCAGCTTGCTGAGTACATTGGTACTCTTCAACCCTATTACTTGGAAGAATAATTTATGCATGAATATTTTCTGAGCGTTTCTAGAATGTGATGTTTGTTTGACAATTTGAAAGAGGGAGGGATTACACCTTACAGCAAAATGCTAGGGGGGGAAATGGACCTGTGTCTGTTAGACCAGTGAACAAGGTTATGAATCCCTAGAGGCTTGTTGCATCAGGTAACACTCAATTCTCTTGTCGTAAGACACTTTTCTTATTTCCATGAATACAGCAATTGCTGCTCCAGAGCTGTTTGACTTTGCAATTACTTCACTAGTGTTGCTGTTAAATATGTTTCCTTTGCAAATGAAAGGGCACTTTAACTGCAATTTTCTTTTTCTTCCTGAAAAGGCTGTATTGTTTCTGTTGTTTCCCAAGGAGACTTTAGAAGGGAGGAGGAAGATACTAAAAAAACACCCTAAAAAGGTTGTGGAAACTGTCCACAATCTTCACCATGAACACCCTAGATCTTGAAAGTTCATTTTCTGAGGTATGGAGACCAGTTTTCTGAACATGTGTTCAATAACTTGATCTTTGATTATTGAAAGCTCCTACAGCTCAGTTTGTATCCAATTATGTTCAGTGTTTTATAGACAGTGAACAGAAGTAAAATCTTTATTTATCCATAACTGAGCCAAGATATTTTTCCGACTAGGGAAATGATGAGATGGTGTCAGCCACTCATTTTACTTAAAGAAACTGACTAGACTGGCAATTGGATTTTATGTAAACACTGGGTATAGGGCAATAGTATACTTTGATGCTTCCAAAGACATCAAGGCTAGTTTGTGTAATTTAAGGGAGGCTTCATGGCACATGTAATGTAAGTCTTCGCCCTCACCAGTATCTGTCATGCAGGCCCACTTCCTCATCCTTTCCATTGGTAAGGAAGAACCCAATATATTTTCCCCTCTAATACCAGCAGTTTTAAGATATAGTAATGACTTATGTAACACCAAAAATATTGTCTACTCTTATAAATACATAGTACAAAAGCTATGTTGTGAAAAATTGGAGATTTTTGAAAAATTGTGGAGAATTACTTCCACCAGTTTTCCAGATGAAGTGCTTCATCATCATTCAACATTTTTCTCTCTCTCTGTCTCTCTCTTCATTATTTTGTGATATCTAGTAAGCACTTTAACATCCTTATTTGCATAGTGATTTACAGGGCAATTCCTTAGGTGTACATGGTTAAATAGGAAAAATAAATGTTCATTTGCATTTTTCAGAGTAGTAACCATTTTAATCGGCTGGGACAAAATCAGAAATGGTCATCTTAAAGACTAAAACAATTATTCTGATGTGAGTTCTTGTACCTGGCCTTTATGACAAAAACAAGCACATGGTAAGTATTCTGATACTCATATTTTGTCTCATGGTGAATTTTGGCAGAAAGAGCAATCAATGCCAGAATTTCCTATAACTAGACTAGCTTGCTCTGGTTGTTTGATTATATCTTTATTTCAAATTTATGATTCTTCTTCCAGGAGTTATAAGCCATCATGCATTAAATCATTTTGTCATTTATGCAATGTATGTAAAGATTTAAGTTAAAAAGAACAAACTGTTCTGCTTCCTTTCACACCCAGGCAACACTTAAGTCTCAGTCTGCAGCTTTCATTTAAAAGAAATCCAGGTTTATCTTCCTGTGGTTTCATGAATTTCTCTAGTTCTTCTTACTGGCCATCCATGTATCTGATAGTTTTTTCCCACAGATCAATGTGATATGGATGAGAGCAAAATTCCATCTGTTTGTTTTAAACATGCTGTATCTTAATACTGCTTAGTACTCCATACTTTTTCCGTTATGTGACAGGATACTAGGCAGCTGTTCTCTATTCCTGTTTCTCTCTCTCTCCAGACAGCTCATGAATAAATGTTCTTTTGAATGGAGTATTTAGGCTGTCTTTCATTTTATTTATGTGGGTCCAGGAAGGTTGTGTGGTTGCCAAAGCAATAATCCAAAATGGAATCAGAGCCTTTGAGCAACCTACGGAATGCAACTCTACAGGTGTTGCAACAGTTTGAAGAATTTTAATTGCTATGGGGGGGGGGAAAACATTGCCATCATAGCTGCCTGTGATTTATAGTGTCTTTCTTGAAAGGAGCAACACTATTTTTGCAATGGTGGCAATTGTTAATAAGTATTAAATCAAGTGACTGGTACAATAAATTATAATACATGACTAGTTTTTGATTTGGTTTTAAGCCTAGCCAAAGACTATATATTAGCTAGGGGGCTATGGACAACAACAATAAAATCCAACCAACTGAAATTGGATGAACAGGCTATGATGGGAGGAGTACCCAATTTTGCCAGAAAATTTTTTTACCAGAAATCCGACTCAGAGCATATCCTGAATCTGTGGTCTTGGGGATTCAACCATTCCCTGAAAACCAAATAAAAGGGGTATGTGGGGCATGACAAACTGGCCAGTTGGACATGCAATGCCCTCTCAGAACTCAACAGAACAGATCAGGTCATGACCTAAAGCCCTCTGCTGAGTGATGCTGACTTTTTGTTATGCTGGCAGACACATACCTGTTCCTCTTCTATGAATAGGGAAACTATTTCTTGCACAGATATCTATTGCTCCATCCAGTCCCTTTGACCCTGTCTTCCCTTGCCAGAATACTCAGGGATGCCCCAGAGTACTTTAGTCCCAAATTTCCCCTGAATTCCTCTCTTACCTGCTTACTTTTGCTGTGGGTTTTCAGCTCTCGCAGCAAACGATATGTGGCTGCCTTCCCACATGGTCCCCATTCGTCACCCAGTGCTGCTGCTGAGGTCAGAACAAGGTCAGAACAAGATGCCCAGCCATGTTATTGACACTGGGCACCACATCCTGACATCAGAGTGACTCATGCCTTCAGTAGCAGTGGTAAGTAGCTCACAGGGACCATAAGTAAAGGCAACAACCATTATCACTGCAAAGAGAGCCAAAAACCCACAGCAAAAGGTGAGCTATTTAAATATGGGTTGGGGGAAGAAGCACTGAATTATGTGTGGACATTATGAAGACAGTCTGGACCTGATCTGGGGTTGTGGTCCTGTATCATGTAGACAGGATGCAGTGGGCCCAGCAGAAATTAGGGGCAAATCACCCATATAGACAAGCCACTTGTCTCACTCATTGCACTATGTTCTCTCTAATGTATCAAAAGGTGGGTATGATAGTGGGATGGAATTCCAAGGTTTATTTCCTTGTGTTTCTAGATGTTTTAAGTGGAAGGGTCAAGTTTCTGAAATAAAGGTTTTTACTGGGAGAAGATGGTAAATTGCAAGTTCTGCTTAGCATTTTGGCCCACAAGTGCCTCACTATTCTTGGGATTCATTTGTAGGAGAGTCGCTTGTTGATTATTGTTGCTTTGTCCTTTCTCCTGCAACCATTGTTGCTGAATTTTGAGTGATCCTTTAGCACAGTGTAAATAATGGCAGAAGTACTCTAGGACATAAGAAGAATCAGCAACCATCTCCTCCCCTGCTCCTTGCCAAAGCATAGAAACCTATGCTTCCCCCCCCCACACTTATAAATTAGTTTAGAAGTGGAGGCAGATTCTCATTACCTCCTCCTTGGAGAAAGAGGGAAAGAAAGAGTGGGCCAGTCCAAAGTTCAACCTGAATGCACCTGTACCTGCACATTAGTATTACATCTGGACTAAATTGTTTTTAGAGTTGACGGAAGGATGTGATCTAGATTGACTTATGTCTGATTAGGCCTAGGCAAACCAGGAAACCTTGTACTGTAAATAAACTTCAATAAGAAAAAAATGTCCACTATCACCATGCAGTGCAGGAGAGGTTCTGCTGCTTGGCCCAGACTGTTCTATTTCACCAAGTTTTGTAATAATTCTTGGCCAGGGTGGGAAAAATGCAAGCAGCATATGGTCCCTGAACCACTTTTCATGGCTTTTAGCACCTCTATGACACTGTTGCAAGGGCCCAAACACTCCTTTTAAAAATAATAATCATTTTGATCTACTTTTGGCCCCTGCTCATCAAAAGGAGGCCAAAAATAATTATCACTGCAACTTTCCCCCTTAAGGTCAATGAAAAGTCCAGAAATGAAATCAGAAGTCATGCCACATCATTTCCAGGTTTGATGCAATGAAGTGGTGTAGCAGGGTGTGGAGAGAGTAAAAAAAAGTTTCCACCCATGGTGCCATTGCCCAAATGATTCCTTGTTATCACAAAACTTCCACATTAAGATCTTGTGACAAACTGCATATTGGCATACAAGTCTCATAACATTTCAGCACACCTCATAATGGCTGTCTGCCTGATGATGTGGCCATTTTTGCTGAATTGTCACCATGATCCAGCCTCTCTGCTTAGATTTGTTCACTCCCTTTTAATCCTCACATCATGGGTTGTCCATCTGATCATAGAATCATAGAATTGGAAGAGACCACCAGAGCCATCCAGTCCAACCCCCTGCCATGCAGGAACTCAAAATCAAAGCTTCCCTGACAGATGGCCATCCAGTCTCTATTTAAAGTTCTCCAAAGAAGGAGACTCCACCAACCTCCGAGGAAGTGTCTTCCACTCTCAAACAGCTCTTACTGTCAAGAAGTTACTCCTAATGTAGAGGTGGAATCTCTTTTCCTGCAGTTTGCATCCATTGTTCTGGGTCCTGTTCTCTGGGGCAACAGAAAACAATCTAGCTCCTTCCTCAATATGACATCCCTTCAAATATTTAAACAGGCCTATCATATCCCCTCTTTACCATCTGTTCCCCAGGCTAAACATACCCAGTTTCCTAAGCCGTTCCTTATAGGGCATGGTTTCCAGACCCTTTACCATTTTAGTCACCCTCCTCTGGACACACTCCAGTTTTTCAACATCTTCTTTGAATTGTGGTGCCCAGAACTGGACACAGTATTCAAGGGGGGGCCTGACCAAAACAGAATACAGTGGCACTATTACTTCCCTTGATCTAGATACTATACTTCTACTAACA
Source organism: Phrynosoma platyrhinos (assembly GCA_020142125.1). Lineage (NCBI taxonomy): Eukaryota > Metazoa > Chordata > Lepidosauria > Squamata > Phrynosomatidae > Phrynosoma > Phrynosoma platyrhinos. Next base: position 184,848,738 of record CM034703.1, read on the forward strand.
TTGCCTAACATTGCATTGGCCTTTTTAGCTGTGGCATCACATTGTTCACTCTTGTTCAACTTGTGGTCCACTAGGACTCCTAGATCCCTTTCACACATAGTCTCATTAAGCCAGGTGTCCCCCATCTTATACATATGAATTTCATTTTTTATTTTTTTTTGCCCTAAGTGCAATACCTTACACTTCTCTATATTGAAATTCATTTTGTTAGCTTTGGCAGAGCTTACTAATCTATTAAAATCATTTTGAATTTTCATCCTGTCCTCTGGGGTATTAGCTATTCCTCCTAATTTGGTGTCATCTGCAATTTGAGAAGCATGTCCCCTATTCCTTCATCCAAATCATTGATAAAGATGTTGAATAGCACTGGGCCCAAGACAGAACCCTGTGGCACCCCATTGGTCACTTCTCTACAGGATGAAGAGGAGCCATTGCTGAGCATCCTTTGGGTTTGGTCAGTCAACCAGTTACTAATCCACCTAACACAATTCCATGGTGTTCTTTTTTTTTTTTGCTTCTGAAATTTTCCTGGTTGCGTTGTAGTTTGTATTTGTAGAATCAGATGTTCAATGGTACTTTGTCAGAAGTAGCAAGCATGAAGGTGTGTGTGTGTGTGTGAGAGAGAGAGAATATAAATTGCTGGTGATGGGGAATTCCTAAATTTTCAAGTAACAAATCTGGAAGAGATGACAAGGATTGTGGATGGGGTATTATACAAGTTTCAGCAACTGAAGTTACAGTCCATCCCATGTGTCTGTCTGTTTTGTGACTGGATTGGCTATGTCCTCTTCAAGCATATCTAAGGTGTGTGAGATAACTGGCTTTCTTGGATGAGCCATAGTTGTGACCAATTTCACATGTGACTTTTCATCTCTCCTGTCCAAAGGTATACTGTAGGTTTTGTATTTTCCTGGATAAAAGTTGTGGGCTGCTACTTTTTCCCCGTACATATACTTGAGTTCAGCCTCTCTGTCTCAGTGCAAAGCCCCCTACTCACAGTCCTGAATTCATAGATGTCTGAGGTAGGAAGTGTTGTGGTCCATGCTATGCTTTTACCACTAATTAAAATATCAGCTGAGCTAGACAATGGCACAAACTTTTGCTTTTTTGGTTTTGCTTTGTTTGTTCTAGAGTGGGAAGTGGACGTAGAGAGTAGTAAAGACTTCATAAATGTTTCAGGGTGTGTGTATAGGAAGTGTGTCAAGTTCTATGCATTTCTGATTTGAAAAACACACTAGGATTGAGTGACTGCCATTGGGTTCCAAGGACCCATAACATCATTACATTTGATTGCACTTGTTGTATGCTGCTTCATGTCAGGTTGGCTGCAAGGGAGGAATGAGAGATCTGGTTCTTCAGGAATGTTTGCTAACAATGATTTACCATTTGTTGGCAGCAAAGATTCTTCTTTTCTACTTTCCTCAGGATGTTTTGTAATGTCACTGCCCCCAGCTTGTTTTGCACTTCTTATAACATTACTGGCTGCCTTTCAAATTGTTGTCTGTTATCTGTGCTTCCTGTACAGGGTGTAAACTTCAATAAAATGACAGTTGTCCTCTGCTGAAGAGATTCAGCAATTGTTATATTCTCCACTTAATATTTTCATGGGAATAGATGATTGGATATACAATGGACATCATTCATGTTGAAAGGTCAGCACATTCTTCTAGAATCTACTAACGGTGCTTGATTCTGCTAATATGTACTTAAACTACAAAACAAAACAACAACATACCTGAATTTGTTCAGATTCCTACATACTTAAACCAAAAAAACAACAACTACATACCTGAATTTTTTTCAGATTCCTACATGCTTATCACTTAAACCTGTTGTAATCACAAGTTTTGCATAACAGCAATTTATTTAAAGCTAAAACATATTGTGTATCATCAGAAGGAGCTATGATGATGAAGACCTATTGTCCTAGCTATTTCTGATGATGCCACCCCCCACACTATTTCTTAAACCAGGCAGCAACCTAACTGCAGGTTTTCTGAAGCACTGCAGATGAGAGTACTTGAAATGACAACTGTACAGTTGCAGGGTGCATTGAACCAGTCAGCTGGTGAGAACCTCTCAGAGGTCCTGCAACAGCTACTTGTCTCATTACATCCTGTGACAGGGAGAGTGCAGCAGCCATAATTCCCCAGTATCCTTTGGCTGGAGCACTACCTGGCTTAAAAGGTAGTTTTTTAAGGTCATGTTTGATCATTAATGACAGTTAACATGAATCCCAAAATGTATGAGATCTTAATTATGGCTTATAATCCTGCAAATACAGAAGAGGATGCCATCTGATATTATTTAGTTTTTCTAGAAGTGTTCCTTTGGGACCACAGCACAGAGAATGGATATAAAGTCGAGTCATGCTTTCAATTCTACTCACAAATGTTACAGGTAACATGTAACCCCTTTTTATAACAGCTTCACTCCCTACCAGTTTTTTTCCAGACATAAAGTGCTGATATTAATCTATAAAGACCTATATGCTTAGGTCCAGACTATCTCCCTATATGAGTCTGCCTAGGTTTTGAGATGCCTGGGGAAGGGCTTTCTCTCAGCCCCACCACCCTTCAGGTACAGTTGGTGAGGACAAAAGATAGAGCCTTTTCAGTGGTTGTGTTGGAATAATTATACATTGAATCCTCTTTTCCCTCTTTAGTTAGATAGGAAGTTCCTCTCTCCCCTCTTTCTCATTCCAGCTATCTCTCTTGATGACAGTTTTGCCAACTTGAGACCACTTTAACTGTCCTCGCTCAATGCTAGGGCATCATGGGAATTGTAGGGTTTTGGGGTTTTTTTTGAGACATTGAGCCTTCTCTTTCAGAGAGCTCTGGTGCTACAATAACTTTCATACCTGCATATTTTAGTTTACCCTTAAAAGGGTTAACATCCCGGGAAACTAAAATTGCACCCCACATTTTTGGGTTATGGGTCCAGTGGGGGAATAATTTATTTTATTTTTAAATTGCTTCTCCTGAAGATACTGACTTCAAGAAAGATTTTTTTTTTCTACTCAAACAATAGAGATTGGTTTCAACTAATCCTACTTCCACAATGATTACTGAAACTGGAACAAATTATAAAACGTGGTCATGGAAAATGTAAATGTACCTGACTACAATGAGACTATTTAAAGCAATAAATTGGCAGAGACCCACAGAAGCAGGAATACATCAACAACAGTTTGATGAAAATCCATAGAAAGCAGCAGCTTATATTTGCTGTATATTGTCTGTAGATCCCAGCATCGCTTACTATATTCAAGGTTTATGAGTTTAACTGATACAAAATAGATATGGGGACAAACTACAGAAAGTATTTACTTCTCCAAGTACTTCTAATCAAACAACTCTCATGATCAAACTTGTTAACACCAAGTTGCATCATCCTCAATTTTTAAATCAGCATGTTAATAGCTTTATGACAACTCCTTCTGGGATTACAGCAACTGGAGAATCCTTTCCAGAACATGCAAAACTTGGATTGTTTTTGGCTAATCTTCCAAAATACTACTCTTTAATAATCAATGCTTTACAAGTTAAATGAGATGTTTCTTTTCAACATGTTATTACTCAATTTGTTGAATTGAGTAGGTAGAAAATAGGTAGAACTTGATGGAATACAAAAACAACAGAAAAAGAATTAGCTCAATTTGCTGCAGAGGATTTGAAAAAGACTTCCTTTTCTGTCAAGTCAAATAGCACCAATGTTAATAAGTCAGAGAATAGAGCTGAGCTGCAAGAGCTGCAAAGTCAGGGACTGAACACTAAAAGCAAAAGCTACTTTAAGAAAGAAGCTTTTAATCATAAACAGAAATCTTGCAGTCATGTTGATATTGGTTCAATTCAACAACAATTATTTCAGATTGCCAGAGATAAATATAAAAACCAAATTTTAATAGATAGCGGAGCAGGTTCTCATTACTTCAACAACAAAGAATGATTTGTTAATTTTGATGCAAAAATGTAACTTTTCCTATCTATCTTGCTAATGGTCAAGAAGTTTTTGCACATGGAAAAGGGATTGTTATTTTGCAAACAAAACTTGGTCCTGATAGAATAGGAACTTTAAAAATCCCAACTGCTTATTATGTACCAGATTTGCAAGCCTCCTTTTACAGTGTGCAGACTACAACATCAAGAGGCAACGATGTCAGTTTCAGAAAGCAAACCTGTTTTGGTTTCATGGCAAAAATTTGATTTTTAGAGCAGAATTAGGATCCCATGGTTGTTATCAGATGCAGATTTTGCATTCTTCTGTGAACAGTGTGACCAAATGTAGTCACAAAGACTGTTCAACTTTATGGCTCATCAAAGTGTTGAAAATATTAAGAGACTGGTGAATCCAGAGCTTGCAAGAGACTTTAAATTCAAAGTATGCTCAAAAATGGGTAGAATGCTTGAAAGCAAAAGCCACAAGAGCTTCACATCTTCCAGTTACTGAGAAAGACAATACAACAAAGCATTGGATCTTTTACATGCTAATCTTTCTGGATCAAAGAATCAA
>CM034703.1:184853349-184867131 GCA_020142125.1 Phrynosoma platyrhinos
AAGCATTTCAGAAATTCAAAGAGTACTTTGAGTCTCTAACAAATTTGGTTATAAAATGAAGAGCCTGTGCACAGACAATGGAACTGAATTTGTCAATGCTGAATTTGATGAATTTTTAAAAGAACATGGCATTGCGCATCAGACTACACAGGCTTAATCTCCAGAACAAAATGGCATAGCAGAGAGAATGAATATAAATGGCAGTCGCTGTGCTTTTGGAAGCTAATATTCCTCAAAACTATTGGTCTGAAGCCATCATAATCGCAACATACCTGTGTAACCCACTGCCACTAAATCCAAAGATGTAACTCCATTCCAGTTATGGCATGGAGTTAAGCCAGAATTAAACTATCTGAAGGTTTTTGGAAGTAAAGCATTTACCCATATTCCCAAGCAGAAAAGAGGCAAATTTGACTGCTGAAGTGAAGAGGGAATTTTTGTTGGTTATTCTAGAAATGGTTATACAATTCTAAATCCAGATGGATGCACAATAAAATTAACAAATGCTGTTAATATTGATGAAAGACCACAGCCCAAACCTAATCAAAACCAAGATGTCTATCAAGATTTATTTTCAGAGGAAGAATTCCACCAGCAATCAGAGCACGTGGAGTCGAACAGCTCTTCCTGTTAATATGACATCCCAATATGACGCCCCTTCAAATATTTAAATGGGGCTATCATGTCACCTCTTAACCTTCTCTTCTCCAGTTTAAACACCCAGATCCCTAAGTTGCTCCTCATTAGGCATGGTTTACAGACCCTTCACCATTTTGGTTGCTCTCCTCTGGACATGGTTCAGCTTGTTAACTATCTTTTTGAACTGTGGTGTCCACAACTGGACACAATATTCCAGGTGAGGCCTGACCCAAGCAGAATAGAGTGGTACTATTATTTCTCTTGATCGTGACTCTATACTTCTATTGATGAAGCCTAGAAACCCATTGGCTTTTTAAGCTGCAACATCACACAGTTGACTCATGTTCAACTTGTGGTCTCCTAGGACTCCTAGATCCCTTTCACATGTACTGTTGTCAAGCCAGTTGTCTCCCATCCTATATCTGTGCACTTAATTTTTTCTCCCTAAGTATAGTGCCCTACATTTCTCTGTGTTGAAATTCATTTTATTAGTTTTGACCTCGTTTACTAATCAATTGAGGTCATTTTGAGTTTTGATCATCTTCTCTGAGGTATTAGCTATTCCTCCTAATCTGGTGTCATCTGCAAATTTTATAAGCATGTCATCTATTCCTTCATCCAAGGCATTGATAATGATGTTGGATAGCACTGGGCCCAGGACAGAACCCTGTGGCACCCTGCTACTCACTTCTTTCTACAATGAAGAGGAGCCATTGCTGACCACCCTTTGGATTACAAATCCACTTAACAGTGCAGTGTCAAGCCCACATTTTACTAGCTTGTTTTCCAGAATATCATGGGACACTTTGTCATAGTGAAATCTTTGGATCAGTTTTAGTTCTTTACCTCTTCTATATTCTACAGTGGAGACTTAAACTTTAAGCCTGAACAGACTGCCAGAAATAATCCATCTTGACACCACTTTAGTGCTAGGGAATCATGGGAGCTGTATTTTATTGTGGCACCAGAGCTCTCTGACAGAGAAGGCTCAACGTCTCAGAAGAACTACAATTCCCATAATTCCCAAGTATTGAGCCAGGACAGTTTAAATGGTCTCGAGTTGGATTATTTCTGGAAGCCTGTTCAGGCCCTTTGATTCTTAAAGGTGTTCCTTAGGCATAAATTCAACTCACATGTTTAAACTGTTAACCTGCAATAAACAGTTTAGACTGTAACATGTTGAGACTGTAATACATTAACTTCTCAAAGGTCAATTGTATCTATACAAGAAGGCCAAGAAAGTTTTGTTTCCCCAACATTCTTCAAGAGTTGCTTAATGGCAATAAAACTATTCAAGGCCAGTTTAGACTGACTTTGTTGCACCTGCTGTTATTTCCAATACTTTATTTAACTATCTCAGTGAGTGTCTTTGTGATAAGGATCTATTCCCTCATTTCATTATGTTTGCCTTTGAGGAATAAAATGAGTCTCTGACTGGCATAACAACATTATAAAGCTAACCTATTCCAAACCAAAATTAATTAAGTGTGGAGCAGCTGACTGAGTAACAGATTTAGAGGCATGTCAACCTGAATTTACTCAACACAAAATGAACAATTACATACTACAAGCCTTGACAAAGATGTTGTTACTTTTAGACATTTTTTGGCATTCTTTATTGGTGTCTTGTGCTTCCTCAAGTCTCAGAATATCCCCCTTCAACAACTTTTGCCCAGGGTAAATTAAACTGAAAGATACTGACAGTGCAATGCAATCAGTGTCTACTCAGAAGTAAGCTGCCACCAAGGGCCTAAGCAGACTGGCGGCCGTGGGCCATCCTGGGAAGGTGCGCTTCAGGACCAGGCATCCCCATGCCTCGATCCAGCGGAGCACTGTCAGCGCCCCCGGAAAAGAGTGCTAAAATAGTGCTCCTTTCATATGTCGCTGAAAGTGTGCCCCAAAATGTTGAGGCGCACTTTCGGTGACCCTTCTGCCGCAGTGTGTCCGGATGCTGCGGTGGGAGGTTGTCCTCGGAGCGCCAGCCGTGCGGAGGGCTGGCGGCTCCAAGGATGACCTCAGGAGAGGGATGGGGCACCGAGCGTGCGGCTGCCCCTTCCCTTCCTTGCGCCGAGGACGGCTTTTTAAGCCATCTGCCGAGACCCCAATTGAATGAGATTTAACATCCAGAATAATGTGTATAGTACTGAAGCCTGAAAAGTTATTCAATGAGATGTTTATTATTTAGATCAGTTTTGAATCCAGGCCATCTCTGTCAAGAGCCAACAATTGTACCCAGCTGGGTGTGGGGACAGCTAACAATTACCTAGTCTTAAGTAGATTACAACTAATACACAAGGCCTAGATGGTTATCAGTTCAGCCATTGTATCACTGTGATTATGTGAAGCTCAGTCATATAAAGACAATGAATCCTTCTGTACTTCTTGATTATGTTTAATCTAACATCTTAAAATCGTTATTGTTAATCTCATTAATTGGCCGTCTTCATCTGGGGGTTGTTTAGAGGAATAGATTTAATAGAAGAATGTTGTATCCATTGCTGAGGTAATCTTTGCTCAACTGATTTCTTCACTCATAACTAACAGAGGTGCAAGCTGTTTGCTAATTTTATTGTAACAGGGACATTCTTGACATGGCACTACCTTTCTGTGGTGGTGGGGCTGCATGCTCCCATGAGGCAAAAGGCAATGCTGATGACAGTAGTGGTGCTGGTAGGTTCTCCCATGTCAGATAGTTTACTGGGGAGCCAGACTAAATGTGCCAAACAGCTACTGGGCAGGAGCAGCAGTGGGAAGAGGTGACACTTGTGGAGGATCTTTCAGACACAATGACAGTAGCACCATAGCTAACACTTGGTATCACTGCACAGAGGTAAACCACTCCTGAAGCCTTGTACCGTGAAATCCCTATTCAAAGAGATAGTGAAACAAGAGATAGTGCCAGAAGATGAGACTCCCAGGTCAGAAGGCACTCAGTGAGCTACTAGGGAAGAGCAGAGAACAGCTATGAGTAATGGCAAATAAAGGAACTGGACTCAAGCTGAAAGGATGTTGTTGACATCCTCAGAGGTGAAAGGGAAGTCTGAAGCTTTGCAACACATGTTATAGGACCATGGAATGTGAGAAGCATGAATCAGGGAAAGCTAGACATTGCAAAACAAAAATGGAATGTATAAACATTGCAGAACTTAGTGAGAATGAGCCTAAGTGGACAGGAATGGGACATTTTCAGTCAGATAAGGAAGTGAAAACCTAAGAAGAAATAAGATGGCATTAATAATGGGAAGAGATGTAGCAAAAGCAGTCAAGGGATGTAATGCAAAGTCTCACCAAATAGTATCAATAAGACTTCAGGAAAAAAACATAAGTTTTTCCTCATAATCATAATCATGTTTATGCTCCAAGCAGAGCCAGATGATGAAGAAATCAAGTGATTCTTGGAGGAAATCAAGTGATATTGGAAGCTTCAAGACCAGGAGGAAAATGATCACGCATCAAAAAAAGACATGTTCATACTCATAGGTGACTGGAATGCAGAAATAAAAGCTGAACAAAACCAAATATGTTAGGATAATTTGGTCTAAGATCAAGAAATGAAGAGTGACTGACAGAATTTTGTGAAGCTAACAGTTCATTCTTTGCAAAAGCATACTTCAGGCAACCGAAGAGGTGATGGTATACATGGACATCATCTGATGCCCAATATAGAAATCAAATTGACTATCTGGAAACAGAAGACAGAGATGCTGCATTCTTTCCACAAAACAAGACCAGTTTTGTAGAACTCGTGAACTGCTAATATCAAAAATTAAAGAACAGCTAAAGAAGAACACCAGATTTGTGCCAAAATACAACCCGAAGAACATCAAACTAGACTTTAAAATCTAAGATCATGCTGGACTTAAGTATTCAGACTTTCCCCTTAATTTGAGAAGAATTTGCATGAAGAAAATGGACACTGAATATTGTATATGTTAACCAGTTACTTGTGATACTTGAACTTTGTGGTGGTGGCAGTTTTTGTGTGCCTTCAAGTCATTTCTGACTTATGTTGACCCTCAAGTGAACCTGGCATGGGATTTTCTTGGCAAACTGTAGTCAGAGAAGGCTTGATATTGCCTTCCTCTGAGGCTGAGAGAGTGTGACTTTCACCAGGCCAGTTGAGAGTGGATTCAAATTGTGGTCTCCTGGAACCCTAGTCCAACATTTCAACTATACTGATACCAGATATTGGAAGCTACCATTAGTTAAAATGAGGTGGGTGAGTGGTGATTGCTGCCCATTTAAAAAACTGTTTTATTTTAATAAAGGACAAAAAAGAGCTTTACCACAACTTCAAGGGACAGCAGAGCTGCTGTAAAGCAGTACAGCGGTATTCTTATTTGCCACAGGAATTCCCACTTGTAATAACTTCACCCCAATGGGCAATGGAAGCAGCATGTCTACCAAAAAATAAGTGTATTTGAGTGTGTACAAGGTTGTACCCTATGAGGGAAAAATACCTGCAGAACCAATAGAGTGAAACCATAATCATAACTGAGACTATCACTCCAACATACTTTGTTTAAATCTTGCTTTGGAAACATTTGCAGCAAGGTGCATGGAGGTCATATTAAAACCTAATTATATTGTAGCATGGGCAGGATTGAAGAATGACGATCATCCTTCACTATGTTTGTGTATGATACATAGTTATGATTGAACTCCCTCTTTCATTCAAGAAGTATTTCTTCCCAAATTTAAATGTATCACCTGTAGCTCCACATAATTCTGACTATAGACATAACACTGCTGATCTCACTCTCTATGGAAAATATTACAAACATACATAGCACATGAAACAAGAATCAAAGAGAACAGAATTCAGTCTTCAGACATGGAAGTTTGAAAGCATTTGGCTTGTATATTTGTAAATGAAGAGTGAAAACAGCCTCAGATTTTGAACAATCCTTCAGTTGCCCACTGTTAGATGAGAAAAACAAATATAAAAAGTCAAGCCTTGATTCAGCTGTTGCAGATGTGCTACAATATTGTTTGGCTTATCTAGAGCTAGGAAAAGTTTAGGCTCTGGAACTCCAGTTTGACAAGATGTAGTCAGAGGTGTTTGCCATTGTCTTAGGCTGAGAGATTGTGACTAGACCAGGGTCATCCAGTGCATTTCAAACTGTGGTCCCTTAGAGTCCTAGTACAACACTCAAACCATTATACCACAGCAGTTCCCAATATTGGCTGTTGTTATCAGCCATGTTAACTGGATGATTCTGTGTCCTGAAGCCCAAAACCCCCCAAAGTAACTTTTCCATGTTCTAGGCTAATCACAGTTGTACCATTAAGAACAAAAGGCTATGCATCCTTACTCTGATGGGGTACAACTACACTGTATGTTCAACACATGGATATTGCCAAAGTGTAGCCCATGTTAAGTTTCAGAATATTTATCCTTAATGAATTTACTGTGCCATAGGCTTTGAGAGATCAGAGCTCATTCATGAGATGAGATAGACTCTGGCCCATGCCACAATGATTTTATCAATCTATAACATGCCACAGGTTTCCCTTGATTTTTTTTCTCCAACAAACCTTTGGATTCTTCCCTATGTTTTTCCTTGAACTTTTCTTCCCTTCCCAATAAAAGTTAATACTTTGGATACAAAGGTAGGAAAATGATGTAAGTTACTTTCAAGGAAATATAAATAAGGACTTTGCTCTAAACTAGTTAAGCTAAATATTATGTGAGGAGCAAAATGAGAAAACTCCCTTACCACTGTGAAGTTCTGGAGAGTCAGACCGATCTTACTGTATATATGGCAAGGCTAGGCAATATGTGACCTCCAGATGTGGTTGGACTCTCAACTTACTCCTCATTTTTAGTTGATAGGAACTGCAGCCTGGCAACATCTAGAGGGCTATACATTGCCCAGCCCCCTTCTGTTCTGTGGATAGGCCTAGATGTTCTCCTCTTCCTGCTGTAACTAGAATCTTGCCATTACCCACTCTGTGGCATTTCAACAGAGTATTCCCCCTTTCCCTGCATGTTATGGAGGGGGGTAAATATGGATGTATTCATTGTCATGCATTAAAAACAAAAGTATTTCTGTTTTGACAGTGAGATCCAAATACTGGTTGTTGTGGTTAGCTTCCTTTGAGTAGACCTCAGCTCATGGTGACCCTGTGGATGAGATATCTCCAGCACCCCCTGTCCTCAACTACATTGCTCAAGTCCTGCAAGCTCAGGGTCGTGGCCTCCCTGATTGAGTCTAACCATTTGGCATGTGGTCTTCCTCACTTTCTATTGCCTTCTACCTTTCCTAGAATCGTTGCATTTTCTAATGATTCATGCCTTCTCATGATGTGGCCAAAGTTTGACAGCCACAATTTAGTCATCTTTGCTTCCAGGAAGAGTTCAGGCTTGAACTGTTCTAAGACTCATTTGTTTGTCTTTTTGGCTGTCCGCAGTTTTCTCAGCGCTTTTCTAGCACTTTTCTTTCTGTCTTTTTTTCTAGAGTCCAGTTTTGATCTTCTTGGAACCCATTTGTTTCACTGCCCATGATAACCTTGGCTGTCCTCAGCATTCTTCACCACCACCACATCTCAAATGAGTTTCTTTCTATCAGCTTTCTTCGGGCCTTTGCAGACTGCCAGATATAGTGCAAATTGAGTCCACTTTAAGGGTTAGGGTTAGTACTAGGGAATCATAGGAATTGTGTTGTTTTTTTCTGAGACATTGAGCCTTCTCTGTCAGAGAGCTCTGGTGCCACAATAAAATACAGTTCCCATGATTCCCTAACCCTAACCCTTACCCTTAAAGTGGACTCAATTTGTACTATTTCTAGCTGTCTGCAAAGGAAATGTCTATTTTCTTTCTATCAGCTATCTTCACTGTCCAGCTCTACATGGTGTTGGAGGATCCATGGCTTAGAATATTCTCACTTTAGAATTCAGAGCTATATTTTTACACTTTAGGACCTTGTCCAATTCTTTCATAACTGCCCTTCTCAACCATAGGCCTGAAGCAGACGGGCCAAAAGAAGCAGCTTCTGGCTTCTTCAGGGGTATGGCATTCAGATGACGCATGTCACCAAAGTGTCCGGAAGCTGTTCTGAGGCTGACAAAGGTGGCCTGAAGCTGCAGGGAAAAGGAACAGATTTAATCTGCTCCCGCTGATAGCCTAATTGGAACTATAGCAGCAGCCAGCTTTGAGAATGGGCTGTGTGGTCGCCGCAGTCCCAGCCCAATCACAGCCCAATTGTGGCAGGAGGCTCTCCTTGTCACCCATCTGCTTTGAAGCTTAGTCTTCTTCTAATTTCTTGACTCCAGTCTCTGTTCTGGTTAATATTTGATCCAAGATATGGGAATTCTTTTATTATTTCAATTTTTTCATTATCTAAGCTGAATTATTGTAGATATTTCATGGTGATTATTTTTGTTTTCTTAATGTTAATAATAATAATAGCAATAATAATAATAGGTATTTATATCCTGCCCCTCTGAAGGGCAATCAGGGCGGCTTACAGCATTTAAAATAACCATAAAATACAATAACAATCAGAACCCAAGGAACCCCAAAACCCACCCAACCCTTAAAAAAGCATTAAACAATATCATAATTTAAAACATACTTGAGATAAATCTCAGTAAACAACCAATAAGATTGACTGTGGTGGAGCATAGGGGAAGAGAGGCTGGACTAACTCTTGAGGGTGGGATATCTAATCAGGAAAGGCTTGCCAGAAGATATCAATCTTAACAGCTTTTTTAAAGCAGCTTAGGGTAGTAATATGACAGATTTCATCCAGCAGGCCGTTCCATAATCTGGGAGCAGTGGCTGAAAAGGCCCTCTGGGAGGTTGCAAACAGCCTCATTTTTTATAGGCTGTAGCAAATTTCTCCCAGAGGACCTGAGTGCGTGGGGTGGATTATATGGGAGGAGGTAGTCCAGCAGATAGGATGGACCCAAGCCATTTAGGGCTTTAAAGATGATAACCAACACCTTGTGCTGTGCCCCAAAACTAATAGACAGCCAGTGGAGTGACTTTAAGACTGGTGTTATATGGTCTCTCCGTGATGTACCTGAGACCAACCTGGCTACTATGTTCTGTACTAATTGAAATTTCCAGACAAAGCACAAGGGTAGCCCCATGTAGAGTGCATTACAGAAATCAAGGCAGGAGGTTACCAGCTCATGTACCACAGTTTCAAGGTCCCTAGCTTCCAGGAAAGGGTGCAGTTGGCATATCAGCCGAAGCTGATAACAGGCACTCCTAGCCATCATATTTACCTGATTAATCATCAGGAGTGATGGATCTAGGAGCACCCCCAGACTGCGAACACAGTCCTTAGCAAAGAGTGTGACCCCGTCCAGGATTGGAGGTTGTATCCCAATGCCTAGATTCAGGGCTACTCCTGTATGTACCTCCATTTTATCTGGATTCAGTCTCAATTTTTTCCCCTTCATCTGTTTTAATGTTCAGCATTTCCTCAATCTATTTTAATGTTCAGGATTAAGCCTCCCTTGACATTACCTCCTTACACCTTTTTTAGCAATTGCCCCACGTCTTTGTTAGTTTTTGGTGGTAGCATTTTGCATATTCTGCATATCTTATGTTAATGTTCCTTCCTCTGATCTTCATTCCTCCTGCCTCTGAAACTACATGGGGTGAAATAGGCATGCACATTCTTCTCATGTAAAAATGAGTTTACAAATGTTTGTAGGAAGCTTATTATTCAGCTTTGTGTTTATTTACCAGTTAAATGCATAAAGGTAGCTGGGCTATATACAATAAAGATAAAATTAAACATTAAAAGCAGCATAATAACTTGTTCTTATATGACTTCAGGTCAATTGAAATGTATGGTAAGCCCTATCACAAGGTTTTTTTTTTTCTCTCTCCAAGATTTATTCAGAGGGGGTTAACCATTGCCTTCTTCTGAGGTGAGAGAGTGTGACCTGCTCAAGATCACTCAGAAATTTTCTGTGGCTGAGTGGAGATATGAACCCTGGTCTCCCAGAAAACTGATCCAATGTTCAAAGCACTATACCATGCTGGAATGAAATGTTTATCTACACTTCCATATGCTAGTAGAGGGAACAGACAACAGAATTTTACTAAAATGTATCATAACAGTTTAGTTTGCTTTTAGATTTATCATTTTTTAAATTCCAGCAGGTCATTTTGCAAAATTCCTAAAGGTCTTTTTGCAAGACATGCAAAATTTATCTAGTAGAAGGAATGAAAATGTTGTGGCTATGTTCATAATGCATTCAGAAGTATTAAAATGACACATGGATGAAAAACAAAAGTCAGATAAGGACAAGATGTTTCATCATCAGTTGAGGGCAAGTTGTTGTGATTTACTTCAGTGTTGCCTTACAATTCACATTTCTTTCCTGACTAGAAAGCTGAGTTCTGTTTTGGAAGAATGTGAGTTGCATGCATAGTATTAAAAGAAGCAAAATGAAACACTGCATCTATTGTGAAAGCTTGGAGGGAATGAGAGTGGCAACAAGACACTCAGGAAGACCTGTCAGAAGGGCAAAACGGTAGGATGGAAGACAGTAGCTCATTAGAATACAGATGGGGTGAGCTGGACAGAACTTTTGTGTCAAGATGTTCCAGTTCTTTGAATGTATGAAATGTCCCATCTGGAAGCTGCCCAAAGGGAAGATCAGTGAGTAAAGAGGATTTCTCCTCCTCCTCCTCCTCCTCCTCCTCCTCCTCCTCCTCTTCTTCTGTCAGTCCAGCACAAACAGGATAAGAAAGAAATAAAGGAGCCAGTGCGGTGTAGTGGTTTGAGCACTGGACTATGACTTTGGAGACCAGGGTTTGAATCCCACTTGGTCATGGCAAAGGCAACCCCCCTCTTATGTCCCTAAAGCAAAGCTATCCTGAATTTTCTTGGTGAGATTTTTTTCAAGGGGGTGCTTTTGACTTCATCTGAGGCTGAGAGTGTGTGGCATGCCTAAGGTCACCGAATGAGATTTCATGGCTGAGCATGGATTCCAGCCCTGGTCTCCAGAGTTTCAAGCCACTATATTATACTGGCATCTTTTCCTAGGATGCCTAAATGATGTATCTAAAGGCCCAACTGAAGTTTCAAGTTACTGCAGTGCTATAAATTTGGAGACTGAAGGGAAATTTCATTTGGAGAGGTAAGTATTATTGGGGGAGGCAGTGCATTCATTCTGCTCCCTCCATAGCTATACCCTTGGATATGGCGGTGTAGACTTAGATCCTCATTGCACTAGAAAACAAAGCTGAAATGGAGTTAGTGAATAGCATCTTTCTGTGCCTTACCACATGACATCATAGCACTTCACTTCTTTTTCCCTGGGAAATGTTTGTCAAAGCAAATATTTTTTTTCTAGTCAGAAAATTCCATTTGTCAAAATATTTGTTTTGACAGCTATCTCTCATGTGGAAAAAACTGAAGCTCTACAATGTTATGCAGTAAAGCATGAATACATCCACTCCTCTCTGGCTCTGTTTCAGGTTTGTTTTAAAGTGATAAGGTTCTCAGACTACATCTATACTGCAGAATTAATGCAGTTTGACACCATTTTAATTGCCCTGGCTCAATGATATGGAATTCTGGGTTTTGTAGTTTTGTGAACCATTTAGCCTTCTCAGTCATAGAATTCTGGTGCCACAACAAACTACAAATCCCATGATTCCATAGGATGAATCCATAGCAGTGAAAGTGGTGTCAAACTGCATTAATTCTGCAGTGTGGCAGCAGCCTTGGACTTTGGTTTCCTGCCTTCTTCCTGAATGGGATACATTTTTTAGCCCACCTTCCTGCTGTCCTCTTCCAAATTAGTTCTAAAGCAGGGCATTTCTCTTCCTCCATCTCCTCTCCACTTAAATACATAATCTTTTAGCTCAGCCTTGATCCAGTCCTCTCCTTCAGTGTGAAATAATCTTTTCTAGGTCTAGAACACTTTTTAATCAGAAGCAGTAGAAACATTGAAACTCTTTACTGGGATAGCCACATGTAGCAACAGAGTCTCACACAAATCACATACACAGATTATTTTAATTGTCTGCCTCCAAAAAGGCTGGCAGTCTGTATATTTTTAGAGCTCCAAATTTATTTATTTATTTCAAACACTTGTAAGTTACATCCTTTGTCAAACTGATTCTTGAAGTGTTGCCCAAAACACACAACAAAACTCAATTTGTGGTGTTTTTGTTTAGTTTTTCTTTTTTAAAAAATGCTACCCTATAAAGCATACAAAATCTGAAAAACTAGAGAAAAAACTCTAGTAGAAGTCAAAACAGACATAATTAAGCAGAACATCAGAAGCAAGTTTAGGCAGAAGATCCAATTTAAAAAAACTTTTAGAAGGATTTAACAAAGCCACAATAATAATTCTGAGCCTAGCTGACCTTTTACAAGCAACTTTTTTCTCTCTTCTCTGTCTTGTTTTACTTTTTGGAAGTATCTAACACTTAATGCGGAAGCACAAGTCTGAATGACTGCCAGGGCTATTGTGAAGTGCCCATTCGTCCTAAATGCTCAATGAGCTGTGGGAGCCAAGGTTGCTTAGCACCCCATAGAATGAAGACCTCAAGACAGAAAAGGCTAACTGAGCTGTGTTGTCTTCTGGAGTGGGGTGGGGACATAAATGAAAAAATTAAGAAGAACACAGTTTTGTTCCACATCAGTAATTGCTGTGGTTCTAGCTTGCAAGCAACCCTGATGCTGGTGGTGGTAGCTGCCCTCTTGGCGAACAAACTGGTGAGTGGATTGGGGACCCTGGAGCTGAAGACAAATCATACACTGCCCTTAAAAGATCAGCTTCATAGCTGGATGATGGTAGATTTTTTTGTGCTTTTGTGTTGATGAAACTAGGCAAATGGTCTGTATGGGTTAATCCTCCCTGTTTAATTCAATAACATTGATGGTTTTTTTAAAAATAGGATTGATTGATATAAATGATGGCCACTGTCCAAGCTAATAACTTCTGTAACAACATGAGTTTCATTTCTAAAGCTGATGCACCACAAATCATGACAGATCCCAAATGAGTGAAGATCCCACTCCCCTATAAAGGATGATAAATCTTGTTTGTATATGATAATGATCAGATGCCCAAAATGCTAATAGAATCCTTCTCTATAAAGCAAGGCAACCTGACTGGGGTCAGGAATTGCTTGCTTTTCCTGAGCAGTTGGAGGGTTGCGTTTGGGCTGAAAGACAAGCAATAATAAAGACCCAATTTCACAGGCTTTGGTGCTTCAGAGGAGAAAGTCAACATTGGTAAGAACTTGATCTGTAGAGACAAATATGGGCTTTTTATTAGAAATCACTGGGCTGAAAATGGGGGGGAAAGAAAGAGGGAGGAATTGGGGACTGAGAAGGGAAGGTGAAAACAGGAAGGGAAAAGCAACATATAAGAGGAGCTGTGGAAGGAGAGAAAGATGTGGTAGAGTGAAAGGTTGATAAGGACAGGGACTGTTAAAAAAGAAAGAAGTTACAAGAATAGCATGTGGTTGCAAGGAAGTCACTTGCCCTGAGTGTGGAGCGACAGACTTAAACCTTTGATTTTCTGCTCTTCTGCAGAGCTGGTGGGAGGACCTTCTTGACCAAAGTTACCTTCCTGACTCCTCACCTTTACCTGACTGCCTGTCATTATGTTTCCCCCTTCCCATCCCTGTATTTACTTGCACACAACAACAACAACAACAACAACAACAACAACAACAACAACACATTCCTTGCCATTCAGTAAGACAGGACAGCTGTCTTGCTCTCCCCTCTGTTTCTACTCTTCTTCTGGAACCTCCAAGACTTTCAGCAGCTGGGCTGTCATTTATCCTGCTGCATCTCTCCTATCATAGCCACTTAACCTGGTTCCCTTCATTGGATTCTGACCTCAGCCTGCCATTTGATCTGAGATACTCATTTCACTCAGTCCAGATACCTCAGTTCTCTCTCTCCACCCAGCAACTGATTCATCTCTCTTTGGTTACGTGACACTGTGTCTCTTGGTTTGATGAACCCTGTAGCTCCCAGGCTCCAAGTACATCTCTATTGGCTAATTTTTCCACAGCTGGTTCCAGTACATATTGTGGGTAGCTTGCATAATCAGCATACCTCATGAGTTCTTTTCTCTTTCATGCTATTCTTGCTGTTTCCTAAAATAGATATTAAAATGTATTAAGGAAAGGTATTAAGGACAATA
>CM034703.1:184901220-184921227 GCA_020142125.1 Phrynosoma platyrhinos
TCAGATCTTTTGTTCCCACTTGTTGAACACACTTCAAAATTGATTCTTTTCAACAGAACTGCCAAAAAACTAGTGTCCAGAAACAGCAGGTTTTTTGCATTTGCCTCACTTCATCACAATTGCAACCAAACTCAATAGGATCGGAACTGGTTTCAAGTGGGAACAACAGTCATATAAGCCGATCCACAACTCGTTTTAAATCATAGTGGGAACAAAGCCTTTGTTTACTTTAGTATGTCCTGGGCTTTCCTTCTTTGTTCTCCTGTAAGCCACTTTGTAAGTCCTTGAACAGAAAGACCAAAAACTATTAATAGTAAATAGAAGCTACTAACTGTGCATGGGCTGGTGAGATGCCATTGCAGGCACTTCAACCACAACAGTGTGGTAGATATTGCTCACATTGATTCACTGAGCAGCCACCATCTTGCCTGTTTATATGTGGCTCCTGTATACATGCAAAGTGAAGTCGGTCTTAGAAAGGTACCATGTGGGGACAGTTTGAATATGGGGAAATATACTACAGTTCTGACAGCTGAACCCTACATAAAAATAAAATATGTGTCAGAGCAGTGTCCATTAGATTCAGTGGATAGAAGACCTAACAACATTTGTAATATTTGAAAGACACAACATAGACACAATTTGCAAATGCATTTATATTTAGACATGTGATCTGCTTTCATTGAAATCTGTGAATAATATACAGTATATATATATTTTCTCTCTGACCAAGTGTGAAAATCAAGAGAGACAACAAGCCCAGGCATGCAGTCCAGCAAGCATTACACAGATATGTGCAGTGTGCAATGTGCCAAGTACCTTTCACCATTTGTATTAGCAGGCAGCAAACAAGGGAATAGAGTGGTGCCATCTTGTTGGAAGGCTGAACTGTGTCTGGTATATGACCTGCCATCTTGTCTCCCAAGTTGCCCTTTTGCCATCAGAAGGCAAAGTGAATGTGAATAAAAACTCAGCAAAAATATCTTTGGAGCTTGTGAGGAAAATAAAGAAGGTTGTGGAGAACACTGGGGTGAATAGGAGAACTGGAAAAAGGTTAAACTGTGCATTTTAGAAATAGTATCAACACTTAAATATGAAGTTCTATGCCAGATATAAACAACAACAAAAACCCTACCAAATACCATCCTCACTCTCCTGTTCTGCTACTACTTCTATTACTACTATCTCCTGTACTGTTTATTTTTTTTTTATTTTCTTTTTCTTTTTAATGTTTTATGTCTTAACTCACTGGTACTCAAACTCTCTACCCTTGTGACCCACCTTCACATCTATGTGAAGATGTCACACACTCCTGATGTAGAATATGAATAAAAATATTTTGTTTCTTTAGTGTAGGAATGGAGGAGACTGTGACACCAATGACTGCTAATATTGGGCCTCTACAGATGGGCCTTGACAGATGTTCTTCCGGTGCAGCCTTTTGACACACTGCACCAGAAGGGACGTTAAAGAGCTGCACGCCAGCTCTTAGGTTGCCCTTTTTGCTGGCTCTGAAAGGAGTAGCATTTTGCCACTCCTTTCCGAGATGGCAACAGGGCCGAGGCATCCGGCAGCCTCAGCCTCGATCCTCCGCTTCCTGGGACAGCCCAGGGCTGCCCATCTGCATCCCCCCCATTGTGAATGCTGCGGCAGTGACATTTCACGCATGAGAACTAATGGGATTGCAGCGTGATTGGAAACTTAATGATGGGTTTCCCCATCAATGAAAAGGGATGCCCTAATCATGCTCGGCAGACATAGCAGCTACAGGATGGAGGTGAAGTCATGTGATAAATATTGCCAAAGGCACTATTTTACAGCTAAAATTGTGGTTCAAAAACTATGTGTGATTATCTTTTTAATCTCAAAGGTTCTACAAGTAAAGATGAGATAGGTGTAATCCATATAATATTTGCAAAACATTGGAAAGGGGGAAATAAACACATTCTTGAAGAATGGATAGCAAAAGTAAATGACTTGATGATAATGGACAAATTAACAATGATGATAAATAGCAAATTTGAACACCATTACTTTGAGAAATGGGGGAAGATTAAAGAATTATGATATTAAGATGTCATTTACAAACATTACAATACTTACATAAAATATTATAAATACCCAAGAAATGGTGTGTTTAGATTTAGAAAATGCTTTTGGATGACTTTCTTTCTGTCTGAAAGACATAAGCTTAAAAACTTTCTGCTGTACTGTAACTATGCATGAATAGTCATATACATACACATACGCATTGTTTATAACAAGAGATTGAATATATTTTAAGAAAATAAAAGCAAATAACATTCTGAAAAAAGAAGATCTCTTTGCATAGTAACCAACCAAATAGCCCTTAGCAGAAATTTTTTACAAGAATATTACAGACTCTTCAAAGCAGCATTTCCTTTAAGGAGTCTTCTTAAATGAATGGGTAGGTACTCTAGTTTTAATTTTGGTATGTTTTTAAAAATGATTTTATATTGTTTAGTTTGTGACTTTCAAAATGGCAATTGTTTAATTTCATTTTAATTTTGTCATTATAGTTTAGCTAATTTTGTTTTATTGTTTGTGAGTCACCTTGGGTCCCATACTGGGAGAAAGTATGAATGTAATAAATAAGTAAATTTTAATTAGCAGCTATAAATTTTCATTCATTGAGAAACCAAAATACAGAGACTGGGTACACAAACCTGAACTTGAACTTCAAAATTCTAAGCACAAAGATAAACAGTAATGTGGCTAAAGAATAAGGTTTGGACACACTCGCCTTGGTGTCTAGTTGAAAACTTCAGTGGTCGCCACTCTGTCCATTGCAAATACCACAGGTGCTAAAAGTAATTCACAAAAAAGCTTGAAAGAATTATTTTTTATGAAACGTGTTAACAAAAATGGCTCTTTTAAAGCCAAAATGAAGCAGTTGCAGTGTCTATCACTGATCTTGTATTTCCAAATCTACTACCTCTGTATAGTAGGCAGAAAAAGTATGACAATAAAACAGTGTTGCCTTTCTGTATAATAAAATTGGAGAAAAAATGGCCCTTCAGATGTTGCAGGACTACTAATTCTAGAACTACTGCCCATTAGGCGTGCAGGGTGGGGCTTATGGGCTTTCATGTCCAACAATATCTGTGCAGCCAAAGTTTCCCCATTCCTCTGCTAAAGCCTGAAGGTTGAAATATGCTTAGTGCTTTTGAAGTATGCTTTTGCATCAAGATGTTTTATGCTTCTTGTGACAGTAATTTCTAAGAATTTTATTGAACATTTCACATAGGATACTAAGGAAACATACGATGTAATCCTTTCCCCTCCAACCTTTGCAACAATAGCTGCTAATAAGATTTGGGTATTAGCACAAATAATATTAGACAATCAAAGCTGTCTTTTAAACTATTAAGATGATTATAAAAAAAAATGGCTGGCTCATGCCTGCTGGCTACTGAAGAAGCAAAGCTGATCAGTAACAGAAGGAAAGTTAATCCCTAAAATGGACCCCACAGCATGGCACAGTTAGTCCACAAATGAAACAGTCTGAGAAACTCAACATGTTCCCTATAGCTTGTACAATCAAGAATTGATCTAGCCTATTCATTCTTGGCTCAGTGAATTATTAAGAAACAACAGGAGTCCCCATGATGGCTTCTTAGATTTTTCTTTTAAGAAAGCAATTACTAACTTTCTTCTCCTTTTGTAAGATAAGGCTTTATATGGTTAGCATCCTTGTGGTCATACATTATCTTCAGCAAAAAAGGCAACATGCATCTGAGATAGGCTGCCAGGTCAGGACTCTCCCAGATCCAGGCATCATTAGGGGGGCATACTGGGTGACATCTCAGAGAAGGTGTGACACCCTGTTGGGCCCTCCTCATAACTGCAGAGTGGTGGTGCCAGGTACTGTCCCTTCTTCTCCACTTCCCTGGCTCTCTCAGCGGAGGGAACCAAGGCCATGGAGAAGGAGAGGCAAATGTGTGCCCCTCCAAGCTTCTCTGCCATGGCCCAGCTGCCCTTTCTGACTCTGGCCAGGTGGCTGGGGTGGGGTGGGGTGGGGGGCAGGTGAGCAAGGCAGCCAAAAGGAGGGAGAGAAGCTGGGGAGGGGCTCCACTGCCTCACAGCAGACATTTCTGGGCACCCACACTGGTTGACACCAACCCTAGTGATGCCACTGTCCTGGTCCTAAGATTTTAGTGTCAAAACTGAGACCTAGGGATGACCCTCTGTGATGTTTACAGAGCAAGTCCTTGAGCTATTACAAGGGAGAGTTTTTGGTGATGTCAATAAGCATCTACCCCATTTGCATGGAGTATGTCACTGAAATAATAATAATAAAAAACACCAAGGAAAATTTCAAGGGAGTGCTCACAGGCCTGGTTATAGGACAGAAACAGCCTTGGTTGCCTTGGTGGTTGACCTATACTGTAAGCTGGACAGAGAAGTGAGTCCCTATTGGTCCTCCTGGATATTTCATTGGCATTTGATACCATTGACCATAATATCCTTCTGGATCATTTGTCTGATATAGGACTTAGGGGCATTGCTTTTCAGTAATTCTGGTCTTCCCTGGCTGAACTTTTCCAGAGGGTGGTGCTGGGGGATCATTACTCAGCCTTTGGGGTTCCACTGGGGTCAATACTATCTCCTATGCTTTTCAACATTTATGTGAAGTCACTGGGAGAAGTTATCCAAAGCTTTTGGGTTGGGTGTCATTATTAATATGCTGATAATACCCACTTCTATCTCTCCTTTACAACTGATGCCAAAGAGGCTGTGGTAGCACCAAATAGTTGTCTGAATGCAGCAAAGCACTGGATTCGGGTGAATAGACTGAGGTTTAATTCACACAAGATGGAAATTCTCTTGGTCAGTAGGAAAACCAGCCTGGTATTGGGATCACAGCCTATTCTGAATGGGGTTTCTTTCCCTCTGAAAGATCAGGTTTGCAGCTTGGGGTACTCTTGAATCCAGTGTTGCTCCTGGAAAGCCAGGTTGCTGCAGTGGCCAGGAGTACCTTTGCCCTGCTGTGGCTGCACCTTTTCTTGGGGAAGGAAGATCTAGCCATAGTGGTTCATGCCTTGGTTACCTCTCTATTCATGCCTTGGTTACCTCTCTATTACAGTACTGTAATATGCTCTATGTGGGGCTGCCTTTGAAAGGTATTTGGAAGTTGCAGTTAGTGAAAAATGCAGCAGCCAGAATGGTTTTAGGTCTGCATTTTAGAGACCATATAACACCAGTTCTGCAAGAATTGCTCCCAACTGGCTTCTGAGCTCAGATCAAGATTTGACTTGATTTGGTGCAGGATACATAAAAAGAAACCAAAGACAATTACAGCTTTCTGCAGTGAGTTTCTCAGTCCCAAAGAAAAAGAAAAAGGTCTCACATGTGTTGGTGAATGAAAAATGTGCCCTTTTTGTTAACCCAATGTTTCATTTAAAATCGCTCTTTCAAGGTTTTCTGTGAATTACTTTTCACACCTGTGGTATTTGCAATGGACAGAGTATTGAACACTGCAGTTTTCAACTAGACACCAAGGCCAAGATGAGGGCATCAAAACTTTATTCTATCCTGAATACATCTGGAATTATATGAGAAATTTCACTTGATATTTGAGATGGTAATGTGAGAAGAAAAGCCTCTTTCCTAAATAATAGGCAAGAAGTATTGTTTAAGCACTTGTGTTATTTAAGCCAAAGTCCAGTGTATTTTTATCAAGCAGGTAAAGTTCCTTCCTGGCAGAAGTACAGCAGTAAAAGTATCAGCTCCTGTTGCAACAGGTTCCTCATACTACCTATGGCTAATTGACCTACTTGCCCTATTTGTGAGAGTGGCTTTATTTCCACAAGCTTCTGAGAACGTTAACTATCAGTGTGTGGCTTTATCTTTCCCAGATATTTCCTCCTTGTATTCAAGTTCATGCAAGATGTACCCAAGTAATTTCCTGACATTAGGCACAGTGAGGCAACCACTTGGTGCCCCAGATCTTGGGTGATATGAAGGAGCAGCAACTATTATTTGTTTGGCTTTCATTTTATTTTTACTGTCAAGGATGAGGAGATGTGATTTTGAGGGCTCATTCCCACTAGGATATACGCTGTTTTGCTGGTTGGGTTAGATGTGCATCGTTCATACTGGGAACTGGTTCAGAGCTGTGTTTGGTTGGAGTCACATTAAAGCGAGACAAATGGAAAAAACCCTGCTTTTTTTAGACACTAATTTTTGGCAGTTCTTTTTAAAATATCAGATTCTGAACTGAGCTCAACAAGTGTGAACGACGAGTCTGATTTGCACTGGGGCCTGCATTAACTCTCACTGTTTTCCTCAGTGCTTTCCTGGTGCTCTGGGGGTGCAGCGGGAAGGCCAAGAAGTAAGGCTTTTGAGAGGAGGCATTTCCAGGAGGAGGCATGCAAATTCCTACAACAAAAAACATTAAAAAGTACTGGGTGGTGAATGGGGAGGAGAATACAAGGCGAATCACCAGTCTGATTTTCTCAAATTTTTAATTTCTTCCCTTCGCAGCTCCTTCACTCCTCAGTCCGGATCCCCTTTGAGGTGAGATGGTGAGCCAGGAAAGAGAGAGAGTCGACTGGAAGCTCACCTGGCTGGCCATTTCCTTGTACTCTTTTCCTCCACCTGGAAGGAGCCTTTCCCAGTTCCCTGTGGTGAGAGAGAGGAGGTTCCTCTCAGGCAGCGGTTTCCAAGAGGTGTCTGGGGGCTGAAGGGAGCTCAGGAAGGCAGGCAGAGGGGCAGGTTGGGCAGCCGCTGAGTAGCCAGCAATGGCTTGCCTTCTCATGGTATGCCCTTTGCCCTCCTTCCTTCCCTCCAGGCTCTGAGGAGGGGAAAGAAAGAAAGAAGAGGGGGCATCAGCAGCTGCAGCTACAGCAAAGGGACTGAGGGGGAACAAGAAAAAGAGAGTGAGAGAGAGAGGAAGGGGGAAAGGGCTTTTCTCAGCCCCATTCCAGTGCTCTGTGAGTGCAGGGGGAAAGCTGACCGTGGCAGCCTCAGATGCGAAGCTGGCTGCGTGTGACCTAGCCAGGCCTTTCCAATAGGGCTTATTTACTTTAGGCCCCAATCATTGCCTGGCACAGGAGGTTGTGCTGGCCCTTTCCCCAGTCCCTGGCATTTTTAAAGGCACTATTTTAAGGGCCCCAGGCACCCCATCCTCCTCCTCCTCCTCCTGTTGCTGAGTTAAGCTGGGGTGTAGCTTATTCAATGTTCCTAGTGGGAACAACATGGAATAAGGACATAATTCATATCCATAGTGGGAACAACACATCATCCTCGATTGAATCCATGACCTGGTGTCAACACAATTCACAAACCGATTAAATGGAAGTGGGAATGGACCCCGAGATATCCTGCGTCAGTTGCCAAAATAGTGTTGCTTTTTGCCTCGGGTACCATGCACCATGGTTTGTCTGTGGCAAGAGGATAGTACCATTTTGCTGTTCCTATGCAGGCCAGGAAAAGACAAATAACAATTGCCTTAATCTCCACTCTGCATTCTCATCTTCATGAAGCCTCTTTGAACAGTAGAACAAGCATGTAGGCTTTTAAAGGAAGAGGATGAAAGCCCATTCAAGCACTGTGTGATGTGTATATTGTTGGCTCTTAACCCCTTTCCTTCCAGGAATTGTCAGCTCACTTATATCAGTTTTTTTGGGGGATTTTCCTACAACTCCAGAAATGCCCCCCTTCAAATCATTAACTGGATTCTTCTGCTATGTGCAATCATTTCTTTTCACAAAAACATTCTTCTCACTGACTTTCAATAGGTTGGGATCAATAAGCAATCACACTATGGCCATCACAGAACTAGAATGCTTTATGTAGACCACCTTAGCAAACAATTCTTGAAGATCTATGCCATCTTTCACTGTTTATTGGCCATGCTCCTGCATTGTTAACAGAAGCCAGACACAGAGAAAATTAAACAGGTAATTTCCATCCCTTCCCTGTGTCTGGAAAGTCTTGACCTGCTTCTGTGTATCAGGTGGCTATTAAAGTTACTGCAACATGATAAAATACGATAACCACTCTCTTTTTTCATTAAGGTTCCTTGAAATGCTAATGTGGTCCTGAACCTAAAATACACTATGCTGTCAAAAGTTGCTGGCTCAAATCCACTCCAAGCTGTGCATCACAAGATGAACTTCCATGCAAAAAACATGCATGCCCTATTCCTGATGTATAGGAAATGCAATAGTGTACATTTTAGGGTATAGTGGATGTATACTTCTAACACCCTACAGCAGGGATGGAAACTTTGGGAGGATGCAGATGCATCAGCCCCTTCCTTTTGCCAGCCCAGAAAAGAGTGGCAAAATGCCACTCCTTTTGGAGCCAGAAAAATGGCGCCCTAAGAGTTGCTGCACGGCTCTTTGGCACCCCTTCTGGCACAGCATGTCAAGCGGCTGCACTGGAAGGTTGTCCTGATGCCCTGAGCTGTACGTAATGGCATGTGGCATCAGGACATCTTCAGGGAGGGGTTGAGGTGGCTGGCATGTGGCTGCCCCTCCCCATTGCTGCCTCCAGGATGGCTCAAAGGGTCCATCTGCAGAGACCCTTTATTGCCCTTCATAGATTTGCTGGATTGGACCTCTCAGCAACCCTAACTCAATGGTGAAGAATGCTGGGAACTATGGTTCATCAACATCTGAAGGGCCACATAATTCCCATCCCTGGTCTAAAAAACAAATGGAGTTACAGAGCCTGTTACAAGTTACAGACCCTGTATCTGGAAAAAAACAAAACCTTCACCTTTCAGTAAGGGTTAACTTTTCAACTGTATCTCACCCCTTCTTTCTTAGGCAAGTAATGCAACAGGAAAAGATTTTTTTAACAAACTTTTCATGTAACATCAACTTCCTTGTGTGCTGGTCATTAAGGAAACATTTGTCTTCAAACAGATGGATTTGCTAAGCATTTAAAAACTGTTTGCATCTGAATCTGCAGTTTCAAAGCAGTCCTTAGCCTTGCAGTTCTTGGGAAAATAAAGTGTATAGAAGTCATTTCCATACAAGAAGAAGCATGGATGAACAACAGCCTTTACTTATTTATTATATCTGCATTTTTCCTTCCTTCATGGAGCTCAGAGAAATACAGCTGAAGTCTGAGAGAAACTCTGAAAGCATACTCTTCAATATTTCAAATATGAAAACCAGGATATGTGTGACCAAGCAAATATCACAGTGTGGTCAAGATGGCAAAAATGTTAATGAGGAAGAGCACACATGCTAGGAGAATTCAAAGATGTAGCCTGTGTTTGTTTGGAAAATCAGTATGCAAAGGGATGTTGTAGGCAGCACCTTTGAGGCTAAAGAAAGATGCTACCAACTTCTCTCCTTCAGTTTAGTTTCAAAGGTGATACAAAATCCCTTTGCATACATGCTAGGGGAAGGTGAAGTAGTTTTCCAGGGTTTGAATCCTGTTTAGCCATGGTAACCCATGGGGTGACCTTACGCAAGTCACATTCTCAGCCGTAGAAGAAGGCGAGTCTAACCCCCCTCTGAACAAATCTTGCCAAGAAAACTTCATGATAGATTTGCCTTAGAGTTGCCATAAGTCAGAAATGACTTGAAAGCATACAAGAACAACAGCAACAGGAAAGGGCATGATTTTGCCCCTACTTCACCCACCCCAACATGGCATCCCTACAGTTGATGTCACCTGATACAGGGGGGCAGACTGCCCTACCCTCCCTCCAGACCAGCCACCCACCCACTCAGATTGCAGCAGAGGCTTTCAGAGTGTGGCAAGGCTGTTGTGTGAGCAACAGTGGACTCTGAAGGCCCCAGCCCCTGCCCCAGCAACCACTGCTGAAGGGGGCATGCTGCAACCTCCAGAGGGCCCTGTGTGAGGGAGAAGGGACATCTCCCTCTCTCTGTTGTCCAATAGCCGCACCAGTCCCTCTGGATGTAGAACAGCTTTCTAGTTAGTTTTTTTTAAGTCAAATACTTAGCATTTGATTATACTTTTAACCATACAGCCTGATCTTTTCAGCCGCTTCGATCTGTTCTGGGATGGACAGGCTAGAAATATAATTTCTATTATTATTACTATTACTATTATTAAATTACTATTATTATTATTATCATCTCTGCAAACTCACCCAGCAATTTGCCATTCCATTTTAACTGCTTTATTCCAGAAATAAGAGTCAGTCTAGGGCCTTGAAAAATTAAGAGGAGATTTTTTTTCACAAATCCCAGCACATGGAAGTATAACAGCTCTGCAACATCCTTATTTTATAAATGATATTGTAAAATAATAAAAATCTGTTGCTTTTTTTAAATGCACAATCTGATTCTTACTAGCTTACAGTATCAAAGGCAGACAAAGCATGCATACACCATCATATCATTTGCAATGATTGTATTAACAAAACACATTGTTTTGAAGATAATCCAAGGATGAGCCATGTGGCTATGTAATATAAAGTGGCCACTATCACTGTACTCCAGTTTCCTCTCCCTTTCCTTAAGTGTTGTTCTGACGTTGGAATGCTCCCAGGAGGGATATACTAGCACCAGCACTGCAGTCTTTTCTGTATCAGCTTAAGATCTTCCTATATGCTCAGATGTTTTAGAAGCAATTTCATCATGTTTGTCCTGAGGCTTTAGTCCATTTTGATAACTGGTCTTACAGCTAGGGTGGGAATCCTGTAGTCCTCCAGATATGGTTGGACTATAGCTGCCAGCATACTTTATTGTTGGTTGGGCTGATGGGAATCACAGACCAACACTACTTTGATAATTGCATGATCCCCTCTCATGTTATTATCAATAGGCTTTTAAAAAATATATATATATTGCATTTATATGTTTGTGTGAGTTTCAGCCTTCAACCTTGAATCTTTTTGATGGAAGGGCAAATTCAAAATATAATGAATAAATACATAAATATACATACATAAGGTTTGCTTTTAACTGATGTCAAATTGACTTTGACTTATGGTGACCTCATGAATGAGAGATGTGCAAGCCACCCTTATCATCAACAGCTCTGCTCATGTCTTGCAGACTCAGGACCATAGCTTCTTAGTTTGACTTTATCCATCTCTTTTCCTACTGTCTTCTACCTTACCAAGCATCATTTTTGAGTGACTCTAGTAAGATGGTACTAATTTTAAAATCATGTACCATGTTTTAGTTTTTGCATAAGCAGCTTTGGGTTCCATTTGGGAGAAAGGTAGGAAAAAAATCCTTAACTTCTGTTCTGCTGTAATCTATTACTTATATACATTTAACACCCATTGAAATAAGAGAAACTTGAGGGACTATTTCTGAGAATTATCCAGCTAAAAAATAAGGAAAGAATTCAAGTACATTTTTGAATCCCATTTCAATCAGGGGCATTTAAGTACAGGGTGCAAACCAGCTTTTCAGAGTCTAGCGCTCATTCCTATTTACATTTAGCCTGGTTTGCAATTCATTTTCACTCCAGGTTGGTGAATCAATTCCAGTCCATGCGTTGTTATCACTATGGAAGTGGGTCTTTTCTTTATTCACTTCTTTTTTGGCACAATTGTCATTGCCACTAGTTTGTGCTCCTTCAAAATGCCCGCCAATCATCTATGCACCATTGGTGATGCAACCAACAACTCATTCAAGAAAACAAAGGAGGGAGTCATGGGTGCTGTGGCCAGAATCCCACCCCTCACTAGTATGCTGTCCCTCACTGGGTTTTGGGGAAATCCACCATTTCCTCCTTCTTCTTTCCCAGGACCAATCCTACATTCCAATCTTCTGTCCAGGAGGAATTCCAAAATGCCCTCCATTCTGAGCTTGACTAGGAAGCATGTCTTCCAAGTCTGTAAGGCTGGGAGGGCACCACTTCAACTCCCCCATGCCCACCAAATCTCTTGGATTGCCTCAGCCATGGGTGAAGTGCTGCCCGCCCAGCCTTGCATGACATGGAGGACATGTTTCCCAGTCAAGCCCAGAATGGAGGGTCCTCCTGAACAGAAGGTTGGAATGTAGGACAGGTCCTGAGAAAGGGGAGGGGGGAAATGGCAGATTTCCCCCCAAACTGGTGAGAGATGTGCCAACCCTCTGCACAGTAATCCCTCCCCTTCAGTTTGGTGCGATTCAGGTCCTTCATTCCCATTTGCTGAACATGCTTGCTAATTGCTTCTTTCAAAAGAACCACCAAAAAACCAGTGTCAGGAAAGAGTGGTTCTTTTGCATTTGCCTCACTTCATCACAATTGAAACTGAGTGCAGTCAGTTCGGAACTGGTTTCAAGTGGGAACTACAGACATATAACCCAATCAATAATTCATTTTAAATCATAGTGGGGAAAAGGCCTAGCTCAATCTCAGCCTTCCACCTCCCCCAGCTATACAGGGCTCCATATCCAGAAAAATACTTCCACTTCTAAGATAAGAGGGTGATCCTTATTTCTTTCTGTACTCAGATCCTGAGTACTAATGTTTTTGAGGGGAGGGGGAGTGTAGGAAAAATCCCCTGCAGTTCTGCTCTGGACTTTTATTTAGGAAGATAATGATCAACAGGGAGACTGTATGTGTGTGATTTTCCTGATCAGAAGTAATGGCACCATTTGCTTATAGAGGATACAAAAAGGTAATCAGTCAAGAATACCAGAAGGGTAGGAATTACTCGTATATCTATGACCTGTTCATTTACGAATCACGTTTGCTCCTCTCTGTATCAAAAATACCCCCATCCCCTAGTATATGATAAAATGTGAATGGATTTTAGGGAAATTTGAATGGTAGAAAATGGCATTTAGGTTACCCAAGGACACACACAGAAACTGCCTTTCAAGTCACATTACTTGCTCATTTAGCTCAGTTTTTGTCTTCTGACTGGCAACAACTCTCCAAGATCTAGAAGGGAAGACAAACTACAAAATGATAGCACTGTGATTTCGCTTTTCATTATCATGACTGCAGCCTGTGGATTCCTGGGATTTGCAGCTAGGTGATGGACTAATGCTCTTTGGATGAGAATGCCAAATGCTTCCTCCCACAATTGCCAAACTCAGGATTTCATAGGATGGAAGCACAGCAGTTAAAGTAGAATCATAGTGCTATAATTGTATAGTGTAAACAATGTTTCTTCTCCCACCCTATCGCCACCTATCAAATCTTTTTTCTCTTTTCACTTGAGGTGCCAGGAATTGAATTCAGGATCTTATGCATACAAAGCAGATTCTGTGCCACTAAAATTTGGCCCCTCTCCTAAAGGAAAGAATACCTTCCCTGTTGGGTTGACTGGTTCAGATAAGGAAACCTCTCAAATATGTTTGGGTCTATATGAAGTGTTGGATTCATTCTGAAGTTTCATCTTCATCAACAGGCAGGGAAGAGAAGAAGTTAACCTAAAACCACTACTACAAATTGTACCCAACAAAACCTTTTATTAAAAATAAATTAATTAATGAAATCCAGATCAGAAAAAGAATAAGATATATAAGATTGACAAGAACTAACAGAACAATCAATCAATCATGGACATATAATCTGATCTATAACTGAAGAATTTCAAGACCCTTGATTTTTAAGATGTTTATTTATACTGATGCCAATTGAACAAAAGGGGTCATAAACTTTGCTTTGATTATTTGAGTCTACTCAAGCTCTGCATATTATTTTCTAATGGGAAATATGGGAGTAGGCATTGCAGTAGTCTGCTGCTCCTGCACATACACAAGCTACATTCACAGCTTCATCTTTATGGAAATTAACTAAACTGCCCTGGCCTAAGAGGGAAGAAGAGGCAGTATCTGCTGGACTTAATCCCTGTCCCCATTGCCATTCCCTTTTCCTTGTGTATCCCATCTTAGATTGCAAGCCTGAAAGTAGATAACTGTCAAATTAACAATTTGTAAGATCTTCTTAGAGCCTTTGTGGCCGAAGAATGGGATATAAATATTCTAAAACAAACAAAACAAACTAGACTATCATTTTTGACTCTTGAACTCATGCTTCTAAGTTTTTGAACCACATCTTTAAACTATGAATCAGGAAGTTACAACATCCCAATACTTACCCTATTTCTAAAATAAAATAAAATAAATCTAAATATGATTAAAAAGTAGAGAGTAAAGCACTAAGATATCAAATACATATAGCCGTTATTAACTCTTTAATAGATTTTAAATCTTTTACCTAGTTTGATTAATTTCATGATCAAAATAGTTTGAAGCCATCAACATAAGCTGCACCTCCACTACAGAAATAATGAAATTCAACACTGCTTTAACTTCCATGGCTCAATGCTGTAGAATCCTGGGATTTTTAGTTTGTTGTGACACCAGAGCTCTCTGCCAGAGAAAGCTAGATATCTCACAAAACTAAAAACCCAAGATTCCATAGCATTGAGCCATGGCAGTTAAAATGGTGTCAAACTGCTTTATTTCTACAGTGCAGATGCAGTCATAGGTTGGCATCCTGTTGTTTGGTCCCAACTAGAAAATACCCATTCAATCAGTTCTTGAATAGTCATCATGAAATCCCACTGATTGAACAGGTCCATTAGAGTCAGAACCAACAACTGGAGTTACGCCATAGTGTATTTTAAAAGGGAGAAAATTCCTAAATTCTCGTAGCATTCTCAGTCCATAACCAGATCTTCTCATTCCACACTGAAATGAATGGTGCTGGACGCTCAACACATCATAACCACCAGGGGAACATAGCAAACATCAAGTTCACTTTTGCTCCTTCCGAGCCTTTGGCAGGCCACTGTGCCATTGTTTTCTTTATCAGATGTTGTAGACCAGGCAGGGTAAAGGAAAGGGAAGGATATTTGGTAGGCACTTTTAATATTTATTTGCTCTACAATCACAATTGTACTTACTGAAATCTGATGTGAACAATCTGTAAATCAAAAACATGAACACTAGTTCTTGCAATGATATGGAGACTGAGCAACATTTGGAACACCATGTCTTGCTTGGGCTATGTTATGCCACTAATGCTTAATTTCACTAGGGAGCCACAGATGGATAAACTGGTGTGTGTTTGTGCTTCTTTATACGTATAGATACATAGCTGGGGTAAAGGTTTATAAGCAATGATAGATAAACAGTATAAAATGCATTCAGAGGGCAATATCAAAAGGGCTACATTAACTGTAGAAAAGTGTTTTTCTTACATAATTCTTACATATTACATAATTACACAATCCTGCTTAAGTTTCCTTTTTTCTATCTACACCTTATAGACATTTTTCTATCTTTGCACTGCTACAGGCTTCTCATACTCTTCCTGTTTTAACCTTCACTTCTTTTTACATGCCACAGTTCAATTTATCAGGCTTATTTTTACTAACCATCATGAAGATTAACCACAGTTTAGCATTTGGGCAACACACTACATTGTAATTAATTTTAGAATGGAAATAGAAACATCCCACTCCTCCTTGTTGCCATGAAGGAGATGGAGGTATATAAGCACAGGGGCATGAAAGGAGGTGTAAGATAGGCTAACTTCTGCAATGTTAGACTGTGGTTACCATCACAGTATATTTAAATGCTGTTTCTATCTCTGTTCTCCCCATAGTTCTACAGGTAAGCTACAAAAGTGTCTCTGACTAGCTCTGGGAAACTGGGAAACCTGTAATTTCTCCCAAGAGATGAGTGATGCAGGTGACAGTAAGACATTTTGCCATCCCAGGCCATTTCGGTGATCCTTAGATATCTCC
This sequence comes from Phrynosoma platyrhinos, assembly GCA_020142125.1. Taxonomy (NCBI): domain Eukaryota; kingdom Metazoa; phylum Chordata; class Lepidosauria; order Squamata; family Phrynosomatidae; genus Phrynosoma; species Phrynosoma platyrhinos. Next base: position 184,916,879 of record CM034703.1, read on the forward strand.
AGGAAAATGTTTGAAAGAGTTTTAAATTGTCAGGGAGACACAAATACCCAGTAGCAGATGTTGGGCAAATCATACAATGTAGAGAGAAATACATTCAAGAGAGGTCCAAAATTAAAGATGCAAGCTGCATGGTGCATTAAGTGGAATACAATTTAATGGGTCAGTAGGCAGCAAGGAAGGATCCTAGAATTGTTTTTAAGGTGAGGGGGGAAAACATTGGAAGGCAGGTTGTCACTAATTTTGCTTAGTTGCAGGCGCCTTTGGGGGCAGCACAAATTCCTTCCTCCTTGCAAACATCCTGAAATATGAAGACTCTTACAAACACAGCATGTACTTAGAAGTGCCCTCCATGTGTCCAGTGCTGTTTACTCCCCAGTAAATACTGCCTTGGTCAGATTGTAAGAATCCTTTATTCTTTCTGGCAGGATTCAATGACAAGTGTTAATTGAACTTTCATGAAATGAAACGAAACATTATTTCAAGGGGACTCAGCCCCACTACTGGAGTCCCACTGTTCCAGGGGCCAAGGCAAAACATCCCATAATGTATGTACTTTTTAAGAATGATCCCATGTGTACAGAGACATGGGGGAGGGGGTTCAGAGAGAACTATCATGCTCCCCAATCATCACCCAAAGATTACTTAAGTATAATGTGTATTCTGAGATTCTGTACCTTTCTGATATTTATGTATCCCAGTTTCTTCTCTGTTCACGGAGGCACACATTTAACTTTGCACCTGCATTGCATCATGCTGCACCAGCATTGTCAACCTCCCATGACTAGGATCATAGCCACAGATCCGGGTTCCCTTATCATGAGCCAAAGGAAAGGAAAACAATATGTTGCAAACTGCAGCTTTTTGAAGGCCCTCTAAAAAAATTGTTAACAGAATTAAAACATCCTCCAGAGAGCTGAGATTCTCTCAGGTCAAAGTCAGACATGCATTCCAAATCCAGGACGAGTAAGTGGCTTCAGCTCTGAACACTTATATCTCTAAATCGTGGCATGTGTGCAACCAGTCCTACCCAACGTATGTCTCCCTTCATCCTCCGAGAACCACATGACAGCTGTGATTCTAACACTACTGCATTTGAAGCACAGCGGTTTAATCTGGCCCTGTTCAAAAATCATGCCAATCTGATTAGAGAATCCACATGTTGCCGCTGTACGTGAAAGACATTCCTTGCAATTTAAATTCAGGCAACCAACTGAAGCAAATTAAAAGCAAGGCAAGGGGTTACCAACTGGTGTTCTTTTTGAGTGGCACGATTTTTGGGGTAATTGTATTTCAAGTACTATGGTGGATTCTTAGGGCAGTTCATGCAGCATATCAATTTTATTTCATGGACACTGTGTTTTGATTTCATGGACAATGTACTGTGTAATATATGTCATGTTTTCTTTCTTTCTTTTTTTTTTTAAAGCAGAAGTTGCAGCAGTGAGTCAGAATACATAATTTTATATGTAGACTAAGGGTGCCTCCAGAGGTTTGTTTGGTTTTTTAAATTGTGCAATCTTGCTGCCTTGTTTATAGAATTTTCCTGGGTGAGGGATCCAGATGATCCATTAATAATCTTCCTATGTTTTCCCACAGCCTTTCTCCCATCTTTTGTCTTACCACAGAAGGTTTCTTACACAAAGGATGGAAGAGATACACTAACTGCACAATGTCCTTTGGCAGTAATGCCAAACATCTGTTTGGAAGCATTTTCAATGCCATGCGTTAGCTTCTATCAAGCCTCCTCCACACCTGCATACTGCTCTCTCTCACCTGCAGAGTACTTGATGTCCCAAACCAGTGGGCACATTTGGACGCATAACTTGAGAATGGAAGAAGTGATGTCAGGAATGACACCTTTGTTTAGAACATCCATCAAATTTGCACAGCCAGTAGTGATGCAACCATGCAAATATGGGCTGACATTCTGTACTGCAATTATGTATTTGTAACCTAGACATATGGATACAATTGCTCAGTATTCACTAATGCTGTTGTTCTGCACCTTCAAGTCATTTCTGACACCAAGGCACAGTGTGTTTTTTAGCAGAATTTGTTTAGAAGTGGATTGCCCTTGCCTTCCCCTGGAGTTGAGAGAGAGTGATATGTCTGAGGTCACCCAGTGGGTTTACATGGCTGAACAAGGATTGGAACCATGGTCTACCAGTGTCCCGTAGTAGGTCTACACTTGCTAGAATACCTCTAGATGCCCCCAGCGCATTCTGACCACAAATTCCATTCAAATTCACAATTTAACTGTTCTCTTTTGCTGCAGGTTTACAGCTCTTGCAGTGAATGATAGGCAGCTATCTTCCCATAAGGTCCCCATTTGTCATACGACATTGCTGCTGAAATCAGAATGAGGTGCCCAACCATGCTATTGACACTCAGCACCTTGTTCTGACCACAGAGTGATTTCAGTCTGCTGCAGCAGCAGCACTGGGTGCCTTGCAGGGACTGTGAGTGAAAAGACACCCAACTTTGTCACTGCAAAGAGTCGAAAACCTGCAGCAAAAGGTGAGGAATTTAAATGCGGGTTAGTGAGAGGAAGCCCAAAATTGGGTGTGGGCATCACGAAGACAGTCCAGACCTGATTCAAGGCTCTTGCCCCGCATCATGTATATAGGATACAGTGAGCCCGGAGGTAATTCATGATAAGTCAGCCATGTAGACAAGCCCCTAGTCCAACACTCAAACCCACACACCACACTGGCTCTCCATTTCCTAAAATTACATTGTCCCAATTGTGGCACTATTGTCAATCGTAAATGCCCTCCTAAATTTAGATTACTGGTGAGCAGCTATGCCAAGTGCTAGAGATCTGTTCAGTTAAGAGTGGAGGAGGATGTTTCCACCCTGCCCCCCTTGCCAGCAACAAAAGCTGAGAGAATCAGAAGCAGACCCATCACAATTCCTTGTTGAAATCTCATTGCTGTCAGGTGTGTATGTGTGTAGAGAGAGCAATGATCACCATCTGAACAAACCTCCATTTTTTCAGAGCAGGTAAAGTGGGCTGGGGATGGGAGGGCTTGGAACCATTACTTAGGAGTTTATCACACGGGAGGCAAAGTGCCCAAATCCCATGCAGAAATGGGATTTAAAACCCAGGAAAGAACCTCAGAAGTGGGTTGATTTTCAGACACATTGGGATTAATGAGCATTAATGCGACATTAACCTGGACAGAAAGTCAACAAAACACACCGCTTTTTACTTTTGGGATTTTCCAAAAAGTAAAAAGTGTGTTTTGTTAACTTTCTGTCTGGGTTAATGTCACATTAATGCTCATTAACCTCAACATCGTCTGAAAATCGATCTGCTTTTGCGGTTTTCCCCACTTTCTGGTCAGGGTAATGTCAGATGTCTAAAAATCAATCCACTTTTGTGGTTTCCCCCATTTATATCCCGTTTTTGCATGGGATCTCTCCTATGTGATAACCTCCTTAGTTAACACATTCATAACTAAGTAAGTGATATAGAATATGGATTGTGCTTTCTTTCCCCACTGCCAGGTGTGTCGAAGAAAAGTTTCCAGCCACAAGAGCAGATGTAGGTGTCTCCTGAAAACTTTTTAAATGTTGTTCACATCAGCAATTTCAGACTCACACATAGCTTCCACGGAAGGTATACAACCATTTCCAATTGTGTGATTTATTTACTTATTGCCTTTCCCCTTTTATTCCTTTCTTTTTCAAAGGCATGCTTCATCCATCCAGATATACAAGCACTTTAAAAGAATTGAAGCAGAGTATTAAAAATACCTCATCTTTGTATGTCTGCTAAGGGCAGCAGAAGCAAAATGCTAAGGTAATAGTAATCAGCTATAATCATATTGGATTATGTCGTAGACAAAGGTATTTGGTAAGTTTCCAAGAACAATATTGTAGCACTTCCCAGTTAAAAAAAAAAAAAAAGGGGGGGGGGAGGGAGAAGTACTATAAACACTTCTCCCATCCACTGGTCCACTTGTCCTGTATGAGTACTTGGATGGACACTGCTAATGAATACCAGGTGTTGCAGGATATATTTCAGAAAAGGAACTGGCAAAACCACATCTGAGTTTTTCTTGACTAAGAAAGCTGTATGAAATTCATGTTGTTGTGTGTCTTCGCATCGTTTCTCACTTATGCCAACGAAGGTGAATCTATCATAGTCTGGTGTGTTTTTGGCAAAATTTGTTTAGGGGGGTGTAGTCTTTGAGGCTGAGAGTATGTAACTTGCCCAAGGTCACCCACTGGGTTTCCATAGATTTGGTCTCCAGAGACAAATGCTCAAACCACTACACCATACTGGCATTTGTGAAGTTCCATGAGGTTGCCATAAATCGACAGGCAACTTCAAGGTGCCCCCC
>CM034703.1:184944730-184956571 GCA_020142125.1 Phrynosoma platyrhinos
GGCCATCCAGTCCAACCCCCTACCATGCAGGAACACAAAATCAAAGCAGCTCCGACAGATGGCCATCCAGCCTCTGTTTAAACTAATGGTCGACTAATGTAAGTAAATAAACTCGGACAAATCCAACTAAACAATAAAACAAAAACAAACAATACAAACTGAATTCCCACCCCAAACTGATAGTTATATTCCTCTATTACTAAACTTCCTTTATATGATACTATATTTATGTTTCTATTACATGTACACTGTGTTTAATTTATGAAGCCTGAAACAGATTTACTCAGTGGGATTGTTCAAAGATTTCTCCTTAATCAACCTTGAAAATTTATCAATATCAGCAAGTTCAATTATCTTCATTAGCCAGTCTTCTTTTGTTGGGATAATGAGATCTTTCCATATTTTGCATACATAGTTCTAGCTACACTAGTAATAATATATTTTAATGTCCTTCTGAATTTTTTTATCCAGTTGTTCATTTAACATTCAGCATTTAACATACAGCAGAGCTGTTTAGGGTGTTAAGGGAACTGACACAGGTTCCACCTGTGCAGAACCCATTACTTAACCCAAAAAACAGCCTGCTGTGATGTGTTTAACAACTTCTTAGCGGATAAAATTTCTCAGATAAGAGCTGACTTGGATGCCAGTGTTATAGCAGAATTGAAAGATGAGGTGCCCAGCAGCTCCGCTGATGAGATTATACAGGATCAATTCCAATCGGTGAGTATCGATGATGTGGACAAGCTCCTTGGTAGAGTGAGGAAGACAACCTGCCCTCTCGACCCTTGATCTTTGTGGCTGGCCATCCAGTGGGGAGATGCCTTAAGGATGTTCCTGAGGGGCATCATCAATGCATCCCTTAGGGAAGGCTGCATTCCATCTAATTTGAGGAATCAGTGGTCAGGCCACTTCTGAAAAAAACTTCCCTTGACCCTCTGGACATGAACAGCTATAGGCCAGTCTCTTTGCTACCTTTTTTGAGCAAGGTGATTGAGAGGGCTGTTGCTCTTCAGCTCCAAGCTGTCTTGGAGGAAACTGATTATCTGGATCCATTTCAAACTGGCTTTAGGACAGGATATGGAGTGGAGACTGCCATGGTTGTCTTAGCTGATGACTTTCGTCAGGGCATCGACAGGAGTAGTGTGACCCTGTTGGTGCTACTGGACCTCTCAGCAGCCTTTGACACAATAGATCATGACATCCTTTTGGAAAGCCTGAGAGAATTAGGAATCAGAGGCATTGCATTGCAATGGTTCCGTTCCTTTCTCTTGGGCAGGTTCCAGAGGGTGATGCTTGGGGACTATTGCTCAGCTGAAAAGGAGCTTAATTGTGGCATCCCTCAGGCTGCCATCCTGTCCCCGATGTATTAACATATATATGAAGCTGCTGGGAGAAATCATCTGGAGACATGGGGTGGGGTGCTATCAGTATGTTGACGACACCCAGATATATTTCTCCATGTCTTGGTCTATAGCTTTGACTTCAGATGGCATCTCCCATCTCAATAAATGTCTTAAAGTGGTAATGGACTGGATGAGGAAAAACAGATTGAAACTAAATTGAGACAAAATGAAGGTACTAACGGTAACAGCCCTGAACCCAGGTAATGGGATACAATCTCTAGTCCTAGATGGGGTCACACTCTGCTCAAAGGACTGTGTTTGTAGTCTGGGGGTGTTCCTAGAACCGTTGCTTCAGATGACAAATCAGGTGAATGTGGTGGTCAGGAATGCCTGCTATCAGCTGAAGCTGATACACCAGCTGCGCCCTTTCCTGGTAACCTCTTGTCTCGATTTCTGCAATGTGCTCTACATGGGGCTACCCTTGTGTCTAGTTTGGAAACTTCAACTGGTACAGAATATGGCAGCCAGGCTGGTCTCAGGCAAAACCAGGAGAGATCATATAACATCTAGCCTAAGATCGCTTCACTGGCTGCCTATTAGTTTCCAGGCATAGTACAAGGTGCTGGTTATTACCTTTAAAGCCCTAAATGGCTTGGGTCCAACCTACTCTTGGGACCGCCTCCTTCCATATAATCCATCCTGCACACTAAGGTTCTCTGGGAAGAATTTATTGCAAACTATAAAAACTAAATTATCTGCAACTGCCCAGAGGACCTGTTCAGCTATTGCTCCCAAACTTTGGAACAGCCTTCTGGATGAGATCCATCATTTGACCACCCTAAACAGCTTTAAAAAATGCTGTTAAGACAGATCTCTTTCGGCAGGCCTTTCCTGAGTAGGTAACCGGCCACCAAAAACAGTTAAGCCTGTCTCTGATTTTCACTATAGCCATTTTAAATTATTTATTATTTGTGATTTAAGTATGTTTTTATATTTTATCTGTTTAATTGCTTTTTCAGTGGAGTGGGCTATTGGGGGGGAAGGGATTGTCTGTTTTATCTTGTAAGCCACCTTGGTTGTTTTTACAGAGAGGCGGGATATAAATTATTATTATTATTATTATTATTATTATTATTATTATTATTATTATTATTATTATTATTCCCAAACAAGAAAGTGTCTGGTTTCAACCATATTTTAACTTTCAAAATGTCTTCCAGCATTAAGTGAATTTGAGTCCAATATTTCTATGCTTGTTCATAAGTCAACCACATTTGGTAATAAGTCCCAATCCTCTGTTTACATTTCCATAATTTATTTGAACTATTTTAAAACATTTTTATAATCTGTCCATAGTTAGATACCATATATACACCCTATAATAAAAGTTTTCTATCAAATCATACCTTAAAGTAAATTTCAAAGTCTGTGTTCTCATCTTTTCCCATTGTTCCATTTGAATTGGAATTGTTAGAAAGATTGTTAGAGAAATCTGCCAGAAAAAGAGAGGTGGAAATCTTATTGTAGCATCACAAACATGGCTGAATGTACAAATTTAATGCCAGACTTTTACAAGCTAAAACATCAGCATGGAGAGGAAATGTTGTCACGTAATCTTTAATTAATCTTTAGTCTCAGTGGGTATGAGTAGAAAAGCATGAAAAACTTCAATAAATTAAACTTGATATTTTAAAATAATGATTGCTAAAGTCTGAGTGGGTTTCTGCAAAAATATTCTTAATACTAAGAATTATTTCTTAATACTAAGAAATTGCAAAATATTTAATATAAATACTAAATATAAAATATAATACAATAGTAAAAATTATTCTAAACTCCATCCTTTCCCCTTAGGCTATGTTGCCTTTGAGCATGCAACCCACTATCAGATAGCTTACTTGAATAGTGTCCCCTTATCCTCAAGAAGTCTCCTACCTGAAATAAACAATAAGTTTATAACCTTTGTGGTATAGGGTGGGTTCAGGAGTGCTCCCATGACTAGTGAAAGACATCTTTTAGTCATAGCAAGTGATTGACATCACCCAGGAATTTTGCATTTAGCATGCATTGTATTGTGACTGGTCATTGGAAGGTAAAACGGGCTTGATTCGCAAGTATGAAAACTGAGATATGTATCAGTGATATAAATATGTAAATGTATAAATGATAATATTTCACTGTAGGACAGGAAACTAGTTGATTGCAAGGGATACACCTTGTTCTTTCAGTATTGACCCTATGGTGCTAGGAATGCCTTTTTTTACCTAAAATGTGGGGTTTCTTTCATTTGCAAATATGGGAGATATGCAAATTAACTTCAAAGATGGGTCTTTCTGCATTCTTTCATATACAACCTGTAGGCAACCCAGGCTTATCCCACAGCTTTTAAAGGATAGGATGTTCCTTGGTGTATGGGATGTGGAATAAGTCCGGGTTGTATACAGACTGCATACGGACTGTATATTGGGCTGCATATGGGAGAATGCAGTAAGACCCGTCTTTGAAGTTAGATGCACATGTCCCCATCAGGAAAACTAAGGGATAAAGCACGTGCAATGATCTCCATGTTCAGGATAATGTAACTGGAGCATAATAAACTGCTTTGTACTGATCTAGTTCATCAAACCATCTTCTTAGTAGTGGCTTCATTTTTTGGTGATGGCTCCCTAGGATTTCACTAAGGAGTCTTTCCCAACCCTATGTGGAAATGTGAGGTGCTGAACTTGAAAATTTTTGCACTTGAATATTCTAGGGCTATGACTGTATGTGTGAAGTGTATGTTTTGCTATTGAACTATAGCCCATTCTGCCTTTAAGTCTGAGGAGAATGAATGATTGAAAACAAAACAAAAGAGTTTCTGCACATTTTTAATATTTCACCACTGCTGCATGAGATAAGAGCCATGCTTGACTTTTGCACAGTCTCTTCCCCTTCCAAATGTATGGGGAACATCCTCCAGTATCTTTCTCAAGCTGTGGCGGAAATGGCATTGCTCATATTGGCCTCTTGGCACATTGACCACCATGGGCCATCCCTTGTGGACCTTCCTTCCCTTAAGATCAACATACTTCAGGGACTGAACAAATACTAACTCTACACCAGGAGTTTGACTTGGCACCAAATGAAACCATAACAGCTATTTTAACTTAATTGCTTTTGTGGACATTTCAGCTATCTCTGTAGTCCTTGTCTCCTTATGGATAATCTAATAGGCCCCAGGCCTGGAGATTTTTGTTTGTTTTTCTGCACTACCACACAAACTCTCCTATCCAGACATGAGGAGAATGGTGGAATTAAAGATGGGGAGGAATGCTAGCATACTCCACTCTTCATATGTCATTGTTGTTGTTGTTTTGCTGTTGTTATTATTATTGTTATTTTATTTATTTATGTTCCACTTTTTCTCCATGGGACTCAAGGCAGTTTACAAATTATTAAAACTAATTTATATTAAAAGAGAGCCAGCATGATGTAGTGGTTTGAGCATTTGACTGCGACTCTGAAGACCAGAGTTTAAATCCCTGCTTGGCCATAAAAACCCACTGGGTGACCTTGGGCAAGGCACACTTTCTCAGCTTCAGAAGAAGACAAAGGCAACCCCCCTCTGAACAAATCTTGCCAGGAAAATCCCATGATAGGTCACTTTAGAGTTTTCATAAGTAAAAAATGCCCTGAAGGGACACATCAAGAAATATATTAAAACCATACAAACATATCAGTGTGTGCACATACAGTATTTAAAAACAATTAATCCATCCACTGACTGAAAATCATTTAACATTTATTAAAAGAGAGACTATTAAAAGTATGTTGATTCAACAAACACAAACATGTTGATTCAAACCACCTATGTAATATGTGGATGGGACTTTGGGCAAGTGTAAATCCAGAAATGGGATTACAGCTGTTGCTCACTATTCCATGGAATATATAGTAAAGGGTGCAGAGTTAGCTTTCCTTGCCCTACCTAAAGTTATGACATATGGACTGAGTAAAAAGAGGCCCTCCTCTCCCTGGCTTGGCCCATGAGTCCCTTGCCCCTATCTTCAGGTGCTGTTGCACAAATAATCTTTTACACTGCAATAGAGAGCCAACCCAAATATATAGATTTTGGCCTGAGGTGAAGGACAAGATGGCGCCTCCCATTCTCCCAACTGAAAATAAACCCTTCTTCTCCTCCCCACCCAGCTTGAGGTGGCTAGCTCTCATTACCTCATAGTGTGTCTGACCCTGTCCAACCTAATCTAGATACTTAGGATAAATTTGCCTTACAGTTATGTAAAGATGTTAAATAATACTGAAAGAAAACTGAAGGAGTGCCAAAACATATGGATAGTTTTAGTAGAGATGAAATTGCCTCCTCGTAGGCACAAACGATTAACTGACATTATTGCATCTGTTTTTGGAATCAGATGCCTTAAATTGTGAAAGAGAGACTTTGTAGAAAGATAAAACTGGGACATTCTGCTTTCAGGGTGTTCTAATATAGTTCTATAATTAGTCAATTCGTGGGCATTCCTTTTTCTTTCTATGTCAGGCAACAGATTGCCCCCCTCCCCACCCAACAAAGTACATCTTTGATCCAAGGGATTGTGGTGGAGAAGGTTTCTAGACTGGTTTAGGTGTTGGGCATTGAAGGAATATCGGTGTAATGTTTTGAAATATTTATAGAAACATGTAAGAAAAATTTGAAAGTAAAATATCAATTTTCCTTCTTTTACCCAAGACACGTATGCTGAGCCTTCAGAGGAGAGAGCTGCATTTAATTGCAGACTGCTGAAGAATAAATTATGCCCCGTGCTTTGTTTCCTGGGATCCCAAAGTGAAGAGAACTTGCTCTGATCAAAGCAAGGAGCTCAAGGTGATAAGAGGATGTTCTTCCCCTTTAATTCTCATAATTATTAATAGCAAGCTCTTCATTGTGGAGGTCTGCTATACCTTGCAGATATATATGAGGCTCTACAGTTAAGACTGATATCCATTTAATGTAAAGTCATCTGTCTGGACTTGAGTAACTCAGTTATTTTCTAGAGCAATTGGTTAAATCTGATGAGAAAGTAGTGCTACTGGATTTATTAGGTGCATTTAAACACTGAACAAGCAATAAATCAATGATTCTATGTGAAATCTAACTACAGAACCTCCTTGCATATGTGTATTTCAAATGACAAATGAATCTACATAGTAAGGAACAGATGAAACTACATAATAAGTTTGATTCTATCTGATTTATCATTTTTTCCAGTTCTTTAAAAATTCTTTAAAAATTCCAGTTCTTCAAAAATCTGCATGAATTTTTTGTATGCACTTCTCCTACCATGCATATTTTGACAGTTTCTCCTGATATGATGAGTTTCTATGTATGCTTCTCTGTGATGTACACAGGATCCAGCATACTGTTCCTTATTATATGTGTTTTTGTGCATTCTGCAAACTAAATTGTAAAATTCAGAAAAGTGGATTTCACTTTCTTCAACTGAAAATTTAACTGCAAGTTCCCTGAGGGCAAATGCCCTTGTTTTTGTGTGCTTTCAACTCATTTCTGACTTATGACAGCCCTAAGGTGAACCTATCATGAAGTTTTCTTGGCAATATTTGTTCAGTCGGGGTTTGCCTTTGCCTTCTTCTGAAGCTGAGAGACTTGCCCAAGGTCAGCCAGTGGGTATCTATGGCTGAACAAGGATTTGAAACTTGGTCTCTATCATCGTACACCACACTGGTTCAAAGCCCTGCAACACATTGGCTAATCTATAAATAATATTTCATCGTTCTGTGATGGAACATCCTTGGAGATCATATAGTCCTCCAGATTGGCTTGCAGCTCTCAGCATTCCTAGTCAATACAGCCAGTGGTGAGGAAGGCACAATTCACATTTCAACTTTAAAACCTTTTTCATTATATACTCCTTCCTTGTAATGAATATATTATAATTCTAAATAAAACTCAGGTCAAATAGTAGTAACTACAACATTGTTGTGGGCCCAGTTGTTTCTAACTGATGACAACCCCAAGGCAAACATATCATGGGGTTTCTTGGCAAGATTTGTTCAGAAGGGGTTTGCTATTGCTTTCTCTTTAGATTGAGAAAGTGTGACTTGCCCAAGGTCACTCAGAGGGCTTCCATGGCTGAATGAAGATTTGAACCCTGGTCTTCCAGAGTCCCATCAGCACTTAAATCACTGTGCCACAGTGGCTCAACAACAACATATCCTTTCATTATATAGTGATCCCCCCCCAATAAACTCCAGGAGAGCATGATCACTCCCACCTAAGGATCCCACCACTTACACCCCATTGTTGGTTAGGATTAGATCTAAAATAGCTGATCCCCTTGTTGCCTCTTCCACCTTTTGGACAATGAAAATGTCTTTGAGGGAAGTGAGGAGTTTGCTTGACCTTGAAGTATTGGCTGAGTTTGACTTCCAGCAAATATCAGGATAGTTGAATTCACCCATCACTACTACATCTCTCCTTTCTGAGTATGTGGTCATCTGTTCTATAAGGGCATCATCCAATTCCTCAGTCTGACTTGGGGGTCTGTAGTAGACTCCACAATAACATTCCTGCTGTTTCCTTCCCCTTTAATTTTTATGCAGATGCTCTCTACCTGATTTCCAGCATTTAGGTCCTGGATCTCTTCATAGGTGTAAACATTCCTGACATATAATGCTATTCCTCCTCTTTACCTGTTTGGTCTATTTCTTTTAAAAAGGTTATACCCCTCTATTCCTACATTCCAATCATGAGACTCATCCCACCAGGTTTCAGTAATGCCTATTATATCGTATTTGCTTTGTTGTGCTATGAGTTCAAGTTCATCTTGTTTAGTTCTCATGCTCTATGCCAGGGGTAGGCAACCTTTCCCCTTTAAGGGCCGAGGGACTTCAGCTCCCAGAAGCCTCAGCCATGTTGGCCAATAGCTCCTGGGATTCTGGGAGCTGAATTCCTTCGTCCCTTAAAGGGGAAAGGTTGCCAACCCCTGCTCTATGCATTAGTGTAGAAACATCTAAGAGGATGGGTCCTCCCCACTTGCTGTCAGTGTGAGGTTTTTTGCCTCCCATTGTTAGGTCCTTGCATCATTTGCCTTGTTCCCTCTATAACATTTTGACTATTATATCCAGCCCATGATGTACTCCTACCTTCCAAGGTACTTTCTCCCTACCCCACATGACTCAGTTTAAAGTCCTCCTGATCAAATGTTTGAGTCTATTGGCAAAAATGTTTCTGCCAGCTGGTGTGAGATGCAGCCCATCTCTTGCCAGAAGTCCATCCTCATGGAACTGCAGCCCATGATCCAAGAATGCAAATCATTCTTGGTGTCACCATCTATGGAGCCAGTTATTCACATCTTCTATTTTCCCCTCCCTTCCTAGACCATGCCCTTCAATTGAGAGAAGAGATGAGATGATAACCTGTGCATCCAGCTCTTTCAGCTTCCTACACAAACCCTCGTAATCCCTTCTGATATTCTGAAAGCTATGCCTTGCAGTATTATTGGTTCCCACATAGACCAAGAGGAAAAGGTAATGGTCAGTAGGCTTGACAATCTTGTCAGCCTAACTGTCACCTCATAGATTTTTGGCCCAGGGAGACAACATACCTCCCAGGACATCTTGTCAGGCCCACAAACCACTGCTTCTGTACCCCTCAGCAAGGAGTCATGTCTTTATTTACATGAGGGAAAGAAATTTCAGCTAAATATGATGGAGAACATCCTGACAATAAGAGGTGTTGGGCAGTGGAATAGACTACCACAGAAAGTGGCAGATTCTTGCTTGCTGGACCTTTTAAGGCAATCTGGATGAGCATCTGTCCAAACTTGCTTTAGCTTTGGTTTTCCTGCATTGGCAGGTGAGTGGACTAAATAATCCTTGGAGGTTCCTTCCAATACTAAATTCTATAATTCTTTTGATTCCACAGTACAAATGTATACGAATTATTCAGCCCTAAGACAGCCCACTGCTCCCTTTACAAACCAGAAATTCTTCTTTCTTTTTTTCACATTCATCCTCTTTTTGTTCCAGTTACAAAAAATAAAAATAAAAAAGAGTTGAGAGGAAAAAAAGAAATTCAGTTGGCCATCCATATCCATGGATTTGCATTCAAGGATTCAACTATCCATGGCTTAAATTTTAAAAATGCCAAAAAGCAAATATTCATTTTGCTATATTATATAAGGGACACTATTTTACTACACCATTATATATAATGGCCACAGCAGCCACAGATTTTGGTATCTATGGTGTGTGTATATGTGTCCCTCCTGGAACCAAACCAAGCCCCACTATACTTATGTCCAGCCAATGGCAGAGATCTCCAAACTTTGTGTAACACTGAGTAGATTTGACAACTACAGGCATTGCTTTGGCTACCATAAAAAACAAAAAAACAAACAGCAAATGAGGTATTTTGTTGTTGTGTGTCTTCAAGTCATTTCCAACTTATGGCAACCCCAAGAAAAACCTATCAGAGGGGGCTTGCCATTACCACCGAGGCAGAGAGAGTGTGACTTGCCCAAGTTTACACAGTGGATTTCCATGGCCAAGCCAGGATTCAAACCCTGCTCTCCCAGTGTCCTAGACCAAGGCCCAAATCATTACACCATACTGGAGGTGTAGCTAGTCACAAAGAATAAGGGCCTTTACAGACTGCCAGAAATAATGCAGCTTGAATGCACTTTAACTGCCCTGGCTAAGTGCTAGGAAATCATGGGAACTGTAGTTTATTGTGGCACCAGCACTCTCTGACATAGAAGGCTCAATGTCTCAGAAAAAAACTACAGTTCCCATGATTCCCTAGCACTGCACCAGGGCAGTTAAAGTGGACTCAAGCTGCATTATTTCTAGCAGTCTGTAAATTGGATGTGGATCAAGCAGAGATGAGATGTGAGACCCAACATGCAAACCCCAATTTTCAAACCCAGTTTCTGTACTCAGAGAAACACACTTAAACACATAGACATATATCTGAAAGTTCATAGACAAACCTGTAGATTGAGGAGTCCCATCCTGCTCAAATCTACAGTACCCATCTTTTGTTGAGAAGAAAGGAATCCAGTCAATCTTTATTACTCATTGACCAATCATTAGTAGGTCATTACATAATAAACTGTAAAATAAGGTTAAGACCGGAGAGGAAAAAGTCCATCCAGCTAAAGAGATGGGAGTGAAATGTGAGGTTCCTCTCAAATGTTGCTACTGTCTTACAACCTTTGCAACCTCAGTGTGTACTGGTTGTATTTCATCATGCTGATGTCACTGATCCTGTCACTGGCTTCAGCAGTTCCCTCTGCAAATACTGGCAATCAATGTGAAATACTGGATTTAAGATCCAATGACAGGGTTATAGCACTGACTTTATCTGACCTTCTCCTTTTAGCTGACTGACAGCCCAAGGCCTTTTTCCATATCATCCATGTTTGGGAGTTTCCATTAAACAGACTTGCAGACTTTTATATTATCTCCCATTATATCAGACTATTGTGCTACATTACTTTAAAAAAATAAAAAAATAAAGAAATAGTAAAGTGATGGGAGATATTTTTAGAATTCCAAAGAAAGCCTTTTATTCTTTTGTGAGGAATGGTGTGTGTGTTTGTGTGCAAAAGAGGAATCCCATACATTAGATAAAGTGCCACTGAAATCAATGGGGCTTACATCTAAGAAGACATGTGAACATAACAGAAATACAAATAAACAGGAAAACAAACAACTCTCTGTTTATTGCATGCACTTTTCAGCCCGATCCATGCATGGGATGGGATCAGGATGGAACGGCTGGTTGGCTGGCAGTGCAGCAACAATTTCACATGTGGGAAATGGATTTTACTGCACATGAAATTGTTGCTGCACTGGTGGCCGACCACCACCTATCCCCGATCTGGCGTCTGCTGGCAGATTTTGGTACTATGGAAGCACCTGGCTGGATTGGGGATGGGTGATGTTCGGCCACAGCACAGCAGCAATTTCATGTGTGGTAAAACCCATTTCCCCCATTCCATCCCAGCCTGATCCTGTTCTGTGCATGGATCAGGCTGAAAAGTGCATGCAATAAACTCCGAGGATTCCATGGATTTTTTTAAAAAAAAAGATGGGCCTGATAACATATCTAGATCAACAAATCTTTCAAAGTAATGTAAAACCTTTCCACCTCTCTGAGCCCTTTTCCCAACATATATTTTAATCATTATAAGTGAACATACTGTGATCCCAGATTATAGCTGTGCCCATCCTGTCTCACTGGCAGAGCTAGCTCTATAGTGAGTTGGAGCAAAGACACCCCACCTCAGAGAGTGAGGTTTTGGGAGCAATAAATCAGTGCCTTTCTGCCACTTCATGTATTTCTTCCAGAACAGGTTGGTTCCTAAAAGCCTAGTGTTGGGAAACAAGCCTAATTTTGGGGGAATTTATAATTAGCTCAAATATGCGAGTGAAGCACCCAATTTCACTTCAGAGATCTTATCCAAATGTATATCAGAGGTATAAGAATTCTGGC
>CM034703.1:184966627-184989144 GCA_020142125.1 Phrynosoma platyrhinos
GACTGGATGAGGGAAAACCGACTCAAGCTGAATCCAGGTAAGACGGATTGTCATAGGAAACCCGAACCTGGGGATGGAGTTATGTCAGCCAGTTCTGGATGGGGTCACACTTTCCTTGAAGAACTCTGTCTGCAGCATGGGGGTGCTCCTTGAGTCATCACTTCACTTGACAGTGGATGCAGCAGTCAGGAGCTCCTGTTATCAGCTTCAGCTGATATGCCAGCTGCACCCCTTCCTGGAGCAGGGAGACCTTGAAACAGTAATACATGCACTGGTAACCTCTTTATTAGATTAATGCGCTCTACATGGGGCTACCCTTGTGTCAAGTTCGGAAACTTCAGCATGTACAAAATACAGCAGCCAGGTTGATTATGGGTACTTCGGGCAATGACCATATAACACCGGTTCTGAAGTCCCTTCACTGGCTGCCAATTAGTTTCTGGGAAAGGTACAAGGTTTTGGTTATTACCTTTAAAGCCCTACATGGCTTGGGACCAGAATACTTAAAGGATTGCCTTCTTCCATATTGTCCGTCTCACACACTAAGCTTCTCAGGGAAGACTCTAATACAGCCAAAAAAATCTAGGCTAACATCAGTTAGCCAGAAGGCCTTCTCCATTGCTTCTCCAAAGCTGTGGAATGATCTGTCAGAGGAGATCCATCACATTTCTACTCTTACAGCCTTTAAAAAGACTCAGAAGATGGATCTCTTCTGGCAGTCCTTCCCAACTTAACTCCTCTCCCCGCACAAGGCGTTCTACGTTGCTCTGTCCACCAATTATCTCCCTTTTCAAACTTTTGTATTTTTGTTTTTAAATTATGTTTGTTTAATTGTAATTTTAGAATTGGGTTGGGGTGGGTGGGGAAGGGACTAATTTTAGATTTTTATTGTATTTCTATGTATTTTTATTGCTGTAACCCACCTGTATTCCTTATGATTGGGCGGGCTATAAATAAATAATTTATCATCATCATCATCATCATCATCATCAATATATGGATTTACTCAGTATGCAGTACAAAAGATTTATACAATCTGAAGGAAAACCAGCATATCTCTCACTTTTCTGCTGCTTGCAGATACTGATTCTGCTATAACATATAAGGTGGCTAAATTCTGCATAGCAACAATTAAAATACAAACAATTATGATTAGCACTAGAGAACATATGGCATAGAAGGGTATTCTTATTAACTACTATATATCTATTTGTAACTTTTAATATTCAACATATAAGATTATGTTTTAAGTTGTTTTTATACTGTAATTTTATACTGTTTTAACCTAATGTGATAAAAAAAACCTTTGTAAATAGTATCTTCTTTTATTGGTTAATAACTGTAAATAAAATATCTTATCCAGTATGAAGTACTCAACTGTATTTCAAGGCAAAATCCTTCCCCTGTTACTCCCCCCTTATATTATGGACATTTAGAAAAGCTTATTGCTTTAAAACTGCACAAGAACACTGAAGCGTTTTGTTGAGGGGGTAGAGGAAATGAGGCAACATTATATTCTACACAGCATTCCATAAGGAAACAGCTGGTGTGGTGTTGTCATTTGAGTATTGGACCAACTCTGGAGACCAGGGTTCAAATCTCCGCTCAACTATGGAAAACCACTGGGTGATCTTGGGAAGTCATATTCTCTCAGCCTCAGAGAAAGGCAAAGGCAAAATCCCTCTGAACAAATTTTGCCATGAAAAACCCCTGATATGGGGTCATATGGTGGCCTTAGGGTCACCATAAGTTAGAAACAAGTTGAAGGCACATAACAACAACAACCCTATAAAGAACTGTAGTCATAATTGACAGGATAACAAGGAGGATCAATCAACTCTGGGGGGAGGGGGGAAAGTACTTGTCCCTAGATTGTCTGATCATCTGCATCATGCCTAGCACTACCATAAGGTAGAGGGAGGCCACCATGTAAGGCAGAAGGTGCTGGGAGATAATAGCAGCAACCCTCAGCGACACCACCAGAAGCTTCTAGCCATTTTGGAGAATAGGGTTGCCTTTGCCACACTGCTTGTCCTGTACCCCTTAAGCAGGCTTGCTGTCCTTAATAGAGGGCAGAGGAGGATGCAAACCTATTGCTAGTGCTGAAGTAAGATTCAGATGCTAGTTCAGTCAGCTTCTGCATGTAGAGTTAGGGTGGGTTTTTTTTAATTATTCTAGCCTTCATCTTAGGTAAAATTTCTTGCAATATGCAATCTCAATGATTCAGATTTTTGGTGAGTGACAGGCTTCCATCTCACTATTGAGTTCCCCATCTCATCATCTGCTACCACCTTCAGTGATGGTTCTTTAAGAATGGTAGCATCAATGTATTAAGGATGGTAGCGGGGTGGCAAGACCAGCTACTGGCAGTGAGTTGGTTTATGTGAAATTTCCAAACCTGTTCCCAGAACACAATTCAAGATCTACAATCAATGATGACTATAGAAGGGCATGCATCTGTTGTCGTAAGGTTAATACTTAGTAATACTAGGACAACTAAATTATAAATTAATGAGTGGTGTTTGTGAAGCATTACTTAGTGAAGCAGGATGCTTTTATTTATTCTGGGGGAGAGCAGGAACCCTACCGGGCAGCAGTGCCATTGTGTGCAACAAACACATTGTGTTGTTTATATTTTGTTCAGGCATTAGCTGTCCTGCAAATCTTATACAAAATAAATTTTCTAGACAGATAAAAGGTGGGAAAGGAAGGAGAATAGCTGAGAGATGAGGAAACCTTTGAGATACTGAGCACATCAATGGAAAATACCAGGGTGGGGGATACTGTGCTTCCTGATTCTAAGGCAGGGACATTGCAACATAGTGCTTCTGTGCCTGAAGGAATATGCCAAAGGTTGTTTAGGCTGTGCTTACATCATTGTCTCAAACACCAATGCATTATCTCAGCATATTGCCCAATATAATTAATCTGCTTTTGATTCCAGCCACCTTTTTGTCCCTATACATCAAGCAACCTCTGGGCATTTCAGGTAGTTGTGTTATGGAATGGGGAAAGCTGGGGCAGTTTATTCCTCATACATGCACTTTCTTTTAAAAAGCTACTTCCTATATCATATTTCCCTATTTACAGGGGGAAAAATATTATTTTGCTTATTTGCTTGTAATCTTTTGTAAAATATATATACACATCTGTTTTATTGCACAATGGAACCTATTCTGAAATAGCTATATCACTGATTTTCATAGGATAATGCACTAGACGTGTGAGTGGCATTCAGGACATCATTTCCCCCCCCCCCCCAAAGATATAGTATCATGCACATACATGGGAAAATCACAGTGGCCTGAATTCTCAGCACGACTAAATACATGAGTAACCTCAGTAAGAGTAAACACATTGAATTAATTGGTAAATAGTGAGCCAGTGCATATACAAATACCATTGATTCAATGGATCTTCTCTAGCTGGAATGACCAATAGAATTCAGGATGCTATTATGAAACTGCTCTGATAGATCCTTTTGATTATTTTCAAGGGATATATGCTTCTAGAGGATGAGGTTGCCCTTTTTTAGGGCATTAGAGAGGGATTGCCTCAGGTAAAGATGAAATTTTCAGAGGCTTAATCAAATTGGCTAAACTGAATGGATATTGTGCATGCACACCCAGATTCCAGGCTGTGATCTTATTTGGGGGTTTGGAGTTCAGATGACTGGAATTATAACTCCATCTCTTGGAATTATCAACCTGCATATTCTTTCTGTTCTTTACTGTTGTGGACTATTGTAGTAGCAAGTGGCTTCACAGAACTAGAATGTTGTCTTGCCTTTGACTGATATGTCCTCAATCAATATTCTTTCCAGACATTGAACTCATCATATGCACCAGCCCTGTGCAACATGGGAACCACATCTCTTAATTGATATGATATTCATCCTTTCCTTCTCCCCCCTTTCCTCTCCCCCACTCCTCTTTTCCTGTCTCTGTTTCAGTTTCCTTTTTTAAAAAAAGAGAAAATAAAAAAGCATATATATTGTGTTAGTCCAATTTAGGTAATGCATGGGAGATCATCACAGTGCTAACCAAAGTGGCTTACCTGAGCCAGCTTAAAATTTAAAATGATCAGCATCCTGATGCTAAAATTGCCACCCAGGTGCAGCCCGGGTCCATCCCCATTCCCAGGACCATTCCTGCGGGCATTTCCTTAAGCTGGAAAACTTTGAAAAAAGCATCAATGAGCAGCCCTAGGAGAGGGGATGGACCCAGGCTGCACCCAGGCAGCAATTTCAGTGACTAAGGGCCTAAGCAGACTGCAAGAAATAGTGCACATTAAACTGAGGCACTGCCCTGGCTCAGTGCTAGGGAATCATGGGAATTGTAATTTATTGTGGCACCAGAGCTCTCTGACAG
Source organism: Phrynosoma platyrhinos (assembly GCA_020142125.1). Taxonomy (NCBI): domain Eukaryota; kingdom Metazoa; phylum Chordata; class Lepidosauria; order Squamata; family Phrynosomatidae; genus Phrynosoma; species Phrynosoma platyrhinos. The sequence goes on from CM034703.1 coordinate 184,970,998, forward strand.
AGAAGGCTCAATGTCTCAGAAAAAAATACAATTCTCATGATTCCCTAGCACTGAGCCAGGGCAGTGCCTCAATTTAAAGTGCACTATTTCTTGCAGTCTGCTTAGGTCCTAAGTTCTTGTGATAACATCAGGATACTGCCCATTTTAAATTTTAATCTGGCTCAGGTAAGCCGCTTTAATTAGTGCTGCGAATGTATGATTCCCATCCAAGCAGCCGAAGATCAGTGGCCTAGATGCTCTTGGGTCAAAGTAGCATGTATTGTAATTGAATATACTAGGGCTGGGGAGATGCTGCTATAGATGATGGGAGAATACTCAAAATATGGGAAAGAGGAAGTTACAGAACAGCAACATCTTTTACTTTCAAGAAAAGTCTGGTAGCCATCTCTCTCTCTGTCTTTCTATCTATCTGATTTATCTTTCTGAAAAGGGAATAGAGAAACCATGTTCAGGTTGCAATTTAAGCTACTGGTGATCTACAAAGAGGGACAGAGAAAGAAAGAGAGCGGTTAAGAATGCACATTCAATTAAGTTGATTCTGCAAGGCTGTCATTTGATTCGGACAGAATTCAGCACAATGTTAGTCTTTTAATCCTTCCTGCTTATAAGACATCCAAGATTAGAGGTGTCACAATGGAAAAGAGATCACATTCAGGGAACTTCAAAGCAAACAAACAAACAGGCTTTATCTACAAAATTGTGTTAGCTATGGAAAGGTATTTAGAAATAGAAGTGATTGTGACAGTGATGATATGTGGGCATCACACAGAAACTGTGCATTATCTGGAGACAGATTTTGGTAACACAACCAATGTAAGACTGTAACATTTTTGCCAGAGCATCAGTTAACTAATATGAGGATCATGTTCTATTACCATGTATATGCCTGACCGAAACTGGGTACTGCATTTTTATCTGCAGGAAACAGGATGACCAAGTTAACACCATTCTAGGCTCTGAGATTTCAGGGCCAAAACATGCTATATGAAACATTACCCAGTTTATGGGTAATGTATGTTGTTCATGTTTAAAAACCACACAAATCTAACAAAAAAGAATACACACACTGTGTAAGGCAGTGCAGTCATACCAAGATTCTATCCTCTTGCCCTGAGAACAGGAGAAAATGCTCCAAGCTGTGAAAATGAAGGTCACACCCTGAGATCTGGGAACTCTGCAAGTTGGAAATCATGTTATGCAAGGGCAAGAAAATCTGCACAGCTGTAAAACTCTCTTATGTACATAGGTTGTTAAAAGTAGAGAAGCTTGGTCTTCTTCCTTTGCAACTGCTGTTCACTCTACAGAGAACATGGGGCCATAAAATCATAGTCACTGGGTCTTTACTTATTCACAGCAGTAACTGAAAAATTTGTAGGCTGAGACCTATATCTAAATTCATATGAGCCTCTTTTCTAGTCTTTGTTTCTATTTTCCTTCCCTGTTTTTGTCTTTTTTTGTTTGTAAATTTTTATAATAATTACTGATCTCCCCACTTTAGCTCTAACAAAAGGCTGTAAGCACACATTGCACTGTGGCTTTTTTTTTTTTAAATATCTTCTGGTTAGAAAATTACTACTCCATTTAAAGGTAAGTATTTTGAAGCAACAGACAAACTCATAAGTGGAATAAAATTACACTTGATCTTCACATAAATTTCTGGATTATGCCTGTTATGACTGTAATATGTGGAGCACAGAAAGATTCTATTGTTTCTCAATATGTGATTGGGACATCCTAGGAAAACTGTCAGTCTCTTTCCAGGTTCTTAAGTATCAGGAAAATAGAGTGAAAAATGAATGGAATTTTCTGTTCCCTGTTAAAGTAGAGGAGGAAGTATGCAAATACCAAGCATCTGATACAATTGACACTTGCTGACATTCACCTGTAAAGAAGGCTGGTTTTAACAATGCATTATCATGTCCTTGTTTCATCTGCTATTTTACATTTCATTCATGGCTGATTTTACCAAGAGCATTTTTAAAATAAAATAAGAAGGTAACTGAGTTGATAGACTATTGTTTGCTCCATGGTTCTCTTCTATAGCATGATTTCAAATCCATACCCTCCAACTTTCCCAGTTTGGCAGGTCAATACCAATTAATCCTATGCTGTCCCACTTTTTCAGTAGCTTTTAAACCTCCCAGTTTCTCCCCCCCTCACTTTCCCCCTTGGTCCTCAGTTTACTTCATTTGTTGAAACTGTGTTCAAAGTGCAGGAATAGATTGTACTCAGTTAACTCAGCAAGATAGGGCAAAATCTTGGCCTTCCCAGCAGGCTCAGATAAAAGCAAACTGCTGCAGTCTTCCTACTTTGTATTTTCCTCCTCATTAATAACTGTTGCTCTGATATTGCCTGGCTACAGTTTTTAAAGGTTTTCACCTGTGAAATATTGAAAGGTATGCAAATTTCAAGAATTGAAAAGTCTCCAAAATATCTCTTCTTCTTAGCTTCAGTTGCTCATTTTTTGTACCACTACTGGTCATCACCCTTGAGAGACAGTTAGGCTACAACCTACTTAGAGTTTTCAGTATACTGATTCCTGGCATAAATGAAAGAATGAAATCCTAGCCATGCCTATTTAGAAATAAATCCTGCTCAATTCAGTGGGACTTACTCTGAGGTAATTGTGCAAGGATGCAGCACAAATAAGGGATAGGAACAGTCAATACTCAAGTGCTGTGATTTCTTCTGGTCTATACCATGCTGCCTTCTCTCCTTATATTTTCTTAAATGTAAAGTCCTGAAAGATTTACTTGGCACATCTTACCTCCTGAAAGGAGATTAAGCATCATGAAAGAACTACACAGCTAATTGAGAAAGATCTGTTTGAAATACTTGTATCTGATATCTTCCTAAGGAGAACATTCGATGCAAAACTATGTTCAGTGTTACAATAACTTTTTTAAAAAATGTGCCTTAAAATTCCCAATAGTAGCTGTGGGGCAGGGGTGACGGTTGCTAATTATAAGAACGTCCATAGATGAGGATGAAGGAATTTAACTCCCTCTCCCATTCCACAGTTCTGCTTAAAATTGCCCCTGCTCTTTGCATTGGGCCAAGATACTTCACTGGAATTTGGGCATTGTAGTGATTAGTTCTTAATCCTACCTATGAACATTATGGTAATTTGATAAGCTATAATCTGTAGTTTAGCAGCTATATCCAATGGTTTCCATTTTCATTTCTTATGGAGGTATATGATATCATCTGTTGAGAGAGAACACAGCAGTAATTGCAGAAAGACACAAGAAAAGGTAACCAAAATGAGCAAGTCCTCTATGAAGAAAGGTCACAGTGGTTGGGTTGTTTAGCTAAGGGGGGGGGGGAGGCAAGTAGTAGAAATTGTGAGAGAGGGGTACATATTTGTGCATGGCCTGAAATGAATGATGGGAGATTTGGGCCTGACTGGAATACTTCCCACAGTGCTTACTATAATAAAACACACTATCATAAAAAGAAAGTAATGACTACCAATAAGGGGAGTTTTAAAATGAGACTGGACAAGTTCATGTAATATTACAATGACTAGTAGTACCAGAGGCAGCTGCTGGGGAACAGGAGCAGAGGTGTGCTATTGCATTCATGTCTTGCTTACAGACTTTTTATTTCAGAAATATACCCAGGTTAGTCAGAATATCAGTATGCAAAGGGATCTTACAGCACCAGGAAACTAGTTGTAGCATGAGTTTTCACAGACCTGGTCTACTTCCTCATGGATTATACTGATGCCCAGGAAGGACCCTTATAGACTGCATGAATACCCATGGAAATGCAAAAAAAGTGTGGGTAGGGTGATGAGATGATATGTTCAGTTTTAACTATAGTAATTGAGGGGCAAACACAGGAGGAAAAATGTTGCTTAAGGCCAGGGTGGTTGGTTGATCATATGAATGGTGGAGGGAGTTTTGAAATGTGGCGTGTGCAGGTTGAGAACCAGAAAGGAGATAAATTAGGCTAAAAGCATCTAGTGTTATAGTATGTATAGAAAGCCATTGTCTTTATTCAACCCTTTGTTGATGGATTGGAATTTGAGAATATATTCCGATTCAGCTGTTCAGCTGGTTTTTTTTTATTGCGCTTAATTGACATCATGACAGATTCACTATAGCAATTGTCTGAAAAAGAGTGCAAAGGGATATTGTAGCACCTTTGAGACTGAGAGAAAGAAAGAAATTGGTAGCATAAGCTTCTGTAGACTTAAGTTTACTTCCTCAGATGTATGAATGAGAGACTTCCAAATCACCTTGTTATCAACAGCCCTGCTCAGATCTTGCAAATTCAGGGCAGCTGTAACTTCCTTATTGAATCAATCCAGCTGGAATATGGTCTTCCTTTATTGCTGTCACTCACTTTACTGAGCATTATCATATCTTCCAGTGAGTCACATTGTCTTATGATATCTCCAAAGAATGACAACCTCAGTTTAGTCATCTTCTCTTCTTGTGAGAGTTCAGCCTTGATTTGCTCCAGAACTCATCCATATGTGTTTTGGGTGGCTCATGGTATCCACAGAACTCTCTTCCAGTACATTTGAAATGTGTTGCTCTTTCTGTCAACTTTCTTTATTGTTCAGCTTTCACAACCATAGGACTTTTCAAAGGGACGTGGTTTTTCTTAAGATGAGGTTATTAGGGCTTTAAAGACAGACAAGCACAGACACACACAAACTCCATTAAAATTCTGTTGACACAATGATTCGAAGCAGCCCCTGTTTCTTGGGTTTTGTCTCCAGAGAGCAGGATCGATGTTCGTAATTAGGCAAGAAAATAAAGGGCTTGTCAAGTAAAATGTTTCTTTATAATGAAGAGAAAGAGGCTGCTGTGTAAAACCACAGGACATATTTCCTGGGTTTCAAGCCAGAAAAATATTGCATTGCCTGAGCTCTATATGGAGTGCAAAACAAGGAGAATGTCTCCTGCTGTATGATGAATGGCAGTTTCACAAATGGACTTTGCTGAACTTGAAAATTCAGGAATTAAGAACCATCATACTTATATAAGATTAACTGTACAACTGCATGTCTATGATGCCAGTTTGTTTGTGACCTGAAATGTAGCTAGTATTAAAAGGATACAATTTATGCTTTGAAATGAATCAAAGTATAGTTATAATCAAGATGCACTGACAGTTAACACAGATTTTCTTAATTATTGCTGTAGCTCCTATGCAACTTTGCTATACTAAAGTATTTTGTAGATACAAGTTACAGTCTTATAGCTTTGGTGGGTATATACAGGGCCTCAAATGCACAGTGTGTCCTTGGTATCTGCTGGGGTTTGGTTCCAGGATCACCACCACCCTGCATGGATACCAAATAACTTTAAGAAACTTAAAATGGGAATTGCATGGATGGATGGAGAGACTTGAGCACAAAATTTTGGTATCTGGTGGGGGGGGGGCATCCTAGAAGTAAACCCTAGCTGATACCAAAGACCCACTGGAGGTATGGATGCTCAAGTCCCATTATACACAATGGCATAGTAAAATGGCATCCTTTATATAAAATGGCAAAATCCAGGTTTGCTTTTTGGAATGTATATATATTAAAATATTTCCAAGCTGTAAATGGTTGAATATGTGGATACAAGGGCTGACTGTACGCTTAGAGGTGCTTGGTTTTCTGCTGCCCTGTGTGGTGAACTACTGAACAGCAAGTGGCAGCATTCTTAGGGAAGAATAATCTAAACCTGCCCACTACCCACCCAGGCTGGCCCTTGCATCTTGTTGGGCAGGAAGGATTGCAATAGCAATTCCTGTTCTACTTGGGAAACGAGGTCTCTCTGGGTTGTAGTATGTTCTGACTTAGAAAAATGGCTGCCGGAGTGAGTTAAGTCAGCCTGGCTGAACTCGGGCTGCATCCGGATGGCAGTTTTTTGGGAAAAATCCATGTGATAGTGTCTGGATGCAGCCCAAATTTATTTGAATTCAGGTGATGTAAGTCTCTTTTTAATTCAGTTTAACTGTAGTGTGATAATCTCCAAATACAGAGAAGCCTTTTTTCAGAAAGTTTACATAAGCATCAGAGTCCTGTGGAGAAAATGCATTAATTATTTCTTTTAAAACCATTGCCCCTTGATTATGATGATTGTGGTTGTTGTTAAATGAGCAATTATTCAAATGCTAGGAGGATGAGCAAAATTTAGATTCATGCATTAATGCCAGCTAGAATATTATAAGCAGTTGTCAAGGCATAAAACAACAACAACAAAAAATAAAACAAAACCAGAACAGATCAATGTTTTCCTCACTGAGAAGTGAAACCCACATTAAATCATAATGCCCAATAAAGTATGTCAGTGTGACATTAATAAAGATTCTTTGGCTACACAGGACACAAAAATTAAAGGATCTGAAAGTAGTGGTTACATCCTGCCTATGATACAACATTGTGTAACTCATCAGTTGGCCAAAAATCCATCACTAAATAAATCTTTAAGAAACTTAAAATGGGAATTGGCTGAATGGATGGAGAGACTGGTGCACAAAATTTCCACATTAAAAAAGCATTGATCTTTTAAATATTAAAACTGAGGGAATAATGGACAGTTTGAAAAAGAACAGACAATTCCATATTTTAGGGGGGAGGGTGTTAGAAAGCATTTATTGTAGAGCAGACAAGTTCATACAAATATTTGTTTCAAACTAGCATGACAGAAACCAATTTTTTATCTTCCTTTTGTCTTTATGAATAATCTAAATAATGTAGGCAAGATTAAAAGCTTGCAGCTGGGTGTCCGGAATATGGGTTTGTGCTGTGTTAATTTCTCATAGATCTATTCTAGGAGGACTTCCATTTTGATAGGAACAGGACAAACAGTAGTGGTTGGGAAAGTTATGTTATGGATTACAACTCCCAGAATCCCCAGCAGGTAATTTTTCCAGGGTCTGAATATTTAGCAAGATATCAACTCCCATTTTCCAAAATTAATTGCAATAGGAGCATGATAGTCTTCACTGATCTCATACAAGTCTAAATATGGCCACTGGACTGTGGTACTAAACACATTGTCCTATCCACTTCATCATCACCTATCACCTATCATGGGGTTTTCTAGGGCTAAGAGGGTGTGACTCGCTGAAGGTCACCCAGTGGGTTTCCATGGCCGAGCGGGGAATTGAACTCTGTTCTTCAGTGTCCTAGTCCTATGCTCAAATCACAACACCATGCTGACTCTCACCTTTGCTATTAGTGAAGGGTATAAGTAAAGGTAACTAGCCAACTGTATCTAGTATGTAACTTATCTGTTACTAGTTACTTCTAATCTCTGGGAGAGTGTTAAAGAAACTGGAAACAAGACCCAGATTGGAGGTGCTTTGCTGATCAGGCAAGGACAGAAGGTCAGACTACTGGTATTTATATGAGGCTGCTTCACTACCATAGAGGCTTCATACTGCTTTGCACATGATAAGCGATAGATGTTGGAGTCCTGCATACCCTTGAAGAAAACTCTGGATCAAGTTCTGGAGTTCCCAACAGGCAGGAGACCAAAGAAAAAAGCCTGTAAAGAAATGTTTACAGGGCTGTATAAAGATAATTGTAATTGAAACCAGAGTACTATGCAGGAAATAATAATAATAATAATAATAATAATAATAATAATAATAATAATAATAATAATAATAATAATAATAGTTTCTTTCATGATCCCTTTCAATTTTTCAGCTGGCATTTGCACATGAATAAATTGTAGCTGGAGTTTAAGATCTTGCAGGGAGTTTGGTAACATCTGGCTTTCCCTCTGTCCAATGATAGAGAAATCCATCAGTTTCACTTTCTTTTGTATTCAGGTATTTTTTAGACATGAAGTTCTTTCCATCCTAACTATAGAGAAATTTGTGAACTTGAGTAAATTCCTAAAAAATGAACTGAAATTTCATTATTTTTCCTTTTCAGTGGACCAGTTCAACCAGTGCAAGAAATCTCAGTACCGTGAGGACCATATTACATCTTCAGGGCAGGTAGAGAGTTTCCCAGGAAAAAAGAGGTGGCAACATGATTACATACATACAGATTCAAGCCTAGCTCTTTTATAATTAAGCTCCCAAAGTCCTGCACCTGGATGAATGACTGTCATTCACTTGGTTCCTCCTACATTTGATTCCCCCCCCATTCTTAAGTTCTTCTGTACCACATTATGAGAGAATTTATAAATGTTTGCTTCAACTAGACTATCAGTGAGAACTTGATAAGTCCACACTTAAATGCAGTGAGCTCTTGGTATCGGCTAGTGTTTGGTTCCAGGACCCCACATGGATACTAAAATCTGTGGATGCTTAACTCCCATTAAATACAATAGCATAATAAGATGGTGTCCCTTATACAAAATGACAAAGTCAAGGTTTGCTTTTTGGATTATTTTTCCCCCCAAGCCATGGATGGTTGAATCCATTGATGCATAATCCTTGGATATGGAGAGTGAAGTGCATAACCCATGGATTCCATGGGCCAACTTTAGTTGGGACTAACAATTGGATTCACCTAGAAAATGTTTTCTTTAGGTCTTTGGAATAGCAAGATGCTAACAGTTTGTATGCCTCTTTCCTTCTTATGGCTGCTGATCCTAAGAGCTCCCTAAAGAATAGAGGGACTCATGATCTAAATATACCACCAGAAAAGGGCAATTGTTGCATGTTGGGGTGGGAGAGGACATTTCTTTTTCAAAGGTCTGTGTATCAAATTCTCCATTTTCACAGCATTCCCTTTCTTTCCTTCAATATACCCAACATTATAACTGAAAACCACATTTGTGTGTGCATCTTATCTGCCTCTCTCTGGGAATATTTGTCTTTCGCTTGTTAAAAAGAAGTTCCTTTGCCTTAGAGGAAAAGCTATATGAACAAATTAATCCCTTGAGTATCCTGTGTACTGTCTTCAGTCACACAGTGTGCTCACAAATTCTAGTACATTGTATATAAGGCAAGTTTGGTCTGAGATGGAATCCCTTCTGTAAGAAAGGGTTTGTATATCTCTTGCATTCCACAACATTCCCAATTAAAAATATTTATAGTGTTTTGAATCACACTGGCAGCATATATTTCAGAAGGCATATCCCCTTCAGGCAAAAAGAAGACATTCAGTGAGCTATTAGTAAGTCTTATAATGTAGGTGCTTTATACCATCAGAGTGCATTATATGAAGGCTGATAATTCCATTAGCATTTATACTGAATTTCCATTGCTAAAAATGAGAGTGGAACTAATTGCATGAATTTGTTGGATCACATTTCTTGTCCTAAAATAGCCACCTCAAGTCCCTATACCGGAAGAAAGGTGGGGATATAAATAATAATAATAATCATAAAATACAGTGGGCCTCTGGTATCTGTTAGAGTTTGGTTCCAGAAACCCCTGTGGATACCAAAATCTGTGGATGCTCAAGTCCCATTATATACATTGGCACAGTAAAATGGTGTCCCTTATATAAAATGGCAAAATCACGGTTTGCTTTTAGGAATATATATTTCTTTTGGAATATTTTCAAGCCATGGATGGTTGAATCTATGGATAAAAAAATCAACACACATGGACGGCCAACTGTGCATAGCCTTTAAGTATGAAATACATAGGCTTCTGATCTATTTCCTTATGTGCACTAGCTAGTGATGATACATATTGACTCAATATATAAAGTATATACTTTCTTAGGACTGAAGCTTGTGATGCATTAAACCAGAGGAACTGCCTTTAGTTTTAATAACTCTTCACAAAAAGGCTTTTACCTTTGAAAGGAGGGAATCAAATGTCATTGATCTGTAGCTCCTAGCATTCTTCACCATTGGCTTAATTGGCTAGGCTTTTTGGGATTTCAGTCCACTAACTAATTAGGTGACTTTGATCCAGTCACTAATTCTCAGCCAGATATACCTCACAGTGTCACACAGGGATGGGTGTGCATACATTTCTATATGTATTTCTGAATTTCTTGGTTGAAAGCTAGCAAGATGATGTCAGAGAAACTATAGACAGAAGATGCACTCTAGGCTTCCTAAACTGGAGAGGGCTCTTGTTTTTCAAGGGTTGTACAGAAGAGAGAATTTCAGTATGTTTTGCTCATCATGCAACCAGGTAAAAAGTGACACCTGCTGACATTCTCTCTTCTGAACAGTCATTGAGGTACAGGAATCCTCTCTAGGCCTCATTCTGGTACTAGTGCTTGGAGAGCTGACTGCATCAACATTTTTCTCTGCTCTAAAGGTAATGTCTAATTGTAACCAACTGTAGGGAGTGGTGCTCATCTCCATCACTAAGCCGAAGAGTCAGTGTTGTCTGAAGATAACTCCATGGTCATGTGGACAGCATGACTGTACTGAATGCTGTTACCTTCCCACCGAAGTGGTACCTATTTATCTACTTGCATTTGCATGCTTTTGAACTACTAGGTTGGCAGAAGTTGGGAGTGACAGGAGTTCACCCCTTCATGTGGCACTCAGGCCTCGAACTGCCAACCTTCTGATCTTCCAGTCATCAGAATTGGCATCTTAATCACTAAGCCACCACATTCCTCTCTACCTGTGCTGAAATAAAACAAAATGCTAGAGCAGGTGGAAAATATTTCCTGACTTCCTTTATTCATTATTCTGCTTTGGACTGTGTCTGCACATCTTGTGCATGCTAACCTACTTCTCCTTGGTCCACCTGCCTCCTGTGGTAACATGGAATTAATAGAATATTATTGTGTGTAGCAATAAAAAGTAGGAGTAGGGCCATAGCCCAAGTATATTTTCCCCTCTCATCATTACTAGATGCATGCTCCCTATTGCTACTCCCAGGAAATTATTTCTAAACTCACTTTCTACTTATTTTTGCACCTCCACTTTAGCTAGAGAGAAAGATGAGGGCAACCAGCTTTAGAGGCATTTGTAAATAGGTTTAGATATTTGTTTCCCTCTTGTCCTTTTCCTCAAATAATAAATATTAGGTTTCCTTTTAAAATTAGAGAGGTGACACAGAAATTCAAAAAATAAACTAATGCTTTTGTGGGACTCCATTGGGAATTGTCCAAGGAAAATTTGTGAAAGGGAGATTCTACTCCTCTTGGTCCTAGACCTGGCATATTGCTCATCCTTTTACTCTGCCCAAGACAGGCTGTCCTGTACTTAACACAGTCCTGGCAGACACATATCTGTCCCTTTTAAAAGCCCTAAAATTTATGAGGAATTATTTCCATTCATACTGGAGTCACTCAGAAAGGTTGCTGATGCCATGAATGTGCATAGTGGGAAGTAAGAATGAGTGATAATTTTGTTGAAGCTTATTTTTGAAAAGAAGAATTTACCAAAATTAACAAAGTTCTTATATTTGTGGTAGAAGGACTATGAGATTTTAAAAATGAAAATATAGGAGAAAGTGAAATTGTGAGATTCATCCATGGAGGCCTAGGAGTGCAAGTGCTTCACTCTTAAAAGTTTGGTTTTGAGGCTGTTTGTATTGATCCAAGACAGTACTCAATTTGATTCAGTGGTTGGCTACACTGGCAATAAATAAATAAATAAATAAATAAATTTGACTTCACCTCACATTTTAATGGTTCACAGTGACACCATAGCGAGCCCACTAGTGCCATGTCTACTTGAAATAAACCGTACTCAATTGTACTGACTGCTAACATTTCCTGTACCAAAATTCCAGTTGATACAAAAGGACTGCATTTCCCCCCCCATTCCAGCATGCCAAAACCTGTCAACCAATAGCCTTATTTTTTTACCTGCCAGTCTTAACAGCTTGCACTTTCATTGGTTGCCTCCCCCATCTAATCTTCTTTCCCCCTTCATATCCCACTGAGTGATATGAAGAAAGAGGGAAGTATAAATGTCTCCTCCTCCCTGTTGATTTATTTTAAAAATATGTTTTTAATGCCTCCTGATGCATACAACACACACACACACACACACACACACCTTCTTCGTTGCCATTTTGGGAGATGGAGCATTTCATGCCATTTGCTGTCACCTCCTGTCATAGATCCTCACTGGCAAAGTTGAAGTCAAGCAATGGTGAGGGGGTAGCCTGATCTACCAACTCACCATTGATCTCATGACTGAGATTGGCTGGGGAGAGGGCAGAAGCAATCAGGGTAAAGCACTCAATTGCTGACAATTGTAGCAAAGGAGATATGCAGCCTTGTTCTTCATAGTGTATTGGAGCTAATGGTAGATCAGGCTACCCTCAATCTTCCTCCCTCTCATTTGAATGAGTAAATGCATGAGGGAGCACCTCAATATGTAGGGACAACTGCATGTAAACAAAATTTGTTGTTGTTGTGTGCCTTCAAGTCATTTCTGACTTACGGTGACCCTAAGGCATATCTATCATGGGGTTGGCAAGTTTCTTCAGAGAGGGTTTGCCATGGCCATCTTCTGAGGCTGAAAGAGTGTGACTTGGCCAAAGTCACCCAGTTGGTTTCCATGGCCAAGCCAGGATTCCAACCTTGGTCTCCAGAATTGTAATCCAGGGTTCAAACCATAACACAAGGCTGGCTCCTAAACACAAAATTTATAAAATGCTAAATATGCCTCAATTTCAGAAGCCTTGCTATTCTTCGGTTATTATGCCCTGAACATTAAAAAAAAATGGTCACACAGTCCAAGCTTGCCAGACTAGTCCCACTCTCCACTTAGCCTAAAAGAAATGCTTCCGTTGTGAAACTGATCACACATCATGTGTTCTTTCAGAATTGGAAACCATAGTGTGATTTTTTTCCCCAATTGTTTGAATGTTGGACTAGCACTCTAGAAGATGAAGGTCTGAATCCATGCTTGGTCATGGAAACCCTCTGGGTGACCTTGGGTGAGTCACACTCACTCAGCCTCTGAAGAAGGCAATGGAGAACCTTTTCTGAACAAATTTTGCTAAGAAAACTTTGTGATAGATTCACTTAGGGTCACCATCAGTCAGAAATAACTTGAAGACACAACAACAACAACAACAACAACAACAACAGGGCCACCATATGTCAGAAATGACTTGAAGGCACATCATCTACATGCGATGAATTAGTGTCATTATCTCTTCTTTTTCCTGAGAAGCCCCTCATTTTACATGGCACACAGATAGAACATAGAACTCTCAATGCTAGGAATAACTTCACCTGTTCAGTTTGGCCAGTACCAACTGGATAAAAATTTATTTAATCTCATCTGTAAATAATTTACAAACATTTGCAAATTTATTCATAGTTGGGAGGCACAGAAGCTGAAGTGTCTTAAACATGTAAATGGGAGAGAAAGTAGAACTGTCAGATTTCCTCCTCTTTGGGATTCAGCCTGGCCCCCAGAATTTGAGGGTTTGAATGTGATATGTGGGTAGTAACTCATGTATCAAGTAACTCATGTATCAAGTTATTACATATAGGAAGCAATATAGAAATGTCATCATTATCTGCTATAATACAAATCACACCATCATTCATTAAGGTGGAAAGTATTAAGTTCTTGGCCTAGCCTTATTCTATGTACAAGACCAGTGTTAGGCAACCTTTCCCCTTTAAGGGCCGAGGGACTTCATCTCCCAGAAGCCTCAGCCATGTTGGCCAATAGTCCCATGTTGGCCAATAGCTCCTGAGATTCTGGGAGCTGAAGTCCCTTGGCCCTTAAAGGGGAAAGGTTGCCTACCTCTGTACAAGACCATAGGCCCACTTAGACTTCCTGCCTGATCTATTGCACACTCTGATTCGTTTTAAAAATATCTATACAATTCAAAGTCTGAATAGCTGCTCTTCAGCTAATCCACTGCACCAAAAACAGAACATCTTTTTCTACAAGAAGTAAAATTATACTCTCTTGCAACCTGCATGCACCCTGCAATTACACTGCAGAGAGGACATGTACGTTTCACATTGTTTTATCTCTTCTCTGCTTTTTTCTGCCCTTTTCCTTCTTTTCATTTATTTTTTCTTCTCCCCTTCTCCTTCTTCTTACTCTTCTTTTTACAAATGTACATTCTATCACATTATTTGGGAAATGACCAGGTTGTTGTTGTTGTTGTTTTTTAAAAATAAGATGTATGCAAGGAGGAATGGTGTAATGGAGGAAAAGTGAAGTTCTAAAAATAAAGCTGTGTTAGAAAATATATGCATGATGAAGGTTCATTGATATGAGTGTAGTAATTGCAAATTCTGTTATATGATAGAAATAAAGGGAATTTATGAAATATATACTTAAAAGTGATTAGAGACATCTTAATTATAGGACGTGTTTTCCTCTTCATTGGCTTTTTTTTTATTCTCATAAGGAAAAAACCAAACCCTGTGTTCTTTCCACTTTGAAAAATGAGCAAATATTTATGGTAGAGCTGAATGAAACTAGTGTTGGAGATATACAGTTGCCCGTCTATTCTTGTGGACTTCATGTCTGTGGTTTTATATATTAATGGAGGGACAACCTCCATTTAAAACAATGGGGCATACTATCAAGGGCACGCGCCTGTGTGCGCCAATAGGGCATGCTTCATTCAATCTTATAGGGCTTGAATTTTTATGAATCTCTGTTTTCGCGTGGAGGGTGGGTGAGTCCGGAACAGATCCCCTGCAAAAACAGAGGACCAACTGTATTAGAAGAAGATCAATCTGAGTCTCATTTGTAATCAGCAATCCTTGCTATGCCCACCAAGCAGCTGATTTGACAGCTATAATGTGGAAGTTAAGGGAATGTTGTCTTTATTGTGATAACTACTGGGACAACTGAGTCAGTTCATATATACTTTTAAAAATAAATCAAACAAAAGCAAATGATTAATCACTTAGTGTTGAGCAATACATTTACATTGACTTGTTAAGTATCACAGATGATTATGATTATTTTTTAAAAAAATTAATTAAAAAGAATACAAATAAGCAAATTCAAATTCAAAAGGGAAGGTAAAAGCAAGTACAAGTGTTGTATCCAATGCATCATTGTGGTACTGTTTAAGGACAGCAGAAGAGGAGGACCAGGAAGGGGAGAAGCATGGTGTTATCAGGGGCATCTGTGTCCACAGCCCTGTCTGCATGGGTCAAATAAAACATCCTTTCCTGTTCTCACCATGAGTAGTTCTGATGATGTAATCCCTAGTTCTGGTGTGAACTGTCCTGATGATATCTGGACAGTTCAGGATTGAACCCACTGTACACCCCCCTTAAAACAATGTTAAAAACTCATCATTTGCTCCAGAACTTCCCAGAAGATCCAGAGCCCTCTGTCAGGATGCTGTTTACAGTGACTCCCACTGTGTCACCCTGTGCCAGCACCGCTGGAATGAATTGCCTGCTCTGAGGTCAGAATGAGCCACCCAGCCATGTTGACGCTGGGTGTCTCCTTCTGACTTCAGAGTGAGCAACTTTTGCCAGTAGTGTTGGCACTGGGTGACACAACAAGACGTGTGAACAGCTGTCTTGTGTCACAACGGAGCACCCAAAGTAATGGGGTGGGGTGGGGACATTGGGGCATTTCCTGGCCCAAAATACTCCAGGCCAGTTAAGGAATATTTTGACCCATGAGGACCCAGCTTTGTTGAATGTATCTGGAGTAGACAATGCCCAGGACTGTGGGTGTTTATCCTACCCTTTTTGTGTCCACTGTCCCCTGCACAAACAAATTTCAGTGCTGCAATAGTGGAAAACAAAGTGCACTTGTTTATAAAAACATATGGGGGGCATAATCCTTAAAGTAAAACCATGCTTGTCAAAACTACCTGGAATGGTGATTTTGCTTTAAAACAAGGCATACTTTCTCCATTTTGCCTTGTTTTTACTTGAAATTTCATTTAGTTTTGCAATCAGTGGTGTGGCCGAGTGTGGCTTCCCAGAGGGTTCTGGGGTGAATTTGGAGCCATGGTGTTGTTCACCTCTTTTCTAACCAGTTAAAGGCATTATCTGTTCATTCAGAAGTAAAGCACACTGAATTCAATGGTGTTTACTCCTAGGTTAGTGGGCACAGGATTGCAGCTTAAAAGGTTATATTAGCCTTCCCCTTGTTGACTGAGGATGGAAGAAAGTGTAGTTCAATGCACCTGTGGGTACCAACTCAGGTGGTGCAGAATACTGTCCCAGTAGGAGTGCCATAAATATTATTGCAACTTGTACAAGAAGAATCCCAACACTGCTCTTTGGCTGTTTAACCCTAAGACTGAATACAAAAGCCTAAATAGCAGTTTCAATGCAATATCAGAGACTTAAGAAATCTTTTCAGATTCTGGGCAGACTAGAAAGAAATTAGATTTTAGCCATTTTCACTGTCACCCATCTTCCATTTTGGTTAATCAGCACCATAGAGGTATTCTAGTTCTGGGGAAAAGCATAAGCAGCAAATTACCCAGGCAAATGTGAAGGCTACATTTGCATTTGTTATGCACTGCATTTGCTATGCACAGCAGAAATACTCCAAGTTGACACCACTTCAATTGCCATGACTCAATACTATGGAATCCTATTAATACTATACTATTTTAATTCTGTTATAATGCTCACTTTTGTATGTCTTTAACTGTATTTTCTTTAAAAAAATAAGCTACTTTATATTCCAATTTTTGGGAGTGCAAGCTGGTTATAAATATCATCATCATCATTATAATCATCATCCTGGGAACTGTAGTTAGTTGTGGCACCAGAGCTCTCTGATAGACAAGGGTAGGTGTCTCACAAAACTACAATTCCCCAAATTCCATAGCATTCAGCTATGGCAGTTAAAGTGATTTCAAACTGGATTATTTGTGTAGTACAGATGCAGCCTATTAAGCAATTCTCCTTCAGACACTCCTGCGTTGAGAACAAATGCCCCTGTGGTAACAAACTTCAGTGTCATTCCAATAATTCCTTTAAACCCTTGATGAATTTTATTTTTTTGAAGCAAACCAGGCAGTGGGCCAACATCTTGGTGAGGTGCAGTAATCCAATCAGTGTATAAATTTCAATTGTATACTCACAAATTAAACTCCAGCTGCTACCCACAGTTAACCTGATCAGCTCAGCGAGGCATCATTAGGGAAACACAATGACATGTTCCATCCTTCTAAACAACACAGAGCTAAAAGGAAGAATATGAAAGTGGGACAAGGGAGCGGACCTCTGTACCTTTTGTGCTGGAAAGGTGAAACCCACAGTATTGAATAGCCAGGTTAATATAGGTCAGTCACAGTTAGAAAGAAAGGGGATACACACATCATTTGTATTGTCTTTTGTATGGACAAAATGTGAACTGACTAAGCATGAAGAAAGCACACCATATGTTGGATTTATTTTGCCTGATATAAATTTCTGTTTTCTCTATGCCTATCAACCTGTATAAAAATTAATTAACACTCAATCTAAAAAACCCCAAACAATCTAGATTTTTTGTTTTTAAAAATAAAATAAAACTCTTTAAATATCTTAACTGTTAAATGAATTCCTGTTATTCCTCATATATGCAGGAGGGTATATTCGCTAGTTGGTTTGTCAACCATGCATAACTGCTTTAGGAATCATCTATTCCCATTCCAGAAATAACAGAGGGCTGTGAGATTATTTAGTGGGATACCCTCTAGATGTCATGAATTATTGTGAAAATTGGCATTTTTTTCTAGACTAGTGAAAACTTTCTAGACTTTAGTGAAAACTGACACGACCAAACTAGTGTTGAACCATATTTTCATGAGGTGTTGTTTTCACTGCAAAAGAAAGATTCTTTACTGGGAAAGGGGAGGGAACTCTAACTTCAGTTCCTTCTGCCCACATCTACTGTTTCTTTTCAAGGTAGTTTTTATTCTTAAAGAAGACCTTAAAATGGACTTAGTAGCCAGGTGATGTATACTGAATGCGTCTCAGTTTCAGTTTCAGTTTTCAACCAGAACTCTGTTGGATTTGTTTGTGAGTATTAAACAAGTCATCGCAAAACCATATATGTTTTAAAATATAATTATTACAACTTTCTCTTCTCTTCTTATGTGTCAATCCAACTTTAGCTTACAGACACTTTATCCTAGGTTTTTCTTGGCAAGATTTGTTCAGAGGGGGTTTGCTCTTGTCTTCCTCTGAAGGTGAGTGTGTGTGACTTGTTCAAGATTTGTTTTTTTAAAATATATTTTTACTGATAATTAAAACATATACAACAAAAGACATCAAACATAAAAACAAAACACTGACAAAAATCAAACACAGAAACAACTATACATCTTACATTCCACAAATACAAATAC
>CM034703.1:184990365-185002977 GCA_020142125.1 Phrynosoma platyrhinos
GAAAATAAAAGGTGGATGCGGACTCCCAAACCTTAAATTATATTACAGTGACTTGTTCAAGATTTGAACCCTGCCTGGTCTTGAAGAGTCCTAGTCCAACACCTAACCATCCACAGTGCTCATATTAATTAAATATTAATTAAATATTTATTAAATTTTAAATACATATTTAAACATAACTTCAAAGGTTCATTTCTTTTGAATTATCTATTGGCACTTTACAGCCAAATAGATTTAACTATGTGGCAGCATTATTGCATGTGAATGAAATCCTCCCATTGCCCTCATGTTCAAGATGGAGGAAGAGAAGACTGAAAGGAACTTGTTTTCCCCAAGACAACATATCCCTATGTCCCTATGTGGTCATGCTCTGCTGAAAACTTCATTGCTTTCTAACAATATGCAGCAAGACAATCTGTGCATCTTTCTTGATCATGTTCAAAATTAGAACCCTAGTGATGGAGAAATCTTGAACTTGGCTATGTAGTTTGACTCCTGCTCAGTGCAAAACATCTAGAACTAGACAGCTGTCCAACATCTGCTTGAAGACCTTCAGCCAGAGCCCTTTATGTCCTAATTCACTGATTCCATTGCTCTGAATGTATTTATTCTAATGTTCAGCTGAAATATCCCTTTGTCTAACTTTAACCCATTCAATATAGTCCTGCTTATATAGTGAAAGAGAAAAAATGTCTCCTCTTCTATGGGTGCATCTACACTGTAGAAATAATGCACTTTGACATCACTTTAATTCCTCTACTTCCATTCCTATGGAATCCCTGGGATTTTTAGTTTTACAAGTCTTTAGCCTTCTCTGCCAAAAAGTGTTGGTGCCTCACAAAACTACAGATTCAGGGTTCTATAGGATGGTGGTGTGGCAATTAAAGTGGTGTCAAATGGCATTATTTCTGTAGTGTAGATGAACTCTATGAGACAGCTCTTCAGGTATTTGAAAGGTACTATCTCTCTCTCCCTCCCTCCCACCAGCTTCTTGCCTAGGCTAAACATATCAATTTCTTTCAACCTTTCCTGTTAAGAAACTTTGGATTCTCAATCCATGAGCATCTTTAGGGGGTTGCAGACTGTCAGAAATAGTGCAAATTCAGTCCACTTTTAGGGTTAGGGTTAGAGCTAGGGAATCATGGGAATTGTTTTTTTTCTGAGACATTGAGCCTTCTCTGTCAGAGAGCTCTAGTGCCACAATAAACTACAGTTCCCATGACTCCCTAACCCTAACCCTAACCCTAAAAGTGGACTGAATTTGCACTTTTTCTGGCAGTCTGCAACCCCCCTGTGTTACTCTGTTTTAAACCTGTTCATCTATGTTTTACACTGTTTTTCAATGGTAGTGCATGCGCCTGCTGGGGCACCACTAGGGAGATGTGGGGGATGTGGACCACACCAGTGATACCTTAAAGGAGGGTGACACAACTGCTCCCCAAATATCTGCCTTTTTTCTAGAAATGGGCCTTGGTTTTTGTCTAAGGAGCATATTGCTCTGCTAAAATAAAGTGTTTTACTAATTCTAATTCTAATTCGGGTAGTATCTGGATACTATTGCAGGGATTTTGCCACAAATCTGCTGCCTGAATACAGCCCAGGTTGAGCCTGGTTCCCTGGCAGGCTGGGCATGCCTCTTTTCCAAACTGGGAGTTTTCCAACTTAAGAAAATGGCTGCCAGAACACTCCTGGGATCAGGGCTGGACCTGGGCTGTATTCGGGCAGCAGTTTTGGAGGCAAAATCCTTGCGATAGTATCCAGATGCCACTCAAATTAGAATTGAATTCAGGAGAAGTAAGACACTTTACTTAGTGGAGCAATTATTTCCTAAGTCCCAGTCAAACACTGTAGCTCAGTGAAAAAGATGATGTGAATGGGGAGAAGAAAGGAGAGGCCCCAGGCTTTTAAAAATAAATAAATAAATATTTTCATTTTAATTTTTAAAAATTATTCTTTTAAACTTTCTTAAAAACATCACATCTTACCAAATTTTTACTTCAACCACATGAAACTATGTACATGTAAATACATTTAGGCTGTTTGTATGATATTGTAATTTAAAGGTATAATATTTTTTCTAGTAGTTTATCTCACAACTAAAACTGTTACTGATATGCAGGAATTACAATTTATGAGTAACAGTAGGACAAAAAATATTACTATGGATTCTGTATGGTATAGTATGGGGGGAGATCAACAAGCAGTGACACCCCATTGGGTGACACTATACCAAGTGATGCCTCTGCCCTCCTGTACCAAATCTATGTGGGTAGATTCATGGCAGCTCTAAGGGATTTTCTTGATAAGATTTATCAAGAGGGGGTTTGCCATTGTCTTCCTTTGGAGCTGAGATAAAGTGACTTGCTGAGATTATCCATGGGTTTCCATGGCTGAGAGGAGAGTTTGTTTTATTTATGCCTGAATCTTCTGTTGATAGTGCACACTTTTACACATAATGAGTGCAGCTCAAGATGGAGCCCACAATATGTTGAGGTGTGTGTATATGTGCATTTATTTTAAAAAGTATGTTACCTTAAAGACTATTGTTCTTGAGCTTTGTCAGCTGATGTAATACAAACTGTAAAATAGAAATAATGTGGACAATTCTGTTTCTTTTGCACCAAGTGATCATGAGCAGAATAGGCTACAGTTACAACCAATAGAACCATCATGAGAACCAGAGTGCCAGTTTGCTGTGAAAGTGCACCAAATTCACTAAGAAGAAAAGAGGAAGGAAGAAACATTGGCTGTGTGGACTGCCACCTTGTAGTCCCATAGGGGCTCAAACATATTCACATGAAGAAAAAGAGAAGGTGCATTCATAGTTACCATGTCTAAGAGATAATATCAATCAGGCCATTGCTATTGATAAACAAGAGATGCAAATTCTTAATTATCCTTTGTTCCCTAATGCTTTTAAGCTTAGTTATAACAGAGACATGTGGTGTAATCTTATCCATATGCTTACTTAGAAGTGAGCCCCAATATATTCAATGAAGTGCACTCCCAGGGAAGTGTGCATATGTTATAGCCTTTAATGGTTCTGAAGGGATTTTAGGCATGGAAGACTTTTGATTTTGGAAGAAGCCACATGCAAGATGGCCTGTTTAACAGCCATGTGCTCCAACTGAGAAACTGATCACATTCTCAGAAACAGATCTGCTTAAAGGGCAGCATTCTGATAGTCCCATGCAACTTTTAAAGTGTAACAGAGACATTACTGTCTATAGTGAAAATCCACATGTGCTTTGTGAGTTTTCTGGATTCTCAAAACAGGGCAAAATGCTGTTTAATGCAGATTAATCTTCCTCCTCAGAACAGACAGAAGATAGGACAAAAAGACAAAAACACTGACATGGAGTCCAAGATGTAAATCCAATAGCTAGGCTCAAATAAAGTAGACCCATTGAATCTGTGGGATTTAAATAAGACTTGACTTACCATTTAGCAACTGATTAAGGTCCAAAACACACTGCAGAAATAACCCAGTTTGAGACTGCTTGAACTGCCCTGGCTCAATGCTAGGGAATTCTGAGAACTATAGTTTTGTGAGCCATTTAAACTTCCCTGTCAGAAGGCTCTGTTGCCACAATAATCTACAATTCCCCAGATTCCCTAGAACTAGCCAAGGCAGTTCAAGTGGTCACAAATTGGATTATTTTTGCAGTGTGTTTTGGACCCGAGTCTACGCTAATTGGGATTAGCCACTGGATGTAGGGTCAATGATTTATGTCTGCATTCTGATATGTTGTGTTTGGAATCACAGGCATCACACAAAGACATAATCATGAAAAACTTCTTTATTGTATCAGGCTGGCTGCTTAGTGTCATTTTAAACAATTGGTATAATAATGAGAACTGCCCTCTGTCATTCCACTTTTTTAGATGCTTTCAAAATATCCTAGTTTCTCTCTCCTCTTTCCTTTTCTCACTTTATCCTCAGCTTCCTTCAGTTGCTACAAACTGAGCTCAAAGTGTAATTCCCCCCCAACACAATTATCTCAGCAGGGGAAAAAGATAGGTGGGGTGGGATCTTGCCCTTCCCAGTAAGGTCAGGCAAAAGCAAATTGCTGCAGCTGCTCCTAGCTTGTGTGTTCTTCTTCATTAATATCTTTTGCCATCTCAACCACAGTATGAAGTTGCTTGACCACACATGTTCCTGTTTTAATCTGTGAAATGCTGGAGGGTGTTGAACCTGATGATTTGTTCTGCTTTTATATGATACCCACATTCCCCTATTAGGGCACAATATAAATTCCTTTATCTGCCATTCATGCTCCTCTCATAAAGCCTACCTGGCTTTCATTGACTTCATACTTTGCTTTAGCATATTCTATTGAGGACAATAATTTCTAGTATTTTATTATCTTATTCTATTTCTATCCAAAATTCCCATGAAAATGGTGCTTATTTTAATGAAAAGTGGACTGTCTAATGACTATAGTATATCTTTCTTACTTCCATCTACTGCAGTGTATTTGCCCTGCCTATGGTCTCAAGTTCACATAATGGTACCACATCTCATTAAACACAATGCCACTCTTATAGTATGAAGTGGTTATCAGCCATCTTCATACCTCCAGTGAAAATCTGGGTCCTACTCTTCTGGAGCTGGTGTGAACACTTATAGTTTGCCCAAAAGAAGAAGAGAAAAATACATGGATTTGCTTAAAAATTTCATAGATTAATTTATACATATAGATACAAATTTAGAAGAGAAAATATGGGTGGTCTTAGGGAAGAAAACTGTTTTTTTGTGTGCCTGCTTAGTCTGATGTCTAACTGTTGATAGGATAAAAATGTATTCTTTTTGATAGTCCTTTAGCTTTAAAAGAGGACTTTGATGGGACTGTCCTTCAAATATTGCTAGATACATTTATATCTGGCTTTTCCTTCAATGAGTTCACCTTGCTCTGTCTCCAAGTACCCTACCTTACTTGTTTCTTGGGGGCTTCCACTTTCTGTTTCCCTTTTGGGATAGTGGGCTACAAGTGCCTTAGTCTTGAACTCTATTGAATCTACATCACTCCCTTTTTTGTATGTGGCTTGGTACAGTGGCTTCTAGAAGGCTATGCCACTCAGCCAGGAATACAGAAAGATAAAAATCTGAAGCAGGGGGAGATTTTTGCCAATTTCTAGTGCAGTTCTACTTATCAGGCATGGAATGAGTACTCTCTTGGCCTACTGGCCTGTCTTTGATGCAGTCCTCCTCTGTCCTCCATCTACTTCACCTCTCAATGGTTTCTTTCTGACTTGTTTTTATAGTCCTGGATAGTCTACCTGTAGTGCTCTGGCTGTTCTGCCTTTCTCTAGCTGGACCTAGATGTTCCTTTTGGCTCAGCAGATGGACTAGCAATGGCCCATTCCCAGGCAAAAGGAAGTTGCTGTCACCCATTGTGAATCCATGTAAAAGTAGTTCTCCCTGCCATCTCATTCCCATAATCCAGTGAGTCCGAAAGATCCATCAAGAGTTGACTACCTTCTTGTGCACCTGTCTGTATGCGCCAGCCGTAATACAAATCACTGGGAGCCCCCCTTTAGTTATCCCCTCCAAGCATTTTCATGCACCTGATACTGATAGGCTCCTGGTCAACTCACATCTATACTAAAAGAATCTGGCCTGAACATCATTGGAACTGATTTTTTCCCTGTATTTTCAAATAGGTAATGTGGGCTTTATATGTTTTTGATTTTTAAGTAATGTTTTAAAATACTTTAAATGGATTGATCATTTAATGCTTTTTATTGGTTTGGCTACTTTTTAAAAACTTGCATTGTAAGCAACTTTGGTTCACATATTGGGACAAAGCTGGGATATAAATGAAATAAATAAATGATCCACATTGTAATACCTCCTCCCTGGCCTCTGGTTTTGTCCTCTTCTCCCATGACTTTCAAAATTATTCAGGAGCCTGAAAGACTGTGTCCTACTTTCCCTTTATGCCCCATGAAGATAATAAATTATTGTAGGAATAGCAAATTCATGGGATAACCTCTGGCAGTGGAGGTATTCAAAGATTGCATAAAAGGAATGGGAGGATCTAAAGAAAGAAAAACATTTTATTCCCTTGGCATTTCAGGATTCTTAGCTGTGGCCTGTTTTCTCAGATAGCAAACGTGAACCATACATTTAGTCACAATGGTCACAAAAAATCTGAAAAGAGGTTGTAATACATGCTGTCTAAGTGACTGCATCACACAGAATGGATTAACGAAGTGATCAATTAATTAGTGATAAAGGAACGTTACTCTTGTAACACAAATCTGTTCGAGGGCTCTTGTTTCAGAAAGAAAACATGTTCTAAACCAGCCAAAGAAATAGAGCTGTCATCACTTCTGGCAAGAGGGACTTCTATATTCTTAATTAACATTTCAATTCCCAAGCTTTGTATTTCAATGAGCAAGGAGAATTAAGACAAGAACATTTTTAAGTGTGGCTGAACATCAAAGAAATATAGGTCTTCCTTGAAACTAGGCTAATGGTAGCCTAAATCTTCATATTTACTAAACAGACAAACCCTCCCAGTGGAATGTCTATGATAGTATTACCACCGTATAAACCATCTGCCAAAATATACTTGATTCCCCATGGGTAGGATTGATCAGAGTACTGCAAGTGGAGTTCTGTTTATGAAAGAAGCAACAAAATCTCAACTCTTCATTTTATCTCAATTCCTCTGCAATGATATGGGATGTGGAGTGAGGGAATGCAGGTAGAGATGACTACATCAGCAGAACCCAGTGATCCTCCCTCACCATTGCACATGATGCAAGGGGATCTCTGTATTTCACAAGGTTATGCCCTGCCTTTGTTCCATGCAACTCACAGGAGCATACATAGGACCCTCAGGCACTAGTAGGCAAATAGAGACCTGCTTATCTTAACTACAGTGAATGCATCATTGCCTTCAGATGATGCCATGGAATCTTTTTGAACAGGTTGTTATTTTCATTTCCGTTCTGGGTCATTCAAGTGTTTGTGAATGAGATCAAGAGAGTAAATATAGCTTTCCTTGATTCCACTTTTTTCCTCACATCAACTCTGTAATGTAGATCAAAAAGAGAGAGAAGGTGACTGGTCAGGGACACTGAATCAGTTCCATGGCTCACTGTGGACTTGAACTTGGATTTTTGAATTTGCAGTCCAACATTTGAACCACTGAATCACTCTTGTATTACTACCACAGCTTGGAAAAGTTACTTCTTGGACTGACTACAATTCTCACAGTTCCCAGCCAGAATGTAGCCCAGAAATATTTTTTTGAGGTTCTGATTATTATTGTATCTTCTGAACTCAACATTCAGTTTTGCCACATGGGGATTTATATGCTGATAGAAGAGTCACATTTTTGCTTTGCTACCACTCTTTTGTATAATAAGCAAGCATGATAAAAGTCTTAAGCTCAAATGCCAAAAAAAAACCCAAAACCTTAAATGCAGTTGTAAGTTGGGCAAAAATAGCATTTTCATTACAGAGATAAGCAGTGTGGAAATATATAGCATCTCTTCAGTTATATTTAGGAGTGGGACAAGTACCACTTGATAAATCTCAGATTCTTGGACTTTTTAGATTTTTGGGCTCTACTTACAGTAAAAAGCTTCTTCATTTCAGTGGCCATTGTTCCAGAACAAGATTTTGAAAGCTGAAGATATTAGTTGTGAAGTGGTTAACAAAGAATACAGTAATTTTGCCACAGTAATAGCTTCCAGTCCCCATCCCCCAAATACCGAACACACCACTACTTCTGAACCCTTCTACCCCAAGAAATTTATTTATAGTCTACAATAATAAACACAGTGCATCTTTAGCTTTTGCCTATGGATGATTTGTTTAGAATGAAAAAAAAAATCACAGGCTACAAGAAGAGATGTGGCAAAGCCAAGAAAGGTTCATAGGGGGACTATGCTCAGAAGCAAGCTCTGGGGTGCCAGAATGCTAAAATATCAGTGGCAACAAGTAGATGCAATTGAAATGCTGATAATAAAATGAAATCACAATTCCAGATTTAACTTTGTACCCATTTATAATGGCCTTATCAAATACACACCCACCATGCCACTAGTAGGGAAACTTTTTCCAAGCAACTGGATGAACAAACAAACCCACATAATATGTACACCATGAACTTAGATGCATCTTGTTAGAGAGAGAGAGAAAGAGGCCTCACATTGTCACCAGATCTTCTTACACCTCATGCTTCTGATTTCATAACTTCCAAGAAATGTGAACAACTCTGATACAGATGTCATGGTGAATGACCTAGGAAGCTTACAGTATTTTTGTTTATTGATTGTACTTGATTATATCGAAGTAAAATTCGGTGAAAATAACCTTAAAGTCACATATATGTAATGAAATGATAAATAGAAAATTAAATGGAATGCTAGTTTAGCTCACACAGATAAGTATGTTTTCTATGTGTCAGCTAATGACAGCACTGTGTGATACAGCTGAATCTCTTCCTGATTTCAATAGCCAGGATGCTGTCACACAGGATGTTGACATTTTAGATGGGGATGGAAAGAATATGCAAAAATATTTTTAAAATATTGAAAAACATGGTTTTAGAATTTTGGAAAACCCTGACAATAAGAATTCTTGTCTGACAAGAATCTTTTGCAATTTAGGACTTATTCTGCACAAAAATTGCACATGGTGAATTTGTATAGAAAACACAAATTTCTGCACAATTGACAGCATTTTCTGCACAGAAAATAATATTCCTACACAGAAAAGCTGTTTCCCGTGCAGAAAATTGTATTTCTATGCAAATCAACCACGTGCAAATTTTGCATAGAATAAGCCTCCAATTGTAACATTTTTTGCACAGAAGACAGCTTTTTCTGTGCATGAAAAAATATTTCTGCACAGAAATATTATTTTTGATGTAGAAAATGGTGTTTTCTGCCAGAATAAAACAAAACACCAACCACATATGGATTTTGCACAAAATAAGCCCTAAATTGCGATTATTATTATTTTTTGGAAAACTGACTGAGTTTCAAAGACTATCTTGCAGTCAGAAACTTGATAAAATTATTGATTGTTTCTCTCAAGAAAAAAAATAAGCAAAAAATTACATCCCAGTTGGTAGACTTATGGGCCACATTTCTCAAGAAGAAACTCTACAAACAAGCTGCCTGTTAGATTTACTGTGAAATAGCTTGTTTCTGAGCTATGTAGGGCTTTATACATTAACACTATGAATTAGTCTTAATGAGCAATACAATATTTGAATGTGTGAATGACAACAGAAAGTGAGGCAAGAGTGAAAAATGTGAAACAGCAGACGAATATGAAGAGCAGCAAATAAAATTAAGAACATTTTTAATGTGACATGTTCTTGGCACTGATTTACCATTAAACAAATATTTTTATAAATCCCAAAAGTGACTGGTAATGTATAAGTGTAAATAATAGGAGTATTTGTAATTATTGTCAGTAACACAATTTGGATTCCAATCTTGTTGTTCAGTAGCTTCAGGCTGCTAAAATTATAATGGGAATGAAATGTTAATGCAATTGTTTGACTAGTAAAGTGCATGCTATTAGTTTGCTTCATTAAAATAACGTATATAAATGAAGCCACCATTTAATCTAATTAGAGTTCAGTATAGTGCTGTCAACAAACATAGGTCTCCAGCATTTTTGTAGCCCAGTCTTGTGATCTGTCACTGAAAAGATGAAGCATCATGGACTAATTTTAAAGAACTGTCCATGGTGCCTAATTTCAGAATTGGCTCAGGTTCATCCATTCACACAGGTGCGCCACTGTTTCCCTTTGCTCACATTGTTCCCTGGATGAAAATGGATGGGGTAGAGCACTTAAGGTGGAGATAATGGACAGGAGATTGGAAGGGAGGCGGTTCTTGATAAAATAACCAACAACCTTGCTTTTTAAAAAGAAATGCTTTATTTTCTAAATAACAACAATAATTCATCATTTTCCAGCACTTGTTACCAAAAGATTTTGAAATATCAGTGGGGCTCTTCCTATTCATTTTCCATGGACTGCCTACTCTATTTTATATCTGGCCTAGAGCTGACCTATTGGCTTCTAATATCCAGCAGGCACATTTCCATGGAAAGCAATGAGATGTAAAAGTCATTGGCTTTAGAAGACCTAAGGTTATCTTCGTAATTTCCATTTCACTTTTTTCTTTCATGGTTCTTGATCAGGGGTAGCGAAAAGCAAAGTCATGTACTTTTTCTGATTCGAATGTTTCCATTGGTCAATGTGGATTTTCCTGTAGTTCCTCAAGTTCATTTCTGTGCCCAATGTAATGGAATCAGCTAGGGAGCTGACTATTGACTATTTCATGTTTGCTTGCCAAGCATGCTATGACAAATACAGTGGGCTGTTGGTATCTACTAGGGTTTGGTTCTAGGACACTCGATGGATACCAAAATCTATGGATATTCAAGTCCCATTAAATACAGGGACATAATAAAATGGTGTTCCTTATATAAAATGGCAAAACAAGGTTTGCTTTTGGAATTTATATTATTGTTGAATATTTTCAAGCCATGATTGGTGGAATCCATGGATAAAAAAATCTGTGGACACTGAGGGCCAATTGTGCAAAAAAAGAAAAGAAAAAGAAAAAAGAAAAGCGGCTTCATTTATATACCGCTTCATACCACACTATGGAGTGTCTAAACGGTTTACAACTGTAAGCTCATTGTCCCCCAACAACTGGGTACTCATTTTAGTGACCTCGGAAGGATGCAGGCCTGAGTCTAGCCTGAGCCCTGGCTATTATTGAACTCACAACCTTGTGGTTTATGAGTGAGTGGCTGCAGTGCAGGCATTTAACCACTGCACCACCAGGCTGTAACGACTGTGGGAGAAAGCTAATATTCTTTGTAATATTCTTCCAGTATGTGAATTTCTGGAAGTGTTGCAGAGGAATGATTGTGCAGAGAAAAAACACATGTTTTTTGTTGGTTATTTTTTTTTCTTTTGCACAAATAAAATATCCACAGAAAATGTGTTTCCTATACAGGAAACAGGGTTTTCTTTTTGCTCAGAAACCTTATGAGCTTTTCTTTATACGCCAATTTTTTCACAGTACTTTGGGACATTTAAATAACAAGTAAAAATTGAGCAAAAGTCTCAATGCTTTATTATTTTTCTCATAGGAGTTTCCTGACAGTTGAGAAACCTGTTTTTCAACTTGAAAATAAATACAACAAATAAGAATATTCTTTCTGTCTTTAGAATCAGCAATATTCATGGTCTGAAGCTGAAAAGTCCTCCATCCCCATGATGTAACAAGCATAAAAGCTGATAAAGTACAGAGGCATCATATAATATCTTTCCCCATCATTTTTGTTGGATTAAGTTGCCATTTGGTCTTTGAATAAATCACCTACAATGCACAATTTTGATATGCATAAATATTATTTGTTCTCCCTTTATTATTTTTGATAAGCATTTTTACCTCCCCCCCAAATTGTAGTAATGTTTTACTGTGAAGAGCTGTGATCCTTTGATGTTTAGTATGGAAAGGCAAAATAGACATTTCAGTAATAATGAAGTTCATCCTACTTTAATATGGGCCCAAAAGAGACAGGCCAAAAGTATCACCTTTGGGCCAATCTGGGGGCATTGAGTTTGGATGATGCACCCCCCTAGACTGGGCTAAAGTTGCACCATGGCCATCTAAGGTGCCCCAAACCTGGCCACAAAAAGGAACACAAAAAAGCACTCCTTGCCAGCAGTCTGTTGGAGAACATGGTGGTGGCCAGCCATAGGACAGTGGCATCTGGTCTCTGCGATCTTGCACCGAACGGGGCGCGACTGATGCTGGAGCTACCAGAGGCCACTCCACACTGCCAGTCTGCTTGATCCCATGATTGTCTGAGGCGGGATCTTAATGTCTTGTTGAACTGTTTTTCCCAATATTCCTCACTGTTGATCATGCTGGCTAGGGCTACAGGGTATTGCAGATCAACAGTAGTTTGGAGAACCACACTTTGCCTGCCCTTGATTAAAGGAGAAGTGTTCCAATTTCCAGTTATCAGTCCCAAACGATTATTATTGTTGTATCAAGGAATGCACACATGAATGCTGGTTTAACTGGCCTAGTAGAGAATGTTCATTCTGAGCAGACTGTACTGTTTGAGAAGGATTCTTTTATTTGTTTCAACAGTGGGCTTCAAAGTCTTAATAATATTTTTCAAGCTGCCCAGCATCAGCATTTACATGTCTGGTAAGTGAAGTGTGAGATGCTTGGCATGAATTCCAGTGAAGCTAGTACCCTAAGTCATGTGTTGCTTGCATTTCACATTTATATAACACAGTCATGAGACTGATTTTGTACTTTGGCCACTTGTTCTAATATAGGACAAAATGACAAATCTTCTCAGAAGATGCCAGCCCCAGATGCAGGCGAAACATCAGGAATACATTCTTTTGTAACATGGCCTCATAGCCTGAAAAAAATGATAGGCTTAGAAATATGGTTGTACAGATTTTGCTTAGTGGATCCTAAAAGATCACTCTCAGGTTTATGGGTGGATCACTATCAGGAGCTTTGATTGCCAACCTTCAGTGCTGACAGCCCATTGTTTCAGGTAGAGAATTTAAATTCTGAGAAGTATTTTTT
>CM034703.1:185015513-185029498 GCA_020142125.1 Phrynosoma platyrhinos
AGCATGGTGTAGTGGCTTGAGTGTTGGACTACCACTCTGGAGACCTGGTTTTGGTTCCCCACTCTGCCATGAAGCCCACTGGATGAACTTGGACAAATCACACATGCTCAGCCTCAGAGGAAGGCAATGGCAAACCTCTTCTGAGCTAATCTTGCTAAAAAAACAAACCCAAAAAACCCATGATCACCATAGGTCAGGAACAATTTGAAGGCACACAACATATACATATAACCTCCAAGTTAAGGAACTTGGTTCTTCTTTAGATAAATCTTCAAGTGTACACACTTTCTCTCTCTCTCATTGTGAAGAATTATTTGTTAATGAAGCCATGCCCAAGCAACACATCAACCCTGACTGCATCTGCATTGCAGAAATTTATGAAAGCAATTTGGCACCGCTTTAACTGCCCTGGTTCAAAGCTATGGAATTCTGGGATTTGCAGTTTTGTGAGATATTTAGCCTTTTCTGTCAGAGAGCTCTGGTACCACAAAGCTAACTGCAGATCCTAGGAGTCCATAGGATGGAGCCAGGGTAGTTAAAGCAGTGTTAAACTGCATTATTTTTACAGTGCAGATTCAGGCTGCATCCATACTGTAGAACTGGCTTCCTTCACCTTTTCCTTCTCTCCTCCTCCTCCTCTTCTTCTCTCCTGGCTTCCTCCTCTTTCTCTCCTTGTTCTCATCCTCCTCCTCCTCTCTCCCAGCTCCTTTCTCCTTTTCCCTTCCTCCTCCTCCTCCTCCTCCTTCTCTACCTGTTGTATAAGATGACCCCTGACTTTTGAGACCCTTTTCCAGGGTTAAAAAGTCATCTTATATGCCGGTAAGTATGGTATTTCAATGAAAACCTTGTGAAAAGTTTGCCTTAGGGTCACATAAGTCAGAAACAATTTGAAGGCACACATAACATATATATATGTATGGGAAGAGACAGTGTCATGTAGCATAGTATTGAATTAGGATCTTGGGAGACCAAGGTTCAAATCTCCTCTTAGCCATAGAAACTCACTGGGCATGTCACATTCTCTCAGCTTCAGAGGAAAGCAGTGGCAGACCTCCTCTGAACAAATGTTGCCAAGAAAACCCTGGGTATCACAGCCACCTAAAAATTTAAAAAGTAAAAACTATCCTTTTACCTCTCCCAAAACATACACACAAACACACACACACACACATACCACATCAGCAGAGGTGAGTAGAGATTACAGAAGACAGAATTGCAGAGGGTAGAGCCAAAACCCCCAATGATAGGGTTGCCACAAGTCAGAGTTGACATGAAGGCATAGAACAACAAATATATATACAGAGACAGGTGAAGGGAGAGTCTCAAAATGTATGTTGGAGAGAACACATGTGAGAGAAGACTTTTAAATTAGCCTTATAACAAAATTAAAGCTATTCTGTTGATATTGATGCCCCATAGTAAAAATATTTAAATTGTTGTACCTTTCATTGTTGTTTAACGGTTTGATATTTTTGTAACTACCCATCTCAACCCCCCCCCCCCATTTCCCACTGTGTATGTATACATATATCAAGTCTGTGCGTAGACGCAGAGAGATTATGTAAGAGAGTCAAATAAAATAAAAGAGAGTTTGCTTCTCATAAATTGTCATTCCCAAGAATGGTTTCAGGTTGGCCAATAGCTCCTGGGATTCTGGGAGCTGAACTCCCTCGGCCTTTAAAGGGGAAAGGTTGCCTACCCCTGACCTAGACCAAAGGTTTCATTATAAGCCCAAATCAAGCAATCAGAGGACTTTATCACATGGGGGAAAACTGCAGAAATCCTGTGCAGAAACAGGATTTAAAAGCCAGACCTCCCCCCCTCACAAAAGCAGGTTGTTTTCCAACACAACGGGGTTAATGTCACATTAACCTGAATGGAAACTAGACAAAACACGCTCCTTTTCCTTTTAGGATTTTCCAAAAATAAAAAGGAGCAGGTTTTGTCTAGTTTCCATTCTGGTTAATGTCGTGTTAATGTTCATTAACACTAACATCATGTGAAAATCAATCCACTTTTGCGGGTTTTGTCTACTTTTCGGGTTAACCCCTGATATTATCTGAAAATCTACCTGCTTTTGCAGGTTTTTTCAATTTTCAATTCAGTTTCTGCATGGGATCTGTCCTGTGTGATAAAATCCAGAGTCACTACACACACATTCTGCTACTGACTGACTGTTCCAGGACTAAAATAAATGTTGGGCAGGGGGAGGCTGTACCTTGTGATTTTGTTGTTGTTTTTGTGGCTTGCTGCTTAATCCAATAGGGTTTATAAATCTTTAATTGCTCTAAATGCTTAATGATGACACGATGTTCGGAAGGCTGCTGGAAGTATTTGCAAAAGTGATAGAGTTACAGACTGAGGATGAGGTAAATAAACCAGGGGTGGGCAGAATCTATGTGGAGTTTGGTGTAAGATCATTAACATCTGCAGCTTTAATTATTATGGCACCGTAGTCTTGTGTTTGTGTATGCAAAGTGTGTGGGGAGGTATGGGGGTGTGAGTTTGTGTGTGTGTGTGTCTTTGTGTGTGTGGTTATGGAACAGTAGCTCTAAGGAGAAATGGGAGTTGGAGATAATCTGTCTGAGTGGGTGGAGATCCATATTTTGAAAAGAGGAGGTGGTGTGTGGGAGAGGAATGCAATCATAGGCAAGAATATTTTTAAATTAAATCTTAAAATATTTAGCAGGAAGTGTCAAAGTAAGGCTAACAGGGTGCAACTTCATATTTGACTTCAAGGGATGCTTCAGCATGTTAGGGCCCAGTTCTAAGAGAGCAGCCCCTGTAAACAATAGTCTTTACCCATCTTTCTAGCCAAAGATGGAGAAGAACTTCACAGGCAAGTAGCTGGCCAGCAGTGGGCTTATCTGAACCAGGTTTTACCAAGACAGTGTGTTCCTAATTACTTTTAGTGCAAGGGACCTAATCTGGAACATGATGGAGAAGGATATACATGCTTTTATTTTGTGCTAGTATCTTTTCTGGCTCTGCTGCTCCTATGATGTGTGTGTATGTGCCTTCAAGTCACTGTTGACTCATGACAATCCTGTGGATTCCTAAAGTTTTCTTAGGCAAGGGATACTTGGCACTGGCTTCCTTTGAAATTTAGCCTACCTCATACAGTATTCTCTGGCAGTCTCTCATCCAAATAGTAGCAAGGGCTGACTCTGCTTAGCGTCCAAAATCAAATGAGATCTGTTGCCTTCAAAGTATTTAGGCTCTGGGACTGTTATGATATGGAATGCTTTTAGTTAGAACATGTTAGTACTGCCATCCAACTTATTAAATATCAAGATAGTATCTTTTTTTTACTCATTGAATTTTACTTAATTAATTTCTTGCTTTCTCTTGGCAGGGGCCCAAGGTGGCATGGCACCCACATATAAAAGAACAAGAAAATGGTGGACAGAAAATTAAAGATGAAATTGGACTTCATTCCTTAAAAAATAATCCCATAGACTCACATGTGCATTTTCCAACAACACTGGTATTCATATGAACCAGGGAATTTTGATTGCCTGATTTATAAACAACAAAACAGAGTTCTAAGATATTTGGTCTTAGATTGGGTTTACAGTCATTAGACAACTGGGAAGTATTTTTTTAAAATGATCAATTACAACTAATTAAGGTTATTTAACAATTTATTTGTCATCTTTTCACACTTCATAAACTTGCAAGTCACAAGTTCATTCTGGGGATTTTGTAAGGTTCATACTAAACTTTTACATAACACCTTAGGTTTGTACCATTGTACAGTGGTAACACCATTGATAAAGGAGAGATTAACAAATATATAAGCTAGTGCTCCACTTTTGCTCAAAAGAGAACATTTCTATGAAGGCAAGAAAGGATTAAATCAAAAGAATAGTTGTGTCAGGAAGGATGAAGATTAGTTCAGAGATGGCCAGAGCAGTAAAGCAACTGGGAAAGAACAAGAAAAAAGTCTGGTAGAATCTGAAGACTGTACATTGTTGGATTAATAGAGGAGAATGTGTCAAAGTTAGAAGGAAATTGAGTGTAGAGACAAACAAACCATGTTGGAGGAGAGGAAGCTGAGACCCAAAATAATGCTGATGAACTGCAAAGATCGATCAGCACACATGTCCTGGACCTCAGAAAGAAAAAGGAATCCAGCAGCAGCCAGACCAGCACTGGACTGTGTAGAAGACAAGTACAATATTGTCCTGTCCATGCTGTGAAGAGCTGAACCTGCTGAAATTTTACATCTGTACAGATGGTTTTATATTTGTACTTCTCTATATACTAGAATTTCCTCCCAATGCTTACATTTAAAAAATACATGTTAAAGTTGCAAATTTAATCATAAACAGAATGAAAGGAATGTGACCTTCATAATGATTTCAATGTGAAATTTAAAACTGATAGATTTGCCCACCCTAATGGTCTTCATCATGGAATGGTAGTTCCCTCCTCTGAAATTTGCACTCA
Source organism: Phrynosoma platyrhinos (assembly GCA_020142125.1). Lineage (NCBI taxonomy): Eukaryota > Metazoa > Chordata > Lepidosauria > Squamata > Phrynosomatidae > Phrynosoma > Phrynosoma platyrhinos. The sequence goes on from CM034703.1 coordinate 185,019,966, forward strand.
AATCAAGATGGTATCATGCACTACAATGCCCTCCTTTTTTTGCTCATGTCTCTTAAACTTCCCTAAAAGTAATAAAAAGGCACTTGGAAGTAATTGTTCTTCCTTCTTATCTTTTAAGCACTGGAGCTGGCATCCTCACATGTAATCCACAGAGTTGTGTTTAAGGTTGCCTGGATTAATAAATCCTTGAGGCAAAAAGCTTGTTTCTTGGACTCTGATCAGCTTCCCCCCCCCCACACACTTTTTAGGGAAAAAAATTCCCAGCACTTTTCTTATGTCATCGGTGGGGAGGCAGAGAAAGTCAAAGGGTCTCAGCCATACAGCTGGTGCTAAACATGTGCTGCCATTGCATTACTTTCAATGGACAAATCCAATTTGGGAGAGGGAGGGAGTTCATTACTTTGCCTCCCTGTTTATTCAGAGAGATTAAGTCCTATTAGGCACTAGCAGATTCTTTCTGTAATTGTACTCAGGCATAAAAAGAATCAACCTCCCAATAAATCCAAAATGAGAAGCATTGGGTAATGCTCTTAGCTTGGCAAGATAATATTTTCTGCTTGACGGTCATATTATTTCAGTGGTAGAGTCTTGCAGAACTAAAGACAGCCACTGGTTGGGTAAATTAGTTCTGGAGAGCAAAAATAGTTAGAATCCAGTTAAAGCCAAAGACATGCACACATATGTGCACACCCACTCATATACAACACTGTCTCTCCGAAACCTGTGGTCCACATATGGCCAAAAACAGACTCCTGGAGGAGTCTTTTAGCCACCACTGATATTTTACACTGAGGGCTCCTGGCATGTACCCATCCCTGCTTTACACAGAGCACACGCTTATGTGGTTTGCTTGCAGAAAGTTACTTTTTTTCAACTACAACACTAAGAACTCTCTAGTCAGCATGGCTTTCGGCTGAATGATGGGGAGGGCTGATATAAAAGCAAGCACCAAGAATCGGTCCAGCTGCTACTATGTTTCACCATTCCTAGTTCACAAGCATTATTGGCCAACATAAGGGGCATTATTATTATTATTATTATTATTCCACTTTTCCTGAAAACTGTGACTCAGAGTGGCTTAGATTTAAATATATATATATAATTAAAATTGTATTAAATTAACATTAACTAATCTATGCAGCATCAAATGTTTCTTATTATTTTCTTTCCCAGCCCATGAAGAGAAAGGGGAGAGGTTTGTTGGGGGCTACATTAAGGAAGATGGCTTGCAGGTATAGGATGGGGGTAAGGAGCCCTATGATTCTTATTCACCCAAGGAACCAACAAGGTATAGATGTAGCAAAATCTCACTGATTTTTCCAAATATGGAGGTAATCATGTTGGTGTAGCTTCAGGCCCAGTTTTACAAACCCAAGTGAAGGCAGGGTGAAATTTGAACAGCAAAGACAATGTGAAATTGCCCAGAAAAACAGGGGCCATTTGTAAAACTTATCCTTCATTTTCACAAGAAAAAAAAAATCTGGGTAGCTTAGCAAATAATGTGCAGCCTTATTACATAACCTGTTTCACTGGAATTAAAGCTTAATCACAAACTGTACAAATAATGAGGACTTCCTCATGGCAATAGAAATGCCAGGCAGAAAGGCAGCAGTACAGTAGCAGGCATAACCAGCAGATATATTTATTTATTTATTTTAACTTAAACTGCCATGTAAAATTGTTCAGGCTGCCAGTTTCAGCTCTCTTGCAAAGCTGTTAGCTGCTGTCCTGAATAAATTAAGTTTCATACCTGACCTTTCATAAATACATAGATATTTGTGTAGGAATTACTTGTAAATAAGTAGATTTATATGAGATTTGTTTTTAAATAGGTACATATGGTTGCATCTGTAAAGAAAGTACATCCAAGTTTTCTGAGGTGGAAAGTGATATAAATACTTCTGGATCATAAGGTAGCAGCAAAAATCCTAGTGAAATGTTTTAGGCCAGGGGGCAAGCAGTATGGTTTTATATATTTTAACTTGTAGGCATATTTATGAAGAAGCATGTGCTGATTTACTTCATTAAGAGATGTCACTAATTGCTCTTAATCACAGGTAATGGCTCATTTAATGTTTCTTCCACAGGCAGGAGCTGCATTATAAAATAATCTGAAGGCCTAGCTATACTAGGGCTGAGAAACTGCCAGGGATAAGCAGCCACTTTGGCCCTCATTGGGACCAAAAAGGACTACACTCTCTGCCACATCCCATATCTCTGAACATTTTCAAACTTTCTTTACCCTCCCACAACAGTCCCTGTGCTCCTTAAGGTTCATTGGGGGCTATCTCTGGTAATTTTCCCCCAATGAAGCTTTTTTTAAAGGGCTAGTGGATGAGCATTGGAGCCTAAAAATGCCCTTGCCCAACCCACAAAAGGCAAACTCCCCCCTCATCTAGTCAAACAGACAGCAAATTGCCTTACAAAGTCATTTATTTATTTGTTCTATTTCTTTTTAAAACTTCAACTGTGGTAGCAGAGCTCCAGAATTGTGCAAAAAATGGATTTTTTGAAAAAGAAATAAATAACCTAAAAGCATGTTGAGTAATAAAACAGGAAGGTTTGGGTTAAAGGAGAATCATGAAGAGACCACAATGGGGGCAGCATTCCCAGTCATACAACTGAGAAGAGGCATTGTGATGGTTTCGCTACAAGCAGTATGTTCCCTTTTCTTCTTTTTAACTAGCATGACTGCTGCAAGAATAGGGCTTGTGAGGTTAAGTCCATAAACATAGCATCCCCTGTTATTTTCTCAGTCGGATTTCAGAAATATGGTATTACAGCGGCTTAGGAGGGGCAGTCCCAAAAGGTGATGTAGAGATGTAAAATCTGTCCTGGGGACTTTGATATGTGGGATGGTTCAGGGTTCCATCTTGTGACCCCATGTTATTTAATATTTATACGATACCTCATCTGGATATACCATTGGGCGGTATACAAATAAATTTTATTATTATTATTATTACTTTGGGGAGAGGAAAAATCATCCAATACTTTATTAGGTAGACAGCTCATGATTAGAAGTATCATATTTTCTTTTCTTTTCTCTGAAGGATTTTCCCTCTTTTTATTCCCAGTACAAATGGTACTACCAGCAACTGTTTATCTAGCTCAACATTATGGCTGCTACTGAATTCAGTTGAGATACAGTGCCAGGTGAGGCATACTAACAGAAAGAGTTCAATTCCCTATTTTTCCTCTCTTGGGTTCATAAACAATGTTTCATTTGTACATAGCACAACCTGCAGCAATTATGCTGGTTCACAGATATAAAATACTTAATCACACAGATGGACTTAAGTTACTCACAAAGGCATTCTACACTTCCCAGGAGATCAAAACATTGCACTGATTCATGACTAGTCCTTTCCCATAGTAAACAAAGCAACACAGTTCTCATTCCTCCATCGACAAAAAGAAAAAGCATCAAGGTAGAGGAGCAGGATGAAAAATTGTATATTGTTTTGTTACTTCCTCCTACTTCCCTCTTACCTAAGCTTTCTCTGTATGTATCTCATTCTCCAAAACTTTCTCAGTTACATTATTTTATTCTATTGTTGCAGAAGCCATTGTTATACCACTTTTTGACCATATGGTTTACATAACAGAATAAAAGTTGTTTTTTTTTTTAAAAAAAAGACCTCCTGATGACAAAACTCAGTCCTCCAGGTCAAAGGACCAGAGTTTTTAAAAAGTGTGTGTGTGTGTGTGCATGCATGTGTGTGTATGTATGTGCAGGGATGGAGTACCATCAGATAGTGATGGAGATATGTTAGATTGGAGCATCAGTTCAAAGTCAGAATACAAATAACTAAAGATAGACAGATAGATTCCTCTCATGTCCTGAGGGATGAGAAGAAGAGCCTCAATTATGGCAAGGAAAACTCCAAATAACCCCAAAGAAAGTATATGGCATTACTTGATATGCCTAACCAAGTTTAAAAAAAAAGTCAGAGAGAGAAAGAAAGAGAACTATTGATTTGATTTTTTATCCAAATGTAACTCAAAGCAATTTAAATCAAAACAGAACAGCTGAAACAATATGGAGTACAAAAAATTAAAAGTATTAAACCATGCATCCATTTAAAATAGTACTTTAAAACATTAACTCAATTAAAACACTTGAAATATGTATTGCATTTTTTAAAACAACAACAACAAAAAACAGCACTCTTAATTGCATATCCTTCTACCCTGGTCATTTAAGGTTGAAACCCTGTTTAAACAGAAAGGTCTTTTCCTGCTGGCAAAAGACAGTAGAGAGGGGGAAAATGTAGCCTCCCTTGGGAGGGAGTCCAATAGCCTAGGAGAAGCCATAGAATCAGCCAATGCAGCCATTCATTTGCATCTCCAGCAACAACAACAAAAAAATAATAATAAATGTGTTGTGTGTCCTTAAGTCATTTCCAACTTACAGCAACCCCATAGGTGATGAGGTTTTCTTGATAAGAGTTTTTTAGAGCAGATTTGGCATTGGCTTTCCCTAAGGATGAGAGCATGTGACTTGCCCAAATTCAACCAGTAAACTAGTCTTCTCAAATAAAGATCCTAGACAAATAATGGAAACCAGACTTGGAAAAACGAGCAAAATTCAAAACCTGCAATTCAAGGGGATAAAGGAATCAGCAGAGGAGCAGGTTATGAGCAATGTGCATTTGCAGAGTGGGGCTTGGGGGAGCAATTGCGGCTGCTCCCTGCTGCTCCTTTGTCCCAGGGAGCCTCGGGGCAGGAGGTGGACTGAGACTGGAGGAGTGGCTGCAGGAACAAATTTCCTGCCCCTTCCTTATTGGCTGGGGGAGGTGCTCCTCAAGCTTCCCCTGAACTTCCTCCACCATTCCCACTGCATTCTTCCCACCCTCCCACCCTTCTATTGGAGAGGGGTTGCTTGGTCATCTCTCTGTCACAATTCCTGGGGGCGGCAGCATGGGCCTCAAAACTGGGGCATCTTTACCAGTGCTGTGGCGCACTGGTCTGGAAGGGAGTCCCTATGGGGCTCGAGGGAGCCGGGAATGAGAGGGGTTGCCAATGCAAGGCAACCCTGGTGAGAATCCCTTGGTGACAGGGAACATGCTGGCTTATGTCCAGTGGAACCATCTGTCATCCCTGGTATCCAGCCTTGACCAGTTTGGGTTCATTGATCAACAGGCGGGTTGCTCGATGCCAGATCCATACCCATGCTTCAGACATTTGAAGAGTGGGGCTTGGGGGAGCAATTGTGGCCACTCCCTGCTGCTCCTTTTTCCCAGGGAGCCTTGGGTCAGGAAGCGCCTGGGATTGGAGGCGTATCAGCTGTAGCGAATACAGTTGTGGCCTTTTTTTCTTCCAAAAGCATTGCTCTTTTGTGGCTATTTGCACCTTGCTATACCTCCCCTGTTAGGCAAATAACACCAGGATGGTGGCACTTCCTAGTAGTTAAAATAGATAAATAAGACACAAAATGCCCTCATTCACAGAACTTTCTGCAAAACCCCCAGGAGATGTAAAGCCATCCAATAAAAGAGCTCATATATGAGCATTGCTTAGCCATATCCCAGAAGACTGATATATTTTTGTGTGAAAACGAATGAGTACAGATGTACAAGGATCTTCATCTTGGGTCTCTACAGGAATAGAGAAAAATTATATACTGCAAGGAAAAATTAGACATGAAAATATATGTTATTCTTAGGCTTATTCTTTTAAATTTTTAATTCACAGAGGAATATCCGCTATTATTCTTGTCACACATCAAGAGAGCAACAAATTCTGGATAGAAATAAAACTTCCAGGAGAGTAAAACATCTAGCTTTGAAAATGAGGAGGACATGAAGATTAAAAGAGGCCATGAATGGATTTAGAAATCACTATAAGGCAAAACTGCTTTAACAAGGACATAAGAGAAAAAAATGGAGGGAGAGGTTGTTTATTTACAGTTTATATGAAACCAGAAGAGTTCTGACCTGCACATGTTTAATAGTGATGAGAGAATAGCTGAAGAAATAAGTTTCCTATTTGTTTAATATAGAGCTAATTTCCTGGCCATGATGGTGGATGAGGAATTCAGGGATCCTTTCACACTACACATTTATAGTACTGTGATATCCACTTTTAACTGCCATGACTGAGTCCTGTGGGTGTTGTAGTTTACTCAGACACCCCAAAGGAGCTCCCTGGGTGATGATTCTAAGTACTCTCTCCCTCAAGGGATTGAAATGTAGGGGAGAAGAGTTTATTTGGGAAATATCAAGCTGGATGGGAAGAAACCTGAAGTCTAAGGACTTTATCACATGGGGAAAAATGGGGTTTTAAAAAATCATTATCCCAGAAAAGTTGTGTGATTGCAGTGAAGATATTCCCACACAATTAAAGAAGACTTATCCCAGGAATAACCAGGGAATAGCCAGCAACAAATCATTTATGGGGAAATTATTCCCTGGTTTTTCCCAGTTAATTGCGAAGTATGTGAAAATCTTCACTGTGATCATGCAACCTTCCTGGCATAATGACTCTTTAAACCTCTGATTTCCCCTCAATTTTCCCCCGTGTGATAAACTCCTAAGTTTTCTTTTGCATGGGGTGCTTCACAGTTCTAATCAATATTTTTACTAAATGGATAAACCAAACTAATCCCAAAATCAGTCAAAAACAAAAGATAGAATTGCTTGTTTGGCTGGTGCCATCATGGCACAGGATAAGATTGCAGACGACATGATCCTTCAGGAAATGAATAAAAGCAAGCAAGATGAATGGAAGCCAGATAAAACAGCAGCCTAATGCAAATTGTTATGCCAGGAATGTTATTTCTCTGCCCACTGCAATCTTGCCCCCATGAATTATCATTAGTCTCCAACTCTTTTTGACATCTTTTGAAATTCATTGTGTGCTTCAACTAAGGGAGAATCTCTGAATTTCCTTCAAATTTGGCCTTATCTAGGTAAACAAGTACATGCAGAGCCTTACTGGAACTCTTCACTTTAGTCAAAATTCCTCAGCTGTTTCACCCAAGGAAGAATTCCCAAATTCACCTGAAAGGAAATTTTTTATGTCACAGCAATATTACCAAAGACTTAGAAAATGAAAAATATGAATAAGGTTCAGCTGATGAATGCATTCCTTTGAGCATTCATTGCCATGAGCAGACAGATGTACTGAACTTAAAGGAATGTGGTCATCAATGTATCACAATTTTCTCTTTTGATTACTTTGCATCAGGTTCCTTTAAGACATATCCACTTGGGAACAACATAAAAATAAAAGGCATTGCAATGATGTTTACTCTGCATATGTATGGTATATTTTCATAGGCAATAGGTATGGTGCTAGAATAATTAAATCATTGTTAATAGATTTTGTAGTAATTTCTGCCAAATTACTGCCATACTACTTTACAGTAATCATCTCATTTATTCAGAATGAAAATAATTCTATTGTAAACATCACCCTACTTTTTAACACTAGTGCTCTCAGTGTTGTAGCAAAGCAATTCTTGGAAATGTTTATTTCAGTTGCAGCAATATTACTTTATAGAGGACCATATTAGATGTGACGATGGCACATTTAAGCATTTCCATTTGGATTTCCCACAAACATGAAGAAAGCAGGTGCTTTGATTGTAAGTTCCTGCATGGCAGGGGGTTGGACTGGATGGCCCTTGTGGTCTCTTCCAACTCTATGATTCTATGATTCTATGATTCTATGATTCTAGGTGTATAGATTTGAGAGCAAAAGAGATATGTGGGTAAGGACTTCATAATTCTCCCCCTGCCTGTGCCTTACTTCCTTGAAGGTAGAATTAGAAGATATAGCCATATTAGTCTAGAAAATCAGTATACTCACAGGCTTTGCATTTTTATTACTGTTTTCACACAGGGCCTGCTTATAGGTCTTTCCCTGGACCCTCCAATCCATGCATTTGATGAAGTAGGCTCAAGTGTACAAAAGCTCATGCTGCCAGTTTCTTTCTTTCAGTTAGTATCAAAGATGCTGCAAGATCCCTTTGCATAATGATTTACCTCCTTGATATTAGTCTTCTGGCACCACTTTTCTCCCATTTGGACCATGCCTTGGGTAAAACTTCACAAGTTGCAGACTGCCAGAAATAGTGCAAATTGAGTCCACTTTTAGGGTTAGGGTTAGGGAATCATAGGAACTGTATTTTATTGTGGTACCAGAGCTCTCTGACAGAGAAGGCTCAATGTCTCAGAAAAAACAATTCCCATGATTCCCTAGCACTAACCCTAATTCTAAAAGTGAACTCAATTTGCACTATTTCTGGCAGTCTGCAACACCCTCTGTGGCCCCTGCCCCTCAGGCTGATTGACCTTCTTCATGGCCACTGGCATGGATCCCTACCTCCATTGCCCGCCTGGTATGGATCCCCACTGGACTGTTTTAGCCCCCACCCCACTTCTCATACTCACTTACAAACTGATGTGTTTACTGGAAGCAATGGAGTTGGCTGAGGAGCAGACCAGCTTTCTGTCTCTAGCCTCTTCAGACAGCTACTACCAGATCTGGCCATGTGTGAGTGGAAGGATGGGTGAAAGAGCATGGCTGAAGCCTGAATGCTAGCAAGTGCTGGGATAGTGATGGTAGGCAAAGTCCTGGGACCCAGCTGAATGTCCCAGTATGTGCAGTGATAATGTCAAGCTGATCTAGGCTGATAGTCACCAAATGCAAGCCCAGTCAGGACAACAGAGAATGGAAGAGAGGGCTGTAGAGAGATGAGCTGTCAGTGGTCAATAAGTTCAACACTACTCATTTGCTTTTGCTTCTGAAATCTGACCACTTTCTGCTCTTTTAATATGATTGCAGAGGGAGATCTCTTGGTCTTACTACTGTCAGACACATATTTCATGGGTATGCAAAGCAAGGCATCTTTGGTGGATGCTCCCAGGCTCGGGACCACCCTTCCAAGGCTGCTAGATTGATTCTCTCTTGTTGTCCTTCTCTAGCAGAAGAAGATCTGCTGGTAGGGTTTGGGCAACTGACAGGCTGATGAGGAAAGGCTTTTTAATGGATGAGTGCTGAAGTTTATTGAAGTGTTTTTACATTGCTTTTATTTTAATGTTTGTTTTAAAGCAAAGCAGCTTCATTTATATACCGCTTCATATCACGCTATGGGATGTCTAAGCGGTTTACAACTGTGAGCTGATTGCCCCCTAACAAGCTTGGTACTCATTTTAGCGACCTCGGAAGGATGCAGGCTTGAGTCGAGCCTCAGCCCTGGCTGGTATTGAACTCGCAACCTTGTGGTCTATGAGTGAGTGGCTGCAGTACAGGCATTTAACCACTGCGCCACCAGGGCTGATTTAATATTGTTTTAATATTGTGATCCATTTAGATTTGCCTTAGTATTATATCTTTTTACAGTTTTGTTTGCATTAAAAAAGTTTTGTGAACTGTTTTGAATTCCAAGGGGGAGTGGGGGGGGCAGGAAATAAAAATACATTTATGCATGTATAGATACATATTTGCATTTTAATCCATTCCTCCAAATGTAGTATTTTTTAGCATTCTTATTATCAGTAGCAGTTTCTAAGGACATTATCACA
>CM034703.1:185029598-185048308 GCA_020142125.1 Phrynosoma platyrhinos
AGCACAACTATGAAGGAGGATGGCTTTCTTCACTGTTTCTGTGTTCTGGTATATTCCTTACTGTGTTCAGTAGCTGCCATGAGCTGTTTCTATCCTTAAACCTGCAAAGCTTTGGAATACTGAGACTGCTAGCACTTGCAAGTGCAGTAATGTATCCCAAACTCAGCTGTTATTTGTGTGCTTAAAGCACTCTCTTTTCCTCCCAGCATCTGACCTTTTTCCAATAGCAAAAGCTCCAAGTAAACACCCATGATAAAACCTGTTTTCCAAGTAGGGATGGAAATATTCACAGATTATGGGAGGGGGGAATGAATTAAAATGGCTAAATCTACTCATTGTTTCCTTCAGGAATGAAATTAGCGAGGAATTATATCCCTAGCTTCTATTTTCAAGAGAAATTTCTAGATTCTCTGGTTGGTACCTCTCAAAATAAGAAGAGAGAATGAAAGAGCCAAATTGTTTTCTCATCCTTATAGCAACGGAAACTTGCCTAGTTGGTTGGCTTTATCTATTCACCAGCCTCTCAAAAGAGTCTAACAAATAAATTAAAATCACAATGAGAAACTCAACCAAAAAAAGATGTACCCAGCACCAAACTAAGGCCCTCTTCAACAGCAGACCATATTATACTCCAAAGACTTGCCTGAGTGATAAAGGAGGAGGAGAAGAAGGAGGAGGAAAAGAAGGAGTCATCTTTGCATCCTGGCAGAAGAACAACAGAGAGGGAGCAACCTATCCTCTCTCTGCAGGAAATGAGAGAGCCTGGAATAGGTCACAAAGAAGGCCCACTTTTGCACCCCCACCAACCAATGTGCCTCTAATGGTAGCAAGACTGAGAAAAAAGCTTGGAGGCATTTTTTAATTACCATAGGGGCCATTCCCACTATGATTTACAGCGAATTACTGATCACTGTATATGTGTGTCGTTCTCACTGGGAACAGTTTCAGAAGCGACTGCAATTGTTCTGACTCACTTTGAACTGCAACAAATCTAAAAGAATCACACTTTTTGTAGAGTAGTTTTCTGTGGTTCTTTTGAAAAAAAAAATGATTCAGGAACGTGTTCAATAAGTGTGAACTATGGACCTGAATCACATTGCATTGCACTGGAGGGGCTGCTCAGCTGCTCAGTGGTGGCAGCAGTGGTGGGGGCTGTTGCTGCTGGTACTGGAATTGGCTCACCAGCTTCCCTTGCCCCAGTCCTGGTGCTCTGGAGGCCATACTGGCTCTTGCTGGCTTCCCTCAGTGCAGCCTCTGTGCTCTGGGGGTTGCGATGGGCCTTTGTGATTGGGCACCCCATCCTCCTCCTCCTCTAGCTTATTCTATGTTGCTAGTGGAACAATATGAAATAGGGACATGATTCACATCCATAGTGGGAACAACACATCAGCCTCAATTGAATCAGTGACCCAGTGTCAACACAATTTGCAAATCATATTAAATGTAAGTGGGAATGAGCCCATTGTGGGCCATGAGAGCAGCTAGCTGAAGGCTTGCAATAGCATTTTTCTCAATTCATTTCCTTAGAACGCTGATCTGGACTAACATGTGTAAGCATGTGAAGTACCTCACCCTTAGTTACATATTTCTGTTATAGCTTCATGCTGCATTAATGAAAAGGAACGCTCCTTTTGCTTTTGTATTCATTGTTCTTGAACATAACAGTGCCATATGTGAGGTGGGATTCATCATGAGTCAAGAGGTCATAGAATTTCTGAAAGCATGTGATGTAAAGCATGCTGCACATGCCTTACAATATAACTGGATTTTTTGTTGTTTTGTTTTTTAAAGCCCACAGATGGTAACATCAGAAAAGGGTACTGACAGTGCTGAAATGTGATTAGAAAGCTATTTTTAATTATTTCAATGAGTGTGTCTACAAAAATAAAAACAAGAAAACTTCCAACCCAACAAGTTTATGTCATGTCTACAATTCAGGATTTTCCCTGCTCCATTCTATGCAGCAGTAGTAGTTCCATTTTGTGTCTGCATTATTTCACTGCTCTTTTTGAATACTTATTTGTAAATACGGCTTGTATTTCTGCTCTCCAGAAGCCCCATGTTGTTGTTGTCAACCACCCTTGAGTGGATCTCAACCCATGGCAATCCTGTGGATGAGACATTTCCAAGACCCCTATCATCCACTACTCTTCCCATTTTCTGCAGATTCATACCTGTGACCTCCTTGAGTCCATCCATCTAACATGTGGTCTTCCTCTCTTCCTAATTCCTTTCACTTTCCCTAACATTATTGTCTTTTCTAATGAGTCTTGCCTTCTCATAATGTGACCAAAGTAGAACAGCCTCTGTTTAGTCATCTTGCCTCCAGGGAAATTTGAAGCTTGATCTGCTCTTTTGTTGTTGTTGTTAACTGCCCTCGCATCGATCTCAACTCATGGCAACCTTATGGATGAGAGATCTCCAAGACCCTCTGTCCTCCACTGCTCAATTCCTGTAATCCCATACTCGTGATCTCCTTAACAGAGTCCATCCATCTGGCATGCAACCTTCCTCTCTTCCTAGTTCCTTCCACCTTTCCCAGCATCATTGTCTTTTCCTATGAGTCCTCCCTTCTCATGATGTGTCCAAAGTACGACAGCCTCAGTTTGGTCACCTTGGCTTCCAGGGAGGTTTATGGCTTATCTGCTCCAAGCCCCATTTGTTTGTCCTTTGGGCTGTCCATGGGATCCTCAGCACTCTTCTCTAGCATCACATCTCAAATGAATTTATTTTCATTTTGTCCATTTTCTTAATTGTCCAGCTTATGCATCCATACAAGGTAATGGGGAATACAATTGCTTGTACAGTTCTAACATTTGTGCTCAGTTGTATCTTTCCTTTTTATGTCCTTTTCTAGTTCTTTCATAGCAATACTTTTAAGATATATGGGCTATCCTCTTGTAGTCTGGATCTAATGCAAAGTCTAAGCTGGAGATGGGGAACTTCTAGTTCTAGATCCTTTGGTCTTTCATCAGACTCACACCATGTGGTTAATGATAAGATTGTGGGAGAGTTAATCCAAAACACTTAGAAGATCAAAATCTTTCCAGCTGCTTTTGGCTAAATTTATGATGTTGTTACATATTGGTGTGGAAATAAAGTGCAATGTTGTCATATACTTTGTTTGCTCTAGATACATTTTCTGTAATGTGTGACATTTCTATCCTTTGTTGCCAGCTGTAGCTCTTAAAAAGAGACTGTGCTTGGAAAGCAGGCAGCAAGCTTCATGACTGGCAAAATAAAATTCCAGCGAGTACTCACATTTCTAGACCAGCACCACCATTGCTACGCCACATGACAATTTCTCAGTGATTTAATACATGTGTATTTTAAAGATTTTATATGATCCCTGATTCTAATCAACCCTATATTACAGCCATTCAGATACTGTGCTGTTGGTATTGGACCCTTATGGGTGCCAATTGTGTGGACAGCTCAACCTTCCCACTGACCTAGAATCCTCGACAGTAAGCTGGGTTTTCCCAGCAGTACAGATACAGTCAAATCATGCCTCTATTTAGAATTCAATGCAGTTTCTAACATATCTGCAGTCTAACTACAAGCATAATTGGCAACTTTAATTGAGTTTTGACTTGACCCGATTAAGAAATTGGTTGTTTTGGTGATCTTAAGGCTTAGAGTAAGAACTGTGCAGCCCTCCAGATTGTTGGATTGTACTTCCAGCATTACTCATTATTGTCTATGCTGGCCAAAACTTCTGGGAGTAGCAACTAACAAAATTTGGATGGCTGAACTTTGCCAGTCCTTGGTATATATGCTCTTCACAGCAATGTGGTGAATCTTTAGGTGAGATGTTGCAGAGCTAGGTGTGTTGGGTAAGGATTCCATTGCTTATTTAACATTATAAGAAATGAAATTTCATACCACAGTAAACATCATGGCTAATGAGCCATTCAGCCTGACCTGGTGACATAGGTGAATGGCAAACATGATGGCAACCACCCAGTGGAAGGGCACATGTGCCATTCAGGCACCATGTTGAAACTTTGATTGTTTCTGTGATACACTATCCCCACCCCTTCATACAACATGGCTAATAGCACCATATTATTTAGGCCTACGGGAAGCAAAAATGTCACAATGAACAAACCTTGAGAATTTTGTTAGAGACCACAGTGAGGAAAGAAGGAATTTGCCTGGGGACATTATATGCCAAGTGTCTCAACCTTTGTCTTCTCTTCTTGTATCTGAAATACATATTTTGTAACCTATGGGTTTGAAAGCTCCATACAATGGAGCTGGCTAACTGTTCAAAAATTTAAGAAAAAATAATCAGTTTCTCTTCAAAGGGAATGGAGCTAAGTCAAATGCCAATGATAAGTGTCAGTGGCAGTATGTTTTTATGCAGATTGCATTCATTAATATGTTATAAATTGCATTTGCAGTTAGCTTCATGTAAATGAAATTTGATTTGACCCTCCATCATTTGAACTGAGGGCTATTGAAGGATCTTGTGGGGAGGAGTGTTATCATTCTTATTTCCTTCTAAAGAGTGTCATGGTAGGATTCTTTCAGTCTCTCTGGGGTTATGCCTTTTAGTTTGGGTGGAAAGCACCAGAACATGAGGTTGAAAGAACACATCCTGATTCAAAGGAAATAGTGCCCTCTGCTGAATTTGCCAGTGTCACATCCTTGCCACTCCTGGATCATGTTCCAGTGGATGTTGTGAACATAGCTCTGCTACATATAGCTAAAAGGGAAGACATAGCTGAAAGGGTTAAGCAACAGTGCAGAGATTAAGTACATTTCAAAAGGCTATTCAAAATAAGCTCCCTTCTCAACAGATCAGCTTTCACTCCAGGTTCCTGTGTTACCAGCTGTTCTGACCTTACTGAAGATGTTCTTGCTCTCAGAATGAGCAAGCAAGAAGGGAAGATTCAAGCTAGCAAAACTTCAGCCCCAAACCAAGCTAACAGTTTCACTGTTTTCTTCACAGAGTTCCCAGAATTTTGGACTAGTGGTTCGCATTTCTAGCCATTGCTGGACTGGAAGAAACCAGAACCTAGAGATTAAATTAATGATTTACCACTAGTTATTCCTTTTTCAGTAATGCAGATTACACTGGGGCTACATCTGCACTGTAGAAATAATGCAGTTTGACACCACTTTAGCTGTCATGGTTTCATCGTACAGAATCCTGGAATTTGTAGTTTTGTGAGGCACCAGTGCTCTTTGGCAGAGAAGGCTAAAGATCTTGTAAAACCCAGGATTCCATTGGATAGAGATACACATAAAGTGGTGTCAAATTGCATTATTTCTACAGTGTAGATACACCCTGTAATATAAAAGAATAACATTATTCATTTTGTGGCATATGTAGCTTTCTTTTCTTTCTTTCTTTCTTTCTTTCTTTCTTTCTTTCTTTCTTTCTTTCTTTCTTTTGGCCAGTTCTATCAACACAGAGTGCATCTACTTGGGTGTATGTAACAGTATCTACATAACTACTTAGGTATGTAGTTTTTTGTGGGTTTTTCGGGCTGTGTGGCCATGTTCTAGAAGAGTTTCTTTCTGATGTTTCACCAGCATCTGTGGCTGGCATCTTCAGAGAATTCTCTGAAGATGCCAGCCACAGATGTTGGCGAAACGTCAGAAAGAAACTCTTCTAGAACATGGCCACATAGCCCGAAAAACCCACAAAAAACTATGGATGCCAGCCATGAAAGCCTATGACTTCATACTTAGGTGTGTACTTTATACCATTGGCCAATGCCTTGTAGCATTCCATAAACTTCCTCATAAGTAATTAGAAGTAGAGAGCCAGTGTTGCATAGTGGTTTGGCTGTTAAACTATGACACCAGGAGACCAGGAGATTCAAATCCCCACCTTGGGCAAGTCACAATATCTCTGGCAAACCTCTTTTGAATAAATCTTGCCAGGAAAACCCTGCATAACAATGACAAAGCTAGATGCAACTCCTTACTTGGATTGTTTTGATATGTGTATATTTTATTTGTCTTTTTAAATTGATGTGTATTTTAGCTGGTGCACTTTTAACTGATGATGTTTGTCTGTTAATTGTTGTTCCTTGCCTCAATCCATGGGGAGGGGTGGAAAGTAATAAACATTATTATTATTAATATTATCATTATTACTTTTTAATAATGAGAAATTATGAGTTACAATAAAATGCAACCGTGCTTGAAAATAGTTATTTTCAGGGGTCATGCAATGATAACTGACACCATTAATTTAACTAATTAGCTTTACCAGTAAATCTGCAAGTTCTGTTTGAAATATATAGACCTACGTTATTTGCAAATTGGCCTGTTTGCTACTTTCTGTTGCAGGGTACTGTGGGGTGTGTGTGCCTTCAGTGTAAGATGCAAACCACTGCATGTTGAATGATGTGAGCACATGGAGCTGACCAATCACAGCCCTGCAAGCCAGGCAGACATGCTGTCTCAGATATTCCAGATCAGAATGTTCTTTCTGTGACTCTGTTTACTGCTGACTCAGTTCTCACTATTCGGCATTGAGAATTACTAGAGATGGGAGTATGTCCATTCTTTCAGTTTTGATTGGCTGCCAGCTTAAATCAAAGCTAGGTCTTTAGTGTCAATTCAGTTTAAGATTTATTTAGTATCTTGTTTTCTGCTAGGTATTGCAAAAGTAAGCATGCAAAAGTAAGCATTGTCCCTGTACACATTAGATGGACATGACAGAAATGAGATGGGACTGGAGATCAGGGTTGCTCTGAGATTTTCTTGAGATTTTAGTGCAAGAACTCAGAGTAGCAAGGGGAGATGGGGGAACCTAGTAATTTTGGTTTAATGGCAGGATTCCTACCTGGATCTTTTCTACCTATTCTGCCTACTCAGTTTTTACACCATGCTTAGCCAGTGTTGTGTAGTAGTTTGAGTGTTGGAGTAAGACTCTGGTCATGGAAACCCACTGAGGGGGAAGCAGACGGGCGGCACGGGGCCACGCCGGGAAGCTGCGGAACAGGGCTGAGGTATCCGCACTCCTCAGCCCACGGCGCAGTGACCCAGACCCAGGAAGGAGTGCTAAAATAGCGCTCCTTCCACAAGACGCTGAAGGTGCACCGCAAAAAGCCTCTGCCGCCTCTTTGGCGCCTCTTCCGCTGCAGCGTGGGCGGACGCTGCAGCGGAAGTGCATCGTCAGAGCGCCGGCCATGCAGAGGGCCAGCCGCTCCAACGACATTTTCGGGAAGGGGTTGGGGCACCCAGCGTGAGGCTGCCCCTCCCCTTCTTGGCCTCAAAAATGGCGCTTTGTGCCATCTGCTTAGGCCCTGAGTGACCTGGGGAAAGTCACAATCTCTCAGCCTCAGAGGAAGGCAAAGGCAAACCCCCTCTGAACATACCTTTCCAAGAAAATCTCATGATAGGTTTACCTTAGGGTCACCACAAGTCAGAAAAAACTTGAAGGCACCCAACAACATGCCTTAATTGTGAATTTCATACAGGACTCTGGCTTCACTTTTGAAGAGAGTGATTTGGACTACCTGGAATTTGTCTAGCATAGTAAGCCATAATCAGATCCCGCACTCAGTGAAGGGCGATTTTATCTGTATAAACAATTTAATAGAATTTAATACCATGGGAAACTGAACAATGATCACACTCACACACTCACCCACACCACTTAAAGTGGAAAAGATGGAAGGGCACCTGAATGCACCCAAAGCAATATATCACTCAATGGCTCCTCATCATTTTTTTGTAGGCAAAATGAAAACTGAACTGTTCTCTGGGGTGGGTGTAGGTGTGGGTGGAATAAATACAATTCATGTTCTCTCAGGCAACTAGTGATGTCACTTCCTGATTGCTGTGATAACAAATCTACTGGGGCTTCATTAAAAATAGCAGCTTAATAATCTGTCAATCCTTCTAATTAGGAAATGCAGACAAAAGTGCATGTTTGCCTCATGTATATTTTTGTGTGTGTTCATTAATGACAGCAATAAATTCTGCACACAAGTGAAGCATTCTCCAAATGTTCTATGAGAAGCAGATAACATTTATTTCAGGTATAACAGGAATGCAGAGAAAGGAGTATATGAAAAAGAATAATGCAATCATATTTCTGAAAGGCTGTGGAATCTTGCCTATCGAGTAATACAAGGGGATTTACAATGCAGTGTTGTAGTTTGGAGTGCTCTTTTTAAGTTTTAATAGTTGATTCCCCCCAATTCCATTCCATTCCATTCCATTTCCACTCCCACCCACATCTCAACCTTTTACTCCCACAGCCACTTGCCATTTCATATCCACTGAACATGCTTAATTGTCCTTGAGGTATAATAGGTGGAGACTTTCCATCCACCTATTAGAGTTCTTCTCTAATTTCCTTGACTTCTGCAAACCTTGGAGTTTTTCAGAATCTCCTCTTTGCATGTCAGTAATGCTTCTGCTAAGGATATATCCTTCCACTCATTATCCCTCTAGGGAGTCATTCACACTGTGAAAAGGATGAATGTGGGATGAATCTCCATTGTTCACATGCATCCTGAATGCACCTGATTAAGTTTTTTTGGGGGAGAGTTGCCAATCCCCCAAATTTAATCTGGGATAATTGATATCAGGTCCCCCCCCCCACTGAGTTCTTTTTAAAGATCTGCATTGTTGGTAGTGTGAACTGATGTGAATAGACCCAAATAGACCCAAGAGAAAGTACTGCATGCCTTGAATGTGTTCCAAATACATTTGCATTGTCAACTCCATCTTTATTTGAATGTTTGCACATGTGAGCAACCAAACCTGCAGAGACATGCATTGATGCAGTTTCATAGTGTGAATACTAAACTCGGGAAGTGTGGAAATGTGTAAAAAAAAATGAATGTCTGAATGAGCCCTAGGTTTTCCATTCCTCCCCCTGCCCTTGGATAGTCAGTCAACATTTCACATGCCCAGTGACTATTGATCTTGCTTTCCATCTCTCCACCATGAGGTGTGTGTCTTTTTTCCATAATTTTCTTTGCACTTCTGCAAACCTAAGTGTTCCCACAAATATGGCAGATACTAGCTTCTTTCTGGCTCTATAAGTGCAGACATCCTTTCTTGAAATGACAATAGTATAGACTAGTATCATGTAGTATGGTACATTAATAGCTAATATTGCATATAGTGATTTTGAATAACAAAGTTATTCAACATCTCGACACGTAAAGCCTTCATTTAAAGAGATGTAGTATTACTTAGGTATATTTGTATTCTTAATAGCACTCGAAGATAGTATCAGTGATGCCACATCTTGTCTATGTAATTATTTGCAGTATTTTTATTCTACCCATAGTTCCTTCAAGTATGCTCGCTGACATTTGTTTTGGAAGCTTTAATTGACATGACTCGCAGCTTGCAGTGAAACTATATATGCCATTAAATGCACAATGGAGATATCAGATGCTGTGTGTGTGTGTGTGACACAGAAAGGGATAGGGAGAGTTTAGTGCTTTTCTTCCATGCTGCATTCCTGAAAAAGATTGCTAGGGATGTTCAGTTGCTTCAGAAATAAGACAGATGCTACGTAAAGCAATGTATGTGTGTAATACTCAGATCATTTTAAATTCAAACCAGTTTTGAATTTAAATACACTGATTGTCTAGGTTTCAGAACTGCTTCAGACTTTCAGACTGACCTTCTCTTCTTAGTGAGATTAATTTTTGTTAATACTATATGAATGGAAAATCTCAGCACAGAAAAAGGAGAAAGAGGAAGGTGTGTGAATGACAGCTTTGTGACTGATGTTTGTGCTTTCCAATCAGGGAAAACTTAGCCACATGACAGAATGAAGTAGAACAATGTCTCTCTGATGCTGTTTCAGATATTTCTTTGCACTGGGTTCCTTGTCTGCCTATTTATTAGAAGAAGCAAAAGAGTCATTTCCTCCAAAAAATGACTCCTTGAAGTTGATAATTGCTTGTTATTTACATATTCTCTTTTATTCTTCCTGTTCCTTCCTTCAAGACCAACAATTTTCTAAGATCCAATCCAAGTTATTTAAGACATATTATGTGATAAGAAATCTTAATCACAATTCAACGTTCTGGAGATAACCTTCTGACATACAAATTAGCAATATTCAAAAACAGTTGGAGAATACTTCAGCTCTTCAGTACACTCTGACACTGACCCTGAAGTGACTTGCTGTTGTTGTTAAATGCTGTCAAGTTGTCTTTAATGTATGTCGATTTCATGAGTGAGAGACTGCAAAGTCACCTTGTCATCAACAGCCCTGTTTGGGTTGTGTAGACTCAGGGCTATAGTTTCCTTGATTTATTCTATACATCTGGAATAGAGTCTTCCTCTTTTCCTACTGCCTTCTACCTTACCAAACATTATTGTCTTTTCTAGTGAGTCACATCTTCTCCTGATATGACCAAAGTATGATATTCTCAGTTTAGTCATCTTAGGGCCTTGGCAGACGACTAATAAAGTCGTCTCCGAGGCAGGGAAGAGGAGGGGCAGCCGCACAAGCGGCGCCCCTTCCTCCTCCCGAGGTTGCCCTCGGATCTGCCGGCCCTCCGCATGGCCGGCGCTCCGAGGGCAACCTCCCGCCGCAGCGTCCACACACGCTGCGGCGGAAAAGTCAGGGAAAGTGCGCCCTACGCATTTAGGGCGCACTTTCCCTGACTTCTGAAAGGAGTGCTATTTTTGTGCTCCTTTCAGAGGCACCGACGGTGCGCCTCGGTGCGGCTGCCGCGGTCCCGCAGCACACCGTCCCAGGGCATCCTGGACGCCCTGGTCTGCTTAGGGGGTTAGCTAGTAGGGAAAGTTCAGGCTTCATTCACTCTAGGACCCATTAATTTGGTTTTTTATAAGTCTGCATTATCTGAAGAACTCTTTTTCAGCACGACATTTCAAATGAATTGATTCTCTTCCTACCAGCTTTCTTCACTGAAATGCAATGCAAAGAGACTTCCAAGTGGAAATTACAGCAAGATATCTACAGCCCCACACCCCAGCATGGGGCAGCCATGTAAACATATGTTAGAGGAAAATAAAGTTTAAATGAGACACCACACTGCTGGCTTTGCTGAGATATTGATTTTTCTCCTAGCCCTCTTAAAAGATGCTGAAAATGCTACTCTTGTTTTGCAACCTTGGAGTTGGGGAAATGTGTCAAATTGGGAGGCAATTCAATTCCCAACTCTTAAATTTTCCCTGTTCTTGTAGATTTCTTCTTACTCATGTAACAGGATCAACAGCAACAATGCTTTAGGTAGGGTGCTCAGAGCATGAATTAATATATATTGCTTATTGTAATTATTACAACCCTATATGCTGAGGTAGAATTATTCCCCTACTCCTATTGTTGATGGGGCAATAGCAAAATAAGATGCATGCAATTGCAAATAAATATATATAGCAGTAGAAGTAGGTAAAGGTAAAGGTATTCCCTGTTGACAAGGTTGTCAAGTTGTGTCTGACTGTAGTGGGGAATATCTCCGTTACTAAGCCAAAGAGCCAGCATTGTCAGAGACTACTCTATGATCATGTGGCTAGCATGACTGCACAGAACGTTGTTTACCTTCCCACCAAAGTGGTACCTATTTATCTACTTGCATTTGCATGCTTTTGAACTTCTAGGTTGGCAGAAGCTGGGACTAGTGACAGGAGCTCACCCCATCATGAAGCATACAAACTAAAAAAACTCCATTTCAGCATTTTGAGAACAACAGTTTGGTACAGGTTTGCAAATAAACTTGCTATTAATCTTTTGAGGAATGTCTCTTGAAACTTTGAAGAAGTTTTGCTTTCATGTGATACCAATAATCTGAGGGTGATAAAGTTTGAGTAAATTATTGCTTTTAATGCCAGAGGCAGATAAGAAGCAAACCTTATCCCCAAGCTTCATTCCAGGAGGTTCTGAGACTCAAGAAATAGCAAAGAAAATTTATACCTTTTTGAAAACAACTTCTTCCCATTCCTAACTTCACCAGGTAGTTGAAAAACATGCATTTAATCCACATGTATTTTAACATCTCTTGTGAAAACCTCAGGGAATTCAACATATCTTGCAATCATCAACCATGCTTCTAACTTGCCATAATAATCACACTATCCAGACTCTAGGTTGTTGTTTTTTAAAAAACTACAGCAGAAATAAGGACAGATTTTCTTGTTATGAGCCTGTTTGTGTATTAAGATTATATCTGCAGGATCTCCTCATCTACCATTGGATGTAAGACAAGTGCAGAATCTTTTCACAGATGGTGTACTGCTTGTGGAAACCTCAGCACTTTACAAACATTAATATATTAAACACTTCACCTGCATGATGCAAAGTAAGAAGGCTATGGTTCTCAAGATTTCAATCAATCAATCAATCAATCAATCAATCAATCAATCAATCAATCTTTTGCAAGACTACACTGATTTATGTGATGGAACAGTTGAAATCTAATAATAGGAGCCAGAAGAATCAAAATTAAGAGCCCAAGGCATATCTAATGGTGTGCTTCTGTTCCTCCTGTAGCCCAGCCCTTGAAAAACAGCTTTGAAAGAGCTGAAAAAGGTTCTGGAGCAGGTTTATGATGCCAGGAAAGAGCTGTATGGGAGAGGAGAAGAAACTCCCAATCCTACAACTAGTGTCATGCTGGATTTAGATTCCTGATCTAATCCTGGATTTCCTTCTAGTTAATCACTAGTCAGGATTGGTCAGGAAAAACAACAGAACTCTTCAGGTTCACAGTGACAATCTCTTTTGTACTGCTGTTGTTCTTGCATGATAGGGGAGAGTACAGACTTGCTGGAAAAATGGTGATTTCTTCTACAGTCAGAGAAGATTATTGCATGCCTTAAATAATGCACCTTACATTGGCTTCGCATGCCAGAGAGGGAACATATGCCACAGGTTCCCCAACGTGGTTATAGAATCTTCTAAGGTAGAAAATGCTTTGCAAGTGTTGTTTCCTTGCATTCTGCTTTTGCTCAGGAAGAAAGAAAGGTCTAGCTTGTTGCAGTGATCCTTGCACATTGTAACCCCCGCTCACTCCATCTATCAGTGTCAGAGGCTAGGGCAGTGGTTTTGCCTCTACCATAACTCCATGAGTGAGGAATCAGACCCTGGTCTCCAAAGTCATAATACAATGCTGAAACCATGCTGGCTCCCATATATACACTTTATTGTTGTGTGCCTTTAAGTCATTTCTGACTTATGGCAACCCTAAGGTGACCTTTTCATGTGGTTGTCTGGGTTTGAGTGTGTGTAACTTGCCCAAGGTAATGCAGCAGGTTCCCATGGTCAAGCAGGGAATGGAACCGTAGTTTCCAGAGCCTTAAGGCCGATGCAGACGGCCCCTAAGGGGTGGCTCTGTGCCACCCCTGGGAGTGCCGGATTGGGGCCGTGGCAACCACATGCTATGGCCCCGATCTGGCATCAGGGTGGCACTGGGCAGAGTTGGGGCAGCTGGCATGCAGTCGCCCTGCCCAAACTCCACCCCCAGGTCAGCCCTTTAGGCTGGCCGGTCTGCATCGGCCCTTAGTCCAATGCTGAAACCATGACACCATGACACTAGGGCCATTATTGGTTTATATGCAGAGTGGCATCCTTGAACATCCTAAATTAGGAAATTTACCTAGCATTTCCTGTATTGATGTTGATAATTTTG
This sequence comes from Phrynosoma platyrhinos, assembly GCA_020142125.1. NCBI lineage: Eukaryota > Metazoa > Chordata > Lepidosauria > Squamata > Phrynosomatidae > Phrynosoma > Phrynosoma platyrhinos. Next base: position 185,043,191 of record CM034703.1, read on the forward strand.
CTTATGATTTGAATGGATCAGAAGTTTCAGTGGTAGCACTTTTGGTGCTTAACATGTGTTTTTACACTAACGTGCACATGAAATGAACCAAAACACCAATATCCAGTTTGGTTAAAAAACAAAGAATTCATTTGGGAGCAAGAATCAAAACAACAGCAACAATTTTGTTGATCATAACATCTGGTAACATTATTGGAAAGGACAATTTTTACCAGGTAGTATAGAGGTTTGAATGTTGACTCTGGAGATCAGGGTTCAGTTCCCCACTTGTGCATAAAAACCAACTGGATTATCTTGGGCAAGTCATACTGTCTCAGCCTCAGAGGATATCAATGGTAAACCCCCTCTTAACAAACATGTCAAGAAAATGATATGATAGGCTCGCCTTAGGGTTGCCATAAGTAAAAAATGAATTAGAGACACACAACATTTTTTTTTTTGGCAAATTCAACAGAAGTAAGTAAAACCTTGCCTGCAGATATTGCTCAAAAGTAGGAAGGAGGCAGATTAATTGAAAGGTTGACTATTGTTCTCCGAAGGGTCGTGTTGAAAGAACTAGACATACAGTTTCATCTAAAAAGTGCTTTGTGACTAACAACTTCCCAGAAACTAGCAGTTTGTCTGAATTTACTGTCATTCCTAGCCAAGGTGTGCTAAGGTGAGCCAGTACTTATTTTAGCATTCTTTAAAGGGCATCATGTCTGTATTAGTTCATACAGGTTTCCGGTGCCCAAAAAACAGAAGGGAAAATATTATTCTTTATGGTCTGAAAATAGCACACCAGACAAGTTTTTTTAAAAAAAAAATGTAGAGAAAAATGAGTGTAAATAGCAAAACAAAGTTCCATACTGATGAGAAATCTTTAACATGCTTTTCAACAATAATTGTTCAGCAATAGTTGTTCCACACAGAGCCTTTATTGTTTGAAAAAGATCACCAAATGATCAACCATTCCATTTTCATAGTTATCCCATTCACTTACCTCATTTTTTGAACAGAGTCAGTACTATCTTCTGCAAGAAAACAGGGCTCTTTTTTATTGACTTCTTTAAGAGTACAGCCATGTTAGCCTGGATCAATATGCAAAAAGATCTTGTAGCAACAGCGTCTTGGAGAACCTCTTCCTGAACACGTCATGGGAGAGCCCATCACTCCACACGACGGGCGCTCCGATGACGTCCTTCTGCTGCAGTGTCCGGACATGCTGCGACGGAAGAGATCTGAAGAGGTGCCCAACGCCTCTTGTGGCGCACCTTCAGTGCCTTCCAGGGCCCGAAAAGAAGCGGATCAGGGCCGAGGAGTGTGGCGAAAACAAGTTTCGGTTTATTTTCGGGATTTGTCATTTCCAGTTTATTATCGCTTTGTGGTCCACGTGTGATAACGTCCTAAGACAAATTTCGGGGAGCTAGCCACACAGTTCTCCCTTTTGAACACACCCTGGTACAATAAATTGCATTGTGCATGGGCACACGGCCTTGGTCACTCCTGGTTTTTTCCCTATGTTCCCCATGTCTGTGAATGTATGTATTCCTGAACTCCTTCTCCTAACCTCATATTATTGTAGCTATGAAGGGCAGTCTACACACACACATAATAACCCACTCAAAACTGGGATAAATCCCCACTTTTTTCTCCAGATTAAAGTCCTGAGGCAAGGAAAAGGTCTAAATTCAGCCTCAATTGTTCTGTCATTTGGACAGCTTGCTGTGAAAACTAGGTGAGACAGTTGTAGTTGACTTCTGTAGACATGCCCTAAGAGAAAGAAAGTGGAAGCATAAACTTCTGTAAGTCTGCATCATCAGATGGTGAAGTAGACTTAAGTTTATGAAAATGTCTTTTTTTTAGTGGTGAAACACATAGTCAAAAAAGTGTGTGTGTGGGGGGGGAGGAAGCAAAAAGGTGAAAGTGCAACAACTCCAATGTTTGTAATTACAATATACACAAACCTTACAGTCCAACAGGGGGTCAGAGGGTGAAGGGGGAGTGAAGGAGGCATGTAGAGGGGCCTCCATGATTGTGCTTTGCTAATGTATCACTTGGCACACTGATGTGCCACAACCTGTACCAGTGGTACATCACATGTTGAACTGGGTGGCTGATCAAAGCAGTGGCCATCCAATGGGATGGCATCTGGGGAGGATGTGGTAGGTTATTAAATGTTGCAGGTGGTGTGTTTGGGCAACAGTGTGCATACGTGCTGGGGAAGGTGACAATAAAAAATGATGCAGTGTGGATTGTTGCCATGCTGTAGGGACTGCCCATGGGTGTTTGGCCTGCCTTGGGAAACAGCTGTGCAGACAATGGGGGTTTGACCCACTTTTGGAAAATGCAGGATCAAGCCACTTTTTCATTCTGTCTGCTTTGGTCCTTAGAGTCTCAAAGGTGCTAGAAGATCCCTTTGCATTCTTTTTGAGCAATAGTGGCAATGTATGCTATTAAAGCTCCTGTTTAACTGTTGGACTGTCCTTGAGTGTGGTCAATACCACACTATACTGTTATAGTACTATTATGCCATTTATACTACTAAGGCTGCCTCCTGTGGAATCTAGAGTATGTAATTTAGTGAGGCCTAAGAGGTCTCTGGTTGGGAATTCTAAATGCCCCTCCCTAAACTGTAAACCCCAGGATTCCACAGGAGGCAGTCATAGAAGTTAGTGCAATAACAACACTAAGATTGCTGTGGGCCTTCAAGTCATTTCTAACTTATGGTTACTTTAATGCAACCTTATCATGGGTTTTTCTTGGCAAGATTTGTTCAGAGTAGGTTTGCCTTTGCCTTACCTGAGGCCAAAGGCACCCAGTGGGTTTCCATGGCTGAGTGGGGATTCAAATGCTAATCTCCCTGTGTCCTAGTCCAACATTCAGATTAGTAGACTCATAGAATCATAGAGTTGGAAGAAACCACAAGAGCCATCCAGTCCAACCCCATGCCATGCAAAAAGTCAAAATCAAAGCATTCCTGACAGATGGCCATCCAGCCTCTGTTTACAGACCTCCAAAGAAGGGAGTGTGTTCTACTGTAGAACAGCTCTTACTGTCAGGAAGTTCCTCCTAATGTTGAGGGGAATCTCTTTTCCTGTAACTTGCATCCATTTTTCTGGGTCCTGTTTACTGGAGCAGCAGAAAACAAGCTAGCGCCCTCCTCAATATGACATCCCTTCAAATATTTAAGCAAGGCTATCATATCACATCTGTCTCTTTTCTGGGCTAAGTCGTTCCTCATAGGGCATGGTTTCCAGACCCTTCACCATTTTAGTCACCCTCCTCTGGACACGCTCCAGTTTTTCAACATCCTTTTTGAATTATGGTGCCCAGAACTGGACACAGTATTCCAGGTGGGGCCTGACCAGAGCAGAATAGAGTGGCACTATTACTTCCCTTGATCTAGACACTATACTTCTATTGATGTAGCCTAAAATCGTATTGGCCTTTTTACTGCTGCATCACACTGTTGACTCATGTTCAACTTGTGGTCTACTAGGACTCCTAGATCCCTTTCACATGTGGTCATGTTCAGCCAGGTGTCCCCCATTCTATATCTATGCATTTCATTTTTCCACCCTAAGTGTAGTACCTTACATTTCTCTGTGTTTAAATTCATTTTGTTAGCTTTGGCCCAGGTTTCTAATATATTAAGGTCATTTTGAATTTTCATCCTGTCCTCTGGGGTATTAGGTAATCCTCCTAATTTGGTGTCATCTGCAACAGCAATTTGATACCTCTTCAAGTATCATGGCTCCATCCTAGTGAATCCTGGGGTTTAGTAGAGTGATATTTTGAATTCTCAGCCAGAAAGTGCTAGTACTTTATTCAGGGTGGGGGAGTGGATTATAGCTTTCTAGCAGATAATTCAAAGTTCCTAATAGTAATGCAAATAATTGTTTTGTTGCTGTTGTGTGCTTTCAAGTCATTTCCTACTTACAGCAACCCTAAAGCAAACCTATCATGGGGTTTTCTTGGTAAGATTGGGAGGTTTGCCAGTAACCTCCCCTGAGGCTGAGAACATTTCACTTTCCCAAAGTCACTCAGTGGATTTCATGGTCAAACTGGGAATCAAACTCTAGTCTTCAGAGTTGTAGTCCAGCACGCAAACTACTATGTCACACTTATGCTCAATAGGGAAAGGACTATCTTTATCTTATCTGTGATGGATAAGAGCCGAGGAAATCAAAGAATGAGGAAAATAATTAAAGTGAAGGTGGACATTGCATTCTTCTTCTTTGGCTGGATGCCAAAGAAGGTGTGTAGACTGGGATTGGGGCCACAAAGTGTGTTTGCTGAGGCCCTGATCCAGCATTCTTAGGGGTCCCTTAGGGGCCATCTGTATGGCCCCTTTGAGTACACTGCAATATTTCTCCTGACACTACTCATACTTCCCCAGAAAACATTCATCGGAAGCTTGTTTTGGTAACCACAAAATGATCACAATGTCAGTACCCATAATATCAACACAATATCAGAATAATTAATAGGTTTTCCAAGGGCAGAAAGGTGTTTTTTTTAAAGTAATTATTAATTAATTGGTTGTAATTGACATTCTGAGATCACAAAAACCAGTTAGCTGTTGAAAAGATTTACAGTTTTAAAATGTAACAGTTGATTATCTATTTCCCCAAAATAATTAAAATTAGAACATAAATGGAAGCCTATCGCAAGCCTTCATTTGGATGATATGATGTATTTCCTCCACTTTTTAGTAACTTTAAACCTCTATATCTATGAAAATAACTAAAAGTTACAGTTACGCTTACAATTTAATACTCTAAAAGTTACAGTGTCAAGATAACAAAGCTATATCATCGTTATTGGGAAAACTAATTAAATACAAGCAACTAGTAATTTAAACATATTATAAGAAAAGCAGGCCTGGGCAAAGAAGAAGGAGGAGTGAAAATAGGAGGAAGGAATATGAACAATCTAAGGACGTTATCACATGTGGGCCAAAAAGTGAAAATAAAGTGGAAATGAGGCATTCCGAAAATAAACAGAAAATAAACCTCAATTCCGCAAACGTCATTACCTTAATTGCGAATTTACAGTAAGCGCATTGAATGTCCACATACAAGTGAAAAAAGCCCGTAAATGAACTAGAAATGAGCTTCTTGCACATGTGCAGAT
>CM034703.1:185048408-185065184 GCA_020142125.1 Phrynosoma platyrhinos
TGTGGATTAACCAGCAGATTTGCCCCCGTGTGATAACGTCCTAAGATACGTAGATGACACCATAGTATTAGCAGAAAACCTCACCGACCTGGAACACCTACTAAGGAAGATCAAAGAGGAAATGTAAAGGAAGGCCTACAGTTGAACATAAAGAAAACAAAAATAATGACCACAGAGAATCTACACAAATCTAACCTAGACAATGAGGAAATAGAAATAGTAAAAGAATTTTCATACCTGGGATCAAACATTGATAGGAACAGGGACTACAGTCAGGAAATCAGAAGAAGATTAAGAATGGAGATAACAGCTATGAAAGAACTAGAAAAGATTCTAAAGTGCAGATATACAACCCAACACAAAAGTCAGAATCATACAAGCCATCATATTCCCTATTACCATGTATGGATGTGAAAGCTGGACAATTAAGAAAGAAGATAGGAAGAAAATCAATACATTTGAGATGTGATGCTTCCGCTGATATGCCAGCTGTGCCCTTTTCTGGAAGTAAGGGATTTTGAGACTGTTGTTCATGCACTGGTAACCTCACTCCTAGATTTCTGCAACAAGCTCTACATGGGGCTACCCTTGTGCTTGGTTAGGAAACTACAGCTGGTGCAAAATATGACAGCAAGATTAGTATCAGGAACATCTTGGAGCGACCACATTACTCCAGTATTAAGGTCCCTCCATTGGCTGCCTATCAGCTTCTGGGCTCAGTACAAGGTGTTGGTTATTAACTTTAAAGCCCTAAATGGCTTGGGTCTGAACTATCTTAGGGACCGCCTCCTCCTCTATAATTCTCCCCGCACTCTCCGGTCCTCTGGGAGGAATTTGCTGCAGCCTCAAAAATCTAGGCTTTCAGCTATCTCCCAGAGGGCTTTTTCTGTTGTTGCCCAAATTGTGGAACGGCCTGCCGGACGAGATCCACCAATTAACATCTTTAGACAGCTTCCGGCAGGCCTTTCCAGGATAGAATATCCTGGCCTCAAGCCCCTCCTTTCCTCAGAGCAGCCCCATCTGCCTCCCCAAAAACCATTTATTATACTGCCACTGTTCTTTGTTGTCGTATTGTATTTTGTGAGTGTTGTTTTAATTTTGTCCATTTTTAACTTGTAATAGATTTAATAACTTTTTAAGGGGTGGGTGGGATATAATTTGTTTTTACTGTTGTATTGCATTTTTATTGTAAGCCCCCCCAATTGATCTCAAAGGGGCGGGGTATAAATAAATTTTATTATTATTATTTTATTATTATGGAGAAGAGTGTTGAGGATCCCATGGACAGTCAAAAGGACAAACAAATGGGTCCTAGAGCAGATCAAGCTGGAAATTTCCCTGGAAGCCAAGATGATAAAACTTAGGCTGTCATAATTTGGACACATCATGAGAAGGGAAGAAAAAATAATAATGCTAGGAAAGGTGGAGGGAAGTAATAAGAGAGGAAGGCCACATGCTAGATGGATGGACTCCATTAAGGAGGTCATGGGTGTGGGTTTGCAGGAATTAAGCAGAGCTGTGGAGGACAGAGGAACTTGGAGATGTCTCATCCATGGGTCAAAATCAAGCTGAGGGCAGCTAACAACAACAACAACAACCACAACAAAGTAATTTCTAACTAGCGATTCCCAAATCTTTCCAGGATCTGTTGTCCTCCAGAAGTTAGAGTCTTAGCCAGTCATTCACGTTTAATACAGTCTGATCTCTGTGTAGCTTTCTATCCTTCACTGGCAGAACTGAGAATACCACCTTTGCCTCAAACCCCTTCAGCTTCCTGCCCCAAGATTCATAGTCAGATGTGATCTGCTTAAAAGTGTTCTTCGCTATGTCATTGGTGACCACATAAATAAGGAGAAAGTGGTACCAATCTTGATATGTTTTGGCAAGTTGTCAGTGACATCCTCGATACATGTGCCAGGAAGACAACACACTTCTTAATTCATATTGTTAGGCTGGCACACAGGTACAGTACTTCTATAAGCCACTAGCTCCCCCCTCTCCTCCTTGTGGTTGGTAGTTATTTTAACTCCTTCTTTGGCATGCAGTATCCCCTGTTGCTGATTTCCTGTTTGAGCATTTTCACTGCTATTAAATTCCTGAAGATGTAGAAAGCAAATGCTTAGTTGGAGTGGTTCTGAATCCCATCTATGTGGCCTGTTCCCAACAGTGACTTTCTTCCAGGGTGTTTCTACACTGTTATAAGCCTCTTTATTTTCCTTGGCATTTTCTTCCTGTTGGTTTTGTATGATCAATTCTCCCTGTGTTCTATCCAGGAAGTCCTCTTCTCTGATGCATTGAAGGGACTCAACATGTAGCTGTGGTACATTGACTTTCTCTTTCAAAAGAGCTACCAATTTGCACTTTCTGTACGTGTAGTTGGTGATGTTTTCTGGGCAGAAGACAAACATTACACATGAAATACAGCAGACAACAATATATCTACCTCCATCTTGCAGTTATTTCTTTCCCCTTCCTCCTTTCTCTACAGAACTACATTGCTTCTCAGTTTTCCCTATATCCCTTCAAATCTTCTTCCAAGACAGCTCTGTCATTCTCATGAAGTTTAGCAGCACTGACCCAATTGCTCCAGGGCTGCCCCAGCACTGCTTCCAGGCTAGGCAGGGACCAACACCCCTTGATGGATGTCTTTGCTTTGCTAGTATTAGGGGTTGTACTGGCAGAGATCAAGATTTCCTCTAATCAAGAAACCTGTTCTTTGATCATTTTTTTTTTATTTTACAATGGGTCCTTGGTATACACTGGAGTTTGGTTCCAGGATTCCCCCATGGATACCAAAATCTCTGGATGCTCAAGTCTCATTAAATACAATTTTAGTAAAATCATGTGTCCCTTATATAAAATAGCAAAACCAGGGCTCGCTTTTTGGAATTTATGTAGATTTTAAAATAATTTTAAAGCCATGGATAGTTGAATCCATGGATAAATAATTTGTGGATAAAGAAGGCTGACTGTATTTTTGCATATTCTTTCCATCATTTGTCTTTTCACCAAATGCTTATTTTATCTTTCATTTCCCCCCCCCCCCCCACATTCTTTCAGGTTAGGAAAATGATTTAACAATGCAGCCAGGGAGAACAGAATTGAGAAGGAGTTTAAAATCTGTTTTGGAAAATCATTAAAAATCCACACTGTTTCTAAATATCCTGTTATAAAACTCTATGATGCAGGAGACAAACAATAAGAACAAAATTCCATCATTGGCAACCACAATCCCCCTGGTTGGCCTAATAGAGTCATGTTGCCTGCATGGGTGGTCAACATCTCCCATGTTTACAATGATAAGCCCCGTGCCATCTCTATTCAGAATTAGAAATGCTAATAGGTCAAATGTGAGGTATACTTCCTATTAACTAAAAGTAACAAATGCTAGGAGACGAACAGAGATAATGATGATTAATGAAATGACTAGCTTTTTCTATTGAAGTTCCTATTTATGGCTTATTTGGGAGTGAAGCAGCAACAGAACTTGCCACCCACCTGACTTCAGCATGAAGATTATTTGCAGAGGAATAATGCCCCTATCCAGGATGATGAGAAGAAGGCAGATATGACATGAAACAGCACCCATTTCAGCAATACATCTTGCCAAGTTGTTTGTTTCTACAAGGAGAAAGAGAACTTAAGCAGGCTAGCTGAACAGAGGTTAGTTCTCATACCTGTTTAGGGCAACATTTTCCTTGTTAGTCCTCATTAAAATTTTGATTTTGTTCTTGGAACTCATACTGGGTACTGCAGAATGAAACAAAGAAAACAAGAAACAAATGAGCTTAGGAATCAAATGATGTCATGGTAAAAACTAAAAGAAGAAGCTGTGGTTGCATAGTGGATGGTAAAATGAGAATGCTGATGTTCAAATTTTGTTCCCACCCTAGGATCTCTCTTGTAGGGATGTAAATCCTTGACTTACATAGGAGATAAATAATTGTAATACTTTCCCCCCCACCATGGCATAGATACACAACTATTCCTCTGCAGTATTTGCCCCATATTTGAATGCCCCAAAATGTTGCAGAGAAATTATTGTCTAGAAATAATTGGTGGGTTTTTGGATGGAAGGGGCTCAAAAATGCATTTTCTGTGCAGAAAACAGACTTTTTGTGCTCTGTACATTTCAGGATGTTCAAATACAAATCCTAAAAAGGAATAATTGTGAAGCATTTGGGCCTAAAGGAACCAGGCCCTATCTGCTCTTGGTAGCTAAGCAGAGTCAGCTCTGATTAGTATTTGGATGGGAGATTGCCAATGAATACCAGGTGATGTAGAGTATATTTCAGAAGAGGAAACTGGCAAAAACCTCCTCTGAGAAGGTTGCCTAGGAAACTCCTATGAAATTCATGAATTTGCTATAAACCATTAAGAGACTTGAAGGCGTATACACACATACATATTTTGCTCTGGTCTGGTCTTCCCAACAGGGTTTCCCAACTGTCGGGGATCCCCTTTTCCCATCCTGGGAATGAATAATAATGAATATTTTCCCCATCCCTACTCCACTGACTCTCCTATCCAACAAAAGAGTTATTTTAATATGTTATCTTCAGAAATCCTTTCAGTTTTGGCTTTATACATGCTGATATTGGCAAGCACAGGAAGTAGTTTTGTTATGAGGTAGACCCCTGATCCATCTAATTAAGTATTGTATACCCTGACCAGAAGTGGCTCTACATATGCTGGATTCCAAGGAAACATATTCTTTGGATCGTAAATGGACATTAAATTTCCTTGGCTTGCAAAAATTTCCAGTGACTGCATGGCCAAAGGGGGAGAAGTCAGCCTGCAATAACCCTCCCTTAACATCTGAACTGAGATCAGAAACAGAAAATGCAGGCCTAAGATTAACATCTTCATTTTTTTCCTCTTGTTTGCCTGATGAAAAAGCCAGTGTGACTTTGAAAGCTTGCAACATGTAATTGTGCATTTTGGTTGGCCCAATAAAATTATTGGGCCTCTGCAGACCGGCTCAAAGGGCTGGCTTGGAAGCATATTTGGGTTGGCTGCCCCAACCCCATGGCACGTCCGACCTGACACTGTGCACCATTATGCATGGCGCGTGGCATCAGAATGCCCTTCCAGCTCTTTTTGGGGTGGTAAAAGGGAGGATTGGGGCTGCAGCATGGGGTTGCTGCAACCCCAATCCACTGCTACCTGGGGCAGCCCAGAGCCGCCCATTTGCAGTCCCCCATTGTTTGGGTTATTGGATTTGCTATATGGCTAACATGGCTACCCCAGATGTTGTAATAATAATAATAATAATAATAATAATAATAATAATAATAATAATAATAATATAACAACAACAACAATAGATATTGTGTAACACAATGTTCCTTAAACAATGCATATGTACTAATGATATATGCCATAGTGCATGTGCTGAGAGCCAGCATGGTGTAGTGGTTTGAACATTGGATTATGACTCTGGAGACCAGGGTTCAAATCACCATTCAGCCATGAAACCCACTGAATGACCTTGTGCAACTCATACTCTCTGAGCCTCAGAGAATGGCAATAGCAAACCGCTTCTGAACGAATATTGCCAAGAAAACCTTAGGGCCACTGTAAGTCAAAAATGACTTGGAGGCACACAACAAGTAAATGTGCTAAAAATATAATGTGTGCACCTTAGATTTTCTGTACCAGAATGATGCTGAATCAGTGTATGTGCAGCATGAATATGTATGCAACAGTGCCTGTACAAAAAGCATAATGTATGCATTTATATACATCTATGCATATTTGTATGTATACATGCATGTTTCCTCTCTATTTAAGGAACATTCTTTTCTTTTTATTATAGTAGAATTGTTACAGTAGAACTGTTAGAAACTCTCTTCCCTATCAAAGAGAAGCACAGTGTGATGTAATGGACAAGCTGTGATTTTTTTTCCTGACTCGTGTCTGAGTTCAGTTGCCTTGTCAAGGTCTAGGATGGCCAACTACTCCATGGTATCTGGGAGGAACAGCCTCCATTTTTAAAGGGTGTCCTATGACTTGACCAAATGAGTGCTTTTGAAGGAGCAGAGGCTGAGGTGTGTGTGCATGCATCTTTTCAGGACAGGTGGGGACAAAATGAATCCTTGGGGTTACATTAAGCTGCAAGGCTGTTTTGAATCTCCTAACCCCTCCAAATATCTCTACCTCAAGACCCAATTAGCTTTCTTAGACCCATCCAGGACCAACAATTTTCATAGGTTTAAAAGCAATGGGTCACTAGGGGTGTGTGGGGGGTCTGGGGGGTGCAGACCACACCAGGTGACACCTTAAGAGTCAATTACTGACATCACTGCTCCTCCAACACCTGTATTTGGGCAGAAACAGACTGTGGTATTTGCCTGTATCTCTTTAAAATGCTGAAGAGATGGTGTGAATGGGGTGAGGGTCAGTGGGAGTAGGAAGGAGTGGCACCAGGTGTTTTTTTTAAATAATTAAAATTTCAAATTTCAAAATTTAATTTTAAAATTATTTTTTAAAAATTACATATTTATTTTAAAAATTATTTAAAAACATCACATTTTACCAAATTTTTCATTTTAATCACATGAAACCATGTACACACAAACACATTTATTCTGTGCATATGATATTGTAAAGATAATTTGAATTTTACCAATTGTTTATGTCATAGCTGTTACCATTAGATTCTGTGATATATGGGAATTTCAATTTAGTCATACATTAGTACAAAAAAACTTTACTAAGGATTTTGTACAGGTGTAGTATGGGGGAAGGTCAATGAAGGGGTGACACCATGAGTTAGCACACTGGGTGACACAAACCCTAGTGACGCCACAGCTTAAAAGTGGGTTCCTATACGGTATCTTCAAATATACCCCCCTTCAACACCATAAATGGATTTCTGGACACTTCTGGTTTTGTTGTTCCCTCATTTTTGTCTAGTGTCTGTGCCCCCCCCCCAATTATTAGGGACATAAAACATCCCTCAAGCCACAACCCTTGATTTAGAACCTTCTCTTCTTTTCTCAGCTGTCCAGCTTTCACTAGGTCAAGAAAAAGGGAAGGAAAAAGACACGTATAATTTGGGTTGCTTCTTAAGCTAAAGCCTTAATGGCATTCATCTTGACTCTTTCTGCAGGCCCTACAGGCTCAAGACCACCTTCACAGTCTTAGGAATTTGTTCCTGTTATGCATAACTTCTGTGTTGATTCTTCTGGTAATCTGATGACAGAACCAACAATGGATTTTAAATATGAGAGAACCTTGGGGCTTATGCATAACACATTATTTATGGTACTATCTTATCCTGGCAGTGTTATATAAAAGGTTATAAATAAGTGACAGATGCCTGCCTTGGAAGCTGATGGACTTTTCTTTATTTCTTTAAAGAAATCACAGTGATCCTTGTAAAGTAACTTCCCCTCTGTGTTTAAACAGGAGGTGTATTCTTCTTACTGTCTTCTCTTCTTGCATTCTTTCCCTCCTCGGCAGCAATCCCTCTAATATAATCATCCCCCACTTCTCCTTCCCTCCCAATTAAGCCTCAGATTTCAGTGATACATACAAATGAGATGTGATACTTACTATATTGTTGTGATACTTACTATATTGTGGTTTAAGTATGACTCTTGACATCGGGGTTTGATTCCCAACTTGCCCATGAAACCCACTGGCTGGCTTTGGGCAATTCACATGCTCTCAGCCTTGGGAGAAGGCAATGGCAAATCTCTGGACAAATGATAGGTTAACCTTATGGTTGCCATAGATTACAAATGACTTAAAGGCACACACCATCACCAACAAAGATGAACTTATCACAGGGTTTTCTTGTCAAGTTTATTCAGAGGGGATTTGCTATTGCCATTATTTGAGGGTGAGAGAGTAAGACATGCCCAAGGTCACACAGTGGCCTCATATGACCAAGCCAGGATTCAAACCCTGGTCTCCAGAGTCATAGTGTAATGTTCAAACCACTACACTATGCTGACTGTATACAGTGATGTCTCACACCAGGGTGTCACCCAGTGCATGGGGTGGGGCTTCAGGGGGTGGAGCCAAAAGGACACACCCTCACCTCCCTGCCAAGCACAGCTTAATATGCTAGTAAACCCACACCAAGCAGCCTTGGGCCTCCCTTTCCCTTCCCGGCGTGGCTTGACATGTATTTTATATCTTATTTATTTCTTGTGATGTAAGTTCATTTGCATGAAGGGGCATTGTAAGGCTGGGCAGGGAAGAAGGGGCACCCTGGATCTCCTTTTCCCTGTCTGGTGCATCTTTACATGTGAGTGAAGCTGCACAGGGCAGGGAGGAAGGTGTGGTCTCAGCCTCTCCCTCCCTGCTGCATGCCATGGTGTGGAGCAGGGAGGTGGGGAGGCCTGCACAGCTGGGTGTCACCCCTCTTCTGGGGTGTCACCTGGTGCAGTCCACATCCTTCACACCTCCTTAATGACACTACTGGCTCTATATACATGAGTTAAATGTGTGCATAACATTCCAACAAGGGGGGATATCTATAATGTTTCAAAGGTCCTTTGGAGCAAATGGCTGGATGCCTGCAGACATTTACAAAATGTTAGTTATATTAGTTATGTCTGAGCATTAATTTAGCAGATACTGTACATTTTGGCCCTTGGGTGCTCTGGAACAAAATCCGTTTACATCGCTAGTTGTAGAGCCTTGCCTTAGCACTGAAATAATTATCATTAGTACTGCATATCTCTATGTGTGCATGCACATAAAAACATGAACAGTGTGTTTTATTTATATGGAAACTTTGTAAATTAAATTTGCTGAAAATCAGCCTTACAATGCCCTTTATGCAAATGAACTTACATCACAAGATATAAATTATTTGTGTCATTGTTGGCTACATGAAGGGCTGTGGAACAAATCATTCAGTTCAATCTGGAAGCTAGTTATTCTGAAAACAAGGACACAATATGATTTTAAATTAATTCATTAAAAATTGATAAATTTGTTCCTTTCAGGGTGGTTCACATGATAATTTAAAACAAAGCAACACAATATAAAACAGTATGGGTATGAATTTAGAAGCACAAAAACTTTTCAAGCAGCTCACCAAGAAAAATACAAGAAATGAATTTTAAAGAATCAAAATAGAAAAGGAAAATTAAAAATCCCTGCACATTTTAATTTGTCAGCAAAAAGAAAACAAAATCATTACCTGACTTTGCAAATTCAGGGCACTACAAGGAAAAAAGCCTTCTTCTTTTCTAATGCATAATGAAACAGATCACAACAGTTGAGAGGCAAAGTGATGGTGAATTTTGAAGGAAGTAGAGCATGTACTAAAACTAGAAAGATCCTAAAGAGTAAAGACATACAAATGGGCACTAAAGTCAAAATCATCCAAGCCATAGTATTCCCCATCACCACGTATGGATGTGAGAGCTAGACAGTGAAGAAAGCAGATAGGAAGAAAATAAACTCATTGGACATGTGGTGATGGAGAAGAATGTTGAGAATGCCATGCACAGCTAAAAAGACAAATAAATGGGAATTTGAACAGATTAAACCAGAACTCTTCCTGGAAGCCAAGATGACAAAACTAATACTATTGTACTTTGGCCATGTCATGAGAAGGCATGACTCTCTTGAAAGACTGCAATGCTTGGAAAGGTGGAGGGTAGTAGAAAGAGAGGAAGGCCACACACCAGATGGCTAGATTCAATTAGGGAAGTCACAAGCATGAATCTACAGGACAAGTAGAGCAATGAAGGATAGCAGAGCTTGGAGATCTCTCATTCACAGGGTTACCATGGGTTGGGGATGACTTGAGGGCTGGAAGCCAGCATAAAGACTGCAGTAGGAGCAGCAAAAGATAGGAAACAAAGGTGAAATGTTTGGCATTTTTGCTAGATCAGTGTGAAGGAACCAATCTGGGTTGTGAGAGACCAGAAGCAGAAGACTGGCTGCAGTTGTTTGGGGTAAGAAATGACAAAGGAGTCTTCATAGTGGGTTGCTCGTTTGATCACTGTGGAGACACATCCTGCAGTGGGCTCAGCAATGGCTTCAGTGTCCATTAAAAATATAATAGCCTCTTATTGCACAGGCAACCTTCCCTTGGAAGCCTGCACTCTTGGCTAGGTCCAGAAAAGAAAAAACAAAACAAAACAAAAACAAAACAAGAATGGACAATTATCACCCTATATCACTACTCAACACAGATTACAAAATATTTACAGCAATACTGACAAAAAGATTCAAAGAAGTGCTGAAAGATATAATTCATGAAGATCAAGTGGAATTCCTTCCCTCAAGACAACTAAAAGAGAATACGAGAACAGTCATAAACCTCATCGAATATTATGAGAAAAACAATGAAAAGAAATTTGCATTATCTCTGGAGGATGCTGAAAAAGCTTTTGATAACATAAAATGGAACTGTATGCTAGGAGTGTTAGAAAAAATGAAGGTAGGACACAATTTTCTTGGCTTTTCTAAAATGAGTGAAGAATATATATATAAAGAACAATCATCCTACTTAATGATAAATGGAGAAAAATCGGGGCCAATTCATGTACAAAAAGGCACAAGGTAAGGATGCCCATTATCCCCTATTCTTTCCATCACATTATTGGAAATGCTGAACAATAAAATCATATTAGACTCAGTGATAACAGGAACAAAAATAAAAGGCAAAGAGTACTCCCTTAGAGCCTATTCAAGATAGCAATATTTTTGGAGGACCCTCTATAGCAGGGGTAGGCAACCTTTCCCCTTTAAGGGCCGAGGGACTTCAGCTCCCAGAAGCCTCAGCTATGTTGGCCAATAGTCCCATGTTGGCCAATAGCTCCTGGGATTCTGGGAGCTTAAGTCCCTCGGCCCTTAAAGGGGAAAGGTTGCCTACCCCTGCTCTAGAGTGTATTGACAATCTGATGAATACAATTGCAGACTTTGGGAAAATAGTGGGATTCAAAATTAATACTGATATATTGGTGTTTATAATGAAAAATATGATTATCTTGGGGGGAAAATCATTTGCAAAAAAAATCTAAATGTAAAACAGTTTTAAAAGCAAAATGTCTGGGTATTTGGCTTACCAATAAGAACACAGATTTATTTGACAACAACTATAAAAAATGTGGAAGACTATACAACAGGACTTGAATAAGGTGGTCAAAGCTAAGGTTATCTTTTCTAGGTAAAATAACAGCAATCAAAATGTCAATATTGCTAAAATTCTCTTTTCTATTTGCAAATCTTCCAATAATAATGAATAGCAAGCCATTTGACATCTGGAATAAAGAACTCAAAAAATTCCTCTGGGAAGGCAAAAACCAAGAACAAAATGGAAGACATTAACAAACATAAGATTGAATGTAGGATGCAATTTACCAGATCTATATTATCAAGCAAATGTTTTAGTGCACCTGTCAGACTGGTTCAGACTTAACAACAAAAGCTTCTAAACCTCAAAGGATTCAACCTGCGAGATGGGTGGCATGCCTACCTTTGGTATGATAAAAACAAAGTACACAAAAATTTTGAACACCATTTTGTCTGGAAATCTATTTTTATGGTATGGAAAAAAAATCAAGGCAATTTTCTATTCTAAGATACCAGGCTGGCTGTCCCCCCAAGAGACACTAATTGAAAAAAACAAAGATAAGTGGAAGGTGGCTAAGGGCCTAAGCAGACTGCCAGAAATAGTGCACATTAAATTGAGGCACTGCCCTCAGTGCTAGGGAATCATGGGAACTGTAATTTATTGTGCCACCAGAGCTCTCTGACAGAGAAGGTTCAATGTCTCAGAAAAAAATACAATTCTCATGATTCCCTAGCACTGAGCCAGGGCAGTGCCTCAATTTAATGTGCACTATTTCTGGCAGTCTGCAAAGGCCTTAAGATATCGAGACATTCTAAAAAAAGATAATCAGCAACAATATGTAATGAAAGATGCAAAAGAAATCTCAGGATTTGAATTAAAAAATCAATGGTTGGTTTACTACCAACTAACAGAAAGATTCAAAATAGACAAAAAAGAATATAGTTTTGAATTGCAAAAGAACGAGCTGGACTAAATGCTAGAACGAAAGGACAAAAAGCTAATAACAAAAATCTATAAAATACTCCTCAACAGAAACCAAGAAAAAGAAATCATCAAAGAGGAAATGATAAAATGGGCAAAAGATACATAGATTTAGAAAGCTGGCAATACTACAGAAAGAAAACTTTTCAATTCACAAGATGTCAGAATGTCAGGGAGAACTATCTAAAGATGGCACATAGATGGCACCTTGCTCCATCCAGATTAGCTAAAATCTATAAAAGCAGAGAAAATAAATGTTGGAAATTTGATTGGTTTCATATGTGGTGGCAATGCCCTGAGATCAAAAAGCTGTGGGAAGAAATTCATACAGAAATTCAAAAAAACATTTAATATAAAATTCTAAATACTACCCGAAACTTATTTACTAAATATGGTTAATAAAATAACAGACACAGAAGCAAAACAAAACAAAACAAAACAAAACATACACACACACAAAACACACCCACTATTGGAAAACATTGTTATATATGTTTACATCTGCTAGAGTCCTAGTTGCACAAAAATGAAAAAAAAAACCACCCACTATAGAAGTATGGTTACTAAAATCACTAGATAACATAGAACTTGATAGATTGACAAACTTAGTAGAAGGAAGCGCCATGGATGTAACAAGCACAGACTGGGTAAAATTGAAAAATTGAAAAATTATTGTAAAAATTGATGGACATGTACAAATAATGTTTAAAAAACTTAGAAACAGCTCAAGAAGCATTATAAGTACAGGGAGACTAAAGTCACAAAATCCAATTACAACAAAAAGGGAACTGTATTATATTTCTTTACTTGCTGCAAAACCAAGTAATTCAAAGGTTGGTTAAATAGCCAATCTATATTGTTTTAACTTGGAAAAAGAAGAAATTTAAAATGTATTTCTGCAATTGTAAATAAAAGTATTTTTTTTTTAAAAAAAGGTCAAAATTGGGTGTTATTGCATTCACCCATTCCCAATTTGTATGCACACTGTGCACATCCCGGGCAGCCCATCTGCAACCTGGGCCTTTTTCAGGAATGGGAAAATCCAGCTTTTTCAGGAATGGGAAAATCCACATTTTAATGAACACCAAAGAGAGGAATTAAACACTCCAGTTACTGTGGATGAAATCTGCAGGGCAATCAACAAACAGAAAGACAACAAAGCACCAGGTCCAGATGGTATAACAGCAAAATTTTATAACAACTTTAGTGAAGAATTAACTCTACCACTATATGGAACCATCAAAGAAAAAGAAAAAGGAAATTTTCCAGAATCCTGGAGGAAGGCTTTGATTACTTTGATACCAAAAAAAGATCGGGACCCAGAAGAAATAAGCAACTAAAGGCCAATTTCATTGTTAAATCTTCATTAAAATCTATGCATCAATCTTGGCTAAAAGCTTAAAGAAAGCACTGTGGAGTTAGATACATGAAGATCAAGCAGGCTTTCTTCCAGGCAGACATATTAAAAACAATATCAGAACAGTTATTGATATAATAGAATTCGATGGATATCACAATGAAAAGAAACTAGGAATGATTTTTCTGGACCTGGAGAAAGCCTTTGATAATGTGAGCTTGGAATTCCTGAAAGCGGTATTGGAGGAGACTAAAATAAGTGAGAGATACATGAAATGGGTCAATAATATCTATAGTAAGCAAAGCGCCCAAATTATAGTAAATGGAGAAAGAACTAAGGATTTTAATATAGACAAAGGAATGCATCAGGGATGCCTGCTGTCACCACTTCTCTTTATTATGGTTATAGAAATACTGACAAGGAAAATAAGAAGTGATTATTTAATATGAAGGGTGAAAACTATGAATCATATGTTTAACTTACGCATCTTCGCGGACTACTTAGTAATCTTCCTGGATAACCCAATAGATAGTATGGAAAGACTGATAGAAATATTAGAAGAATTTGGAGAACTAGCAGGATTTCAGGTTAATAAAAACAAAAGTAGAATAATGACAAAGAACCTCTAAAAAGAAGAAGAAGGATTAAAACATAAAACTGAAATCAAAATAGTGAATAAGGTAAAATACCTAGACATAACAATTACTAAACGAAATTCAGAACATTATAAAAATAATTATACACCTAATTAGAAGAAGATAAAAGAAGATTTAAATAAATGGAATTCATCAGAACTCTCATTAATGGGAAGAATAGTGACCATTCAAATAAACACCCTGCCAAGGATGCTGTACTTATTTCAGACGACTCCAATTGTAATTAACCAAAAATGCTTTAAAGTATGGAACAAAGACTTAGCTGATTGTATATGGCAGGGAAAGAAGCCCCATATTAAACTGTCTATATTACAGGATAGGAAGGACACGGGGGGCTCGGATTGCCAAACTTGCAGCTATACTATAATGCATGTACATTCACTTTGATAAGAGATTGGATAACTCTAGAAAATAAGGGAATCCTAGAATTAGAAGGTGACAACCTTTATTATGGCTAGCATGCAATCTTGTGCAATGACAAAGTAAAGGCAAATAAAGAGTTTGACTCACATTATATAAGAAAAGCTTCATACAAAGTGTGGATGGGATACAAAAGACACTTCTATACTAAAACCTCAGCATGGACCTCTGTACAGGAAGCCTTCCACAGGAGAGAAAACTTATTCAAAGGTAAATGGCTCATGTATGAAGATATTCTGATTAAATCAAATGAAGGCTATAGGATGAATCTTAGAGAAGAATTGCATAAAGAAGGTATAGAAATGCATTGGTTTCCCTATAGACAATTAGCAGAAAATTTTTAAAAGGATACAAAAATGTATGGTATAGAAAAGGAGACAAAACAATTAGAGAAGATACTACAGACAGGACAGAAACATATGATAACCAAGATTTATAAATTATTATTAGAATATTAAATAAAAGAAGAAACAGTCAAAACATATATGATAAAATGGATGCAGAATACATGGAACCCAATACCATTAACAAGCTGGGAAAAAGCATAGAAAGAAAATCTTAATTTATGAAATGCAACAACCTTAGAGAAAATTATTATAAAGTATTCCTCAGGTGGTATATGACTCCATCTAAATTAGTGAAAGAAGAACAACAACACCTGTTGGAAATGTAAAAAATAACCAGGGACACTATCATATGTGATGGCATTTCTGAATAATAAACATTTTTTTGGAAGTGCATATATAGAAACATTATAAAAACAACACACAAGAAAATAGCTTTGAGACCTGAACTTTTTTATTGAATATTACAAATGTCATACAAGATAAATTAAAACAAAATGAAACAAGTACAGTACTATATTTGATCATGGCAGTGCAAATGATGTATGCAAAGTACTGAAAAGAAAAAAAATAGTGAACTCTAAAGTTAAACAATTTAGCTTTAATGGACAGACTTACAATGTATACAAATGGGAGAACCATTCAGCAATATTAAAAGAAATGGGGAGAAATAAGAAAATTATGGGAGTTATAGAAGTAATCAAAGATAGAGATAAAACTAATGATAAATTTAAAATAAACAAGGAAGAGATAATGAGGAAGGCTTAAAAGATAAAACTCTTCCAAATAAGGGGTTGTGGGAAATAACTCAATGAAGTGATTCAAACTGGTGCAAGCTTGAGGAAGAATAACCAATATGTTGTATTATCAGGAAGCCAATGTATGTATGAAGAGTGATTGTAGAAGTAGGGAGGGGAGGGGGAGGGGAGAGAAGCAAGAATAAAGAAAAATTTATGTGAATGATTTTTCTTTTAATTTGGATTAAAATATTTGGAATTTAATTAATTTTGGAATGCAATTAATTAATTAATTATGTTAATTTTGGAA
Source organism: Phrynosoma platyrhinos (assembly GCA_020142125.1). Classification (NCBI taxonomy): domain Eukaryota; kingdom Metazoa; phylum Chordata; class Lepidosauria; order Squamata; family Phrynosomatidae; genus Phrynosoma; species Phrynosoma platyrhinos. Next base: position 185,064,264 of record CM034703.1, read on the forward strand.
TTTAATGTAATGGTGAAAGTACAGTTTAAGCCCATTGATTAAGATAACATTTATTAAGCTTCCATATTTTTAAGAAAATTTCAAACTTAATTTGTAACACAACTGATTTATAGTTAGTTCCTATCGCTAGTCTCACAATATTGAAGAAGGAGGTCTGTGTATCTCTCTATGGCTTTTTTATAGGTACTAACAGCTGACGGGCAGCTTCAGGATTACCACTATCTTTTTTTATGGTTCATGATCTTTAAACCAGATTTGGATTTGAAAGCTATTCAAACATGGGGTAGCTTTGGGTAGAGAAGATTATCCACTAGAAATTTTGAGACAGAAGATATTGCTCTACAAAGAGAATACATGCCACCAGACGCAAGGGCTGTATGCATTGTCACCATTTTTCTCCTTTACTATTCAGGTGTAAGCAACAATTTGCCCTCAGTCCTTTGCCATGGAGAGAACCTGCTCCTGTTCTTCTAATGTGGTCCTTAAATTTGTGTACTTTAAAGGTTTTTATGTAAGACTTACAAATGCATTTGTCCATCTGGTTTCTACAGTGGCAGAATAAATATAGGCTGAGGTGTTGAAGCTGTCAACTGCTTCAGCAGGGAAACAACTATAATCAGGATCTATTTTTAATCTCAACCCAAATTTCAACCTGTCAACTTAATCATGTGTACATAGGTACCTTTCTTCTTCTGTCAAATATTGATGATTATAATGATACTGTCTTCCAGAAAATTACTACATCAAATACTCTTCCAAGAATGTTTGCTGAAGCTTTGCAGTGCTCAGACTAGATGCATCCATGCATTTGATGAGAGATATTGTGTACTTTCTTGTATGTTGCATGTCCTTTGCCAGAACAAGGGCCACAAAATAAATCATTTGAACAAACATTTCTTGGTTCCAGTGCAGCGTATAAGA
>CM034703.1:185121104-185133562 GCA_020142125.1 Phrynosoma platyrhinos
GACTCAATTTGCACTATTTCTGGCAGTCTGCAAAGGCCCTATGTAATAAAAATTATGTGAGCTAATACAAGCAATGTTTTTGTAAAGTGTGAAGCAAATTTATGACTGCAGGCACCCAAGAATTCCAATTCTGGCCCCTCTAAGCCTGATACAAATTAATTTCTCAACATTTGGACTAAAACTGCTGGATGATTTGTTGGCGATTAAATAGTAGAAGCATAACAAGATTTTTTTTTGGTCATCACAGTAGGCAAAACAAGGAATATTAACAAATGTTTATTTGTAGCCACACCTATGCCAGCCTCAGCTCTCACCCAGTCTGTTTCATTGTTCATAGGCCTTCTCTAAACCAACGTGAATTACAAACTCTACTGCACCACAGTAAGTACTTAGGAGTAATAGTATTGATGGCTTTTAACATCTCACCTTTTCATAGTGAGATTAAGGTTTCAACAGAATTGCCAGCCTTATCAACCTGAACATCTCCCAGGGCATTCAGGATTACTTTGGATTTCATAGGTATCAGGGAGTGATCCCTCTTAATCAGCTCCTTATCACTTCAGGAAGGGCCCTACCACTAAATCAAACCTCACAAGATCTGACTCCCAATACTAGATCATTCTTATTCCCAGTAGCAAATCCCGCTGATGTACTGATGCACTAGTGTTCCAGTAATGTACTGAGACATCTTTATCAAGATAGCCCCAGCAATGATGCTGAAGTCCTCCAGATGTTTTCCAGAAGTGTCCTAGGGTTTTCCAACACCACTTCCAAGATCACCTTGGCCAGCTTAGATAGAGCGAATGCTTTACAGGGTGTGGGTAGATTGTTTACTAGCACATCACTTTTTTGCCTCTTTCACTTAACACATTCTAACCCTCAAAGCTGAAACTAGAGCAGATGAGCTTTCTTGTGAAAGAGATGGAATCATTATGGATTGTGGCAAACACTCTTCCTATCTGGGTTGATGCTGAAATGTATACCTACTGAACAAAACTGGAACAGGTACACTCTACTCACCATGTCTACCCAGGTCTCTGTAATGCATACCAGATCAGCCCCTTCATCCACAACCAAGTTATTTCATGGTTGTTTTTATTATGGATCAACCTGGATTTCAGCATCAGCACCAGAACCAGGAGATATGGAGCTCATCTACACAAGCTAAATAAAAAGGTCTCATTCCATTCCCATGATGCAGAGCCAAATTTCCGATGAGTGTGGATTGTCTTCATGACATAAGGGTATATCCACACCAAATCTACCCTATCCTTCCCTTAAACTAGTTTTTAAAAATTTTCCTTTTGCTCTGGATTTTGCAGAGAAACCCATAACATTTTATGGCAACAGTAGACAGCTGTCTACACACACATCCTGCTGTGTCACCCAGTACTGACATTAGTGGCACAAGTCACTCCCTCTAAGCTCACAACAAGGTGCCCAGCCATGTGATTGATGCTAGGTGCCATGTTTATGACATCAGAGGGAGTGACTCATACAAGTGGCACTGCTGCTGAGTGACACAGCAGTGATACTTGTGTAGGCACTTGCCTGGAGTTGCTATGGTATGTGGAGGCAAAATGGGGAATCCCGGGCAGCACTGGGGACATTTCAGCTGATGTAGACAAGCCCCTGATTTCTTCATCAAGCAAAAAGCATATAGGGTAAAGGTGGCAGGGAGAAAAATGTTGATACTAAAGTCATGTAATCTATATGATGTTTTACAGTGTTATTGAGGAAGAATTGTATATACTTTTATACTGGCCAAATGGCCATAATAAATGAATTGAAATTGATTTGAATTGTATATACTTTCCAAGCAAGTGTGGCAGCCCTAAAAAATAATGTGAATTAACGGATAATAAGTTAAGTGGTATGTAATGGTACAAAAGAGTTTGTGAGACAAGCAAGCCATATTGCGTCTCTATTGAAGTTTTATCAAGCTGTCTCCCAAGCCATCTCCTTTTGTTTCAATAATAATTGAAATGCAAGGAGCTGAAAATGTTATGTTCCTATTGCACAAGAAAAGCTCAGACAGGTTTCTGAATATTATAGCAGCCATTATATTTAGATTTGCCACCAGACAGTACTTTATGCCCCTGCTCCCTTCCTGCTTCTGATTTTCCTATTCTATTCTTCAGTTTTCCTACAGGATACATATTATTTTCTTTATTCTTGTCCAAAAAGGGGGATTAAAAAAACAGAAGAAGAAAAAAGGTACACCGCCTTGTCTCTGCACAGTGGAAATTTTCAGAAAGATCAGTTCATTTGGAAATAAATTTTATATGTAGTTCCAAGTTGTTCTCTGATAATTCTGAGAGATTATTTTAGTGAATAACAACCATTTTTATAGCAGGAGTTTCAGACAGGAGATATTTTATTTGGAAAATCCCCATTCCCCTCCCCCCCTCCTTTAGTTACAAGGTGTTTAAATCACTATATGAAGGAAGTAGGAAACAGCTGTGGCTAAAATGTGCTTTTAAAAATGTGTCTTCCCCACCCCACTTTGTGGGCAGAACTGCCAAAATGAAAGCATTAGCAAATTTTTGAGGTTAAAGAGTGTAAGTTGGAGCTCACACATTTTTGGTGGTGATCCGAAAGAACGCTGCTTTTCTTTCTTTTTGTTCCCACCCAGTGCTAGACAGTTGTAGGTCACTGGATGCTATTTCTGATCTGACCTGGGTCAAGAGACAGAGAGGAAGATGTGCCAGCCCAAAAAGTGTGCAGACTGCCTGCCACTTGTCTTCCCTGATTTGTCCAGTATACCAATCAAATCTGTGAAACCAATCATATTGATTAGTTATAGTGATAGAAGAAAATTTTTATTTCAGCTCAATTTTTACAATATTTTTTTCAATGTATTCATGTTTGGGATGGAAAGAAACTGAATTTTTTTATAAAAAAATGAATGTGGAGAACAAACTGACAGATTCATTCATCTATAATGCTTAAAAGTCTGGGTTTATACTGGGGTGAGCCAGAAACCAACTCCTCCCCCTGCATGCTGTACCCCTATAGTAAGCCAAATATCTCATTTTTTTTTATCTTCAGTCCCTCAAAAATGGTAAAAGGAAGTAATAGTCAGAAGAGTTTAAAAATGGTCCAAAAAGCTCCATTTTTTTTCAAGTGTCAAGATACCATGATGAGAATAGTCATGGGACTCCTAAGGGTCTTTGCAGTTTGGGACATATTATCTTAGCAGGAAGTGAAATTAGCAGGAAGTGAAATTGTCTGTGCTAGAAACAACATTTTCTGCACTGAAAATAATCTTTCTATGCAGAAAAAACTGTTCCTTGCACGGAACATGTTACAGTTGTGAACTTACATGATTTGGACAGAAAATAGCATTTTCTGCACAAGAAACAATATTATGTTATGCATTCTTAGCAATGAAAGTATGTCTCTTTCAAAATGAATTGGGGATCAGCTAATGCTAGCAAAATTTTCCAGGAACAGGTGGTCAGTGACATCATTTTTTAAAGTCCTAAAGCAATTCACAACCACCAAAAAAATCCAAAACCAAAACCAACAACAACAACAACCAAGCTGGAACTCTCTTGCAGTTACAGTTTTCTAATATAGAGTTACAAATCCATAACTGCTCTTTATGCAATAACACTACATAGTCATAATTGTGGCACTCATCCCTTGATCATAAATGCTCTCCAACCCAGCTTAACAGCCAGCAGCTGGATTGAGAGAAGCTGGTTCAGTTGGTGAATGGAGCACTAAGAAATGATATTTCCAGCCTCCTATTGCCAGTGAGTGACACTTTGATAGAGAATTGGGAAGGGGCTAGAAGCATTCTCCTGCTCCCTCATCACTGGCTGAACAGATCTCCTTTGCGTAACATGGCTGCTGTCAAAAAGTAAATTTGGGGGTTTGGACCAGGAGATGTTACTTAGTTATGCATCTGTAACTGATTAGTTGATGTAGAATATTGTCAACATACAATAAAATTGTAGCAAAAAGTTTAAAGGGATGAAACAAAACAGTAAAATAAAATAACAACATTAATTAAAAACAAGGTGGAGTAAATACTATTAAAAATTAGGAAGATGATATGTCTGGGTAAACGATCGAACATATGCCATAGGATTTTTGCTAGACTTTCAGAATTGAGGAAATATAAGGTTTAGGTGACAAGATTTGAGTCATAGACTCAAGAGTAGGATAAATAGAATGTTTTGTGTTAAGAGCTTTTGAGGCAAACAACATCAGTAATTCATACTACACTACTGTCACCTGACTTCTAAAACTAATTCGTATTTTTTAAACCAGGCATTTATATTTATTAAATCTGGAGTGCTTCAAAAAGGTAAATAAATTCTTGAAATGTATGGTCAGAAAGAAGAAAAAGAAAACAAACAAAGTGGGCCTTTGGTATCTGTTGGGGTTTGGTTCCAGAATCCCCCGCAGATACCAAAATCCATGGATGCTCATGTCTCATTAAATACAATGGCATATTGAAATAGTACCCATTTTATAAAATAACAAAAACAATGTTTTCTATTAGAATTTATATATTTTTTGAATATTTTCAAGCTGTGGATGTTTGACTTCATGGATAAAAATCCATTTATACTGAGGGCCAACAGTACCATAAACATAATTTGAGACAATGGATGCAGCCATACTGCAGAATTAAAGTAGTTTGGCACCGCTGTCATGGCTCTCTCCTATGGAATCCTGGAATTTATAGTTTGGTGATGTATTCAATCTGGTTTGTCAGAGAGGTCTCATACTTCACCAAACTACAAATCCTGGGATAGTGTAGAACAGAGTTATGTCACTTAAGTGTCATTAAACTTCTTTGATTCTGCAATGTGGATACACCCAGTATTTCTTTATAAAACACTGTCTCAAAAACATATTTATCAAAACCAGTGGCTTGGCTTAGTATCATTTTGTATGTGTGTGTGTGTGTGGGGGGAAGCCAGACAAGTGAGGGAGTGGAAGGGAGGGAGTCCTCCCCCCTTCACTCTCCACAGCTCCGTCTTCATGAGGAAGCCACATGGAGGCGAAGCTAGGAATGCAGGGCTCACTCCCCTTCCCTCCTCTCAAGGAAGCTGCATGGAGGTGAAGCCAGAGGGTTGGTCTCATTCCCCCTACCACACTTCATCTCTGCATGGTTCCCTCTTCACAAAGAAGCCACACAGAGGCAAAGCCAGGATGCCCAGGCTTAACCCTCCTTCACCTATATGCAGCTTCCTTCTGAGGAGAAAGCCACACAGAGCAAAGCCAGGAGGGGTGTTCTTCTCATCTCCCTCCTCAGCAATGAAGACTGCCTTTCTTCCTCCTCAGCAAGGGAGCCATGGCAGCAAAGAAGAAGGAGAGAGCATCAGCCGCAGCACTGCATCACCCGCAGCAGGAAGAGGGCTCCAATGGGTGTCACTCTTCTTCTGGGGTGTCACTTGGTACAGTTTGTACCCCTGCACTCTTTTAGTGATGCCACCCATCAAAACACCCTAAAATTCCACTTACACACAAACATTTTAGGTTTTTTCAAACTTGAGATAAATACTAACATTGCCCTGTTTGTATGAACTAGTAAAGTCTGCTTCTTTTTAGTTACCCTGCAAAATTATAATATGAAATCACCATAAATATGATTTTTGAAATTATAAGACAGCTAGGAACTGAAAACTGAAACATGTTACAAATGGTTTTTGATACAAAACAAATACAGGATTGGTCTTGGGGTTTCAGAATCTAGATTCATATCCACATAGAGCCAAGAAACTATGAACTACTTCATAGGGTTGTTTGGAGGAGAAAGTGGGGAGGAGAAAAGCCAAGTGTGGACTGAAACAGATGGCTCTTTTGCACCGCTGTCTGGGTGGCTTCAGAGCATGGTGTTTTGATGACGCATTCTCTGAAGCAGTCTGGAAGGCACTTTAAAGCCACCTGACTACCCAGACATGGGCTGGCTTCCAGACACTCCAGGGGCATGGCATTTACACAGCCCACACTGCCGAAACATCATGAAGCTGGCTTCTGACCATGGCACAGATAGCAAAGCCAGCTTTTTGTCAGCTAAAAAAGAAGCGGTTCTTTGCTGCTCCTTTTTCGTCCAGCTTCAAGGCAGATTAGAGTTGTGGCATGCCTCAGACCATCTTCTGTTTCAGCCCTGTGTCACCTTGAGCTCACTGACAGAACAAAATTGCCAAGTAAATAAGTTTTTTCCCACAAAGAAGGATTTTTTTCTTCGAGAAAACAATTTGAAAGGATTTCATTGTGCAGTAATAATTTCAAATAGTCCACTTCATCCAAATGGGGATTAAAAATACAATAGTTCTATATTCAAAATTATAAATGCATGTGTGCCCTATTATTCATTACACCATTAAGTGTTTTAATAAGTTACAATGGCTGTTCAAATCTTTAGGTAAGTTCATTTTTACAGTATGATAGTTTCAATAATTAAAAAAGTGTCTCCTTTGCATTTGCTGTTACTTTACATGTTCATCATCTCTTACACAACTATCCCTGAAAGATCAGATAAGGATCTTTTTTAAAAAGCATGTTTTCATAGTACTTAAGTTTTAAAATGCTAACAATTAAAGGCCAGGCCTTAGATATTTGCCAAAATTGTCATGCAAATGTATAACACCTCCAGTTTTTAAACAAGGAAGCTTTCAGGGAGACGATACCATTGAGAATATGTTATTGCTCTGAATATGTACAGATAATCCAGGTTAAGAATAATGTTTTCTGGATGAACCTGATTTCTCCTAAAGCTTAAATAATAAAGATTTTCCCACCCTATAAGCATAAGTTAGACCATAAGCTCAGTAATGTAAGTCTTTTCTTTCAGTTGTGGTATTGGCATAACATATTGTTTAAGCTGGCACAAAAGCTGTGATTTTACAGGTTTCAATGGTTCAATTCCACATAAGGGTTCAATTCCACATGAAGTAGTTATAATTGTTGGTTTCTATGTTAGAGGCAATCTTCTCTAAAGAAATCTGGGAATTTGGGATTTGTCACACTGATTTTAATTAAGACTAACAATGCACCAGAATTTGGAAATGTTCAGTAATTACAGTGTCATAAACCTGATTGACAACATCATAATTATACATGTTCACTGCTATGATTGTTGTACCATTGCAATAACCCAAAGTGCCCTCTAAATCCTCCTTTGAAATTATGCACTCCCCCAAGAGAGGAATTTGGAGATACTGGAGTGTGGGACAGTAAATGATAATGCATCCAGTTCTCTCCCTTAGGTGGGTGCAATGTGATAGGCAGCTGCAGGGGGCCCTACATGAAAGATAGAGGGCTGGATGCATCACTGTTCATCTCTCTGTTGATGGAACTGCATGGCTTAAAGGTACATTTTTGGGGTAGCATTGGGAGATGTAGGTATGTCTTCATAGCTACCTCATTGTGGCTCTGTTTCCCAATGCAGGCCTTTTTTTGGAATGTAACTCCTAAAGAGTTACAATGCCATTTATTCATATATTAACATATATTTTTTAAAATTAAAATCACTAAAAATTGCTACCCCAAATTTCTCCTAGTTGACTAATTTCTGCAAAAATATACACAGCTACCCCTCTGTGTATTCAAAGATTCTGCATCCACAGAGTCAACCATCCATGGCTTGAAAATATATATATATTTAAAAAAAAATAAAAATCCAAAAAGCAAACTTTGATTTCACTTTTTTATATAAGGGACACTATTTTTCTACCCTATTGTATTTAATGGGACTTGAGTATTAACAGATTTTAATATCCACAGATGGTCCTGGAACAAAACCCCACTGTATTACAAAATTTGCAAAACAAATTACAAAAGCAAACCGATCCCACACCTAAAAGTAATAGTTTAGATTCCCATTACTAAAAAAAAAAAAAAAAAAAAAAAAAAAAAAAAAAATCATGAGAAAGTAACAATTTTACAGTTAGAGCACTACTTGCAAGTTCTCTAATGTACTCAGTTGCCAATATCATTGTAGCTATTACATGCACGCAGACACTATGTATGTTAGCATGTAGATTATGAGCCTTTTAAATAGGCTGTGACATACCAGCACATGTATTTCTGATGACTCCCATAGTGTTATTCAGGTATTCACCTGCACCTAAATGTATGGTGGTGATGTGAACATGCTTGTAAACACCACTTTACCACTTTTACCACTATGGGCCTAAGCAGACTGCCAGAAATAGTGCACATTAAATTGAGGCACTGCCCTGGCTCAGTGCTAGGGAATCATGGGAACTGTAATTTATTGTGGCACCAGAGCTCTCTGACAGAGAAGGCTCAATGTCCCAGAAAATAATACAATTCCCATGACTCCCTAGCACTGAGTCAGGGCAGTGCCTCAGTTTAATGTGCACTACAGCCTTCCCAGCAGGAAAAATCCAATGGCTAAATAATGATGCCAAAGAAAATTAATTAGCTAATCTTATCTAAAGAACAGCTATAAAAGTCAGGTAACTTAAAAAAAAAAGTCTGACCAGCTGAAACTAGTTCTTGCTCAAAGATTCCTGTGGAACCATGAAAAGAATGAATATACATGTAACATATTACACATTTTGCCCAGTTGGAACTTGTGTAAGGCAATTTAAATAGCAGGGAATAGAAAGCAGGAGAGCACAGACTAGTTCTGATTAAAATCATAGCAGGCACATGATAAATAAAAGATATTAAAGCAGCAATCAAGTATGTTGTCAAATCATCTTAAACAAAGCTGCATAGGAAACTCCAGTTTACAGCCTTTCTTGGTTTCCTGCTTAACCTGTTAACTACATACTTAAATCACTCCTTCATATCAGTAATGCATAAACAGCACTCACGTTGGGTCTAGAAGAGGCCCTTATGCCTTGGTACTAACAAAGAAAGCTGTGATGGTGGAACCTCTGACATTTCAAAAGCCCTGCCAGGTTTCTTAGAATGACAATCACCCTGAGAGTTCAAACAAATGGTAAAAAAGGAAAGCCGTTTCTCAGCTGAAGCACCTATTTCTGTAAAGCATACCACCTGGTACTCAATGTATTATTTCATAAGCATCAAGTTAAGAATGTTTCATTTTCTCAGGCATTATAATGTTTTCTGTGTTAGAAAAATAGTACATTTTCAACACATCAGCTAATACTTTTGCATTTATGTTTCAATTATTATTTTAATTTGGCATAAATGGTGTATCGTAGAAAGAATTGCCATGTTCCCTGAATAGCTCAATTTTACTTATATTCTCAGAATGCTGCCTAGCATGTATTTGGATGATTAGCTGGCTTGAATTACTTTTTGTAAAAAGTAATTTTCTAAGAGGGGGTAACTCTTCTGGAACTGAAATACAGTGTAATAGTTAATATATTTAATTGGCATAAAATGGAAATTCATGCCATTATCTTATTAGCATATATGGAGAGAAGGCAGATTAGAGCCAGCCCTGGTGACAACCAATCAGGATTGAGCTGGTGACAGCCAATATAATGTTGGGCTGTAAGGGGGAAATTATGTTAGAAACAATTGGATATCAGAGAGGGTTTGGATTCCAGAGAGTGAGGGTCTGATGGAGAAGGTTCCAGAGTGAAAGAGGGTTAAGGTCCAGAAGAGAGGGAGGGACTTTATACCCATACTAAACTCCAAGGGAGGAAGTTAATAAAGATAATATCCTGAGGTATTTTGATAGCCTTAGAGCAGGAGTTGGCAACCTATGGCCTGCGAGCCGGGTATGGCCTGCGGAGGCCTTGGGACCGGCCCATGGCTGGTCCTGCTGCCGCCACTGCCTCCACCACCCTGCACATGTTGGTGCACCTTGCATGAGCACGGGCTCCATTTTGGATTCCAAAGTGGCACCCACGCTTGCATGCATATGCACACGATGGCGGGCGCCATTTTGGAAGGGCCCACGGAGGCTGTGCAGCTGCCGTTGGGCCTTGGAAAGGCCGCATCGTGGTTCCTCTGGGTGAATTTTCCCTCTGCGGGTGCGGGGAGACCTTTCCAAGGCCCAGGGAAGGCCGCACCGCAGCTGCGCTGGGCGAATTCGCCCGCTACAGGCATGGGGCAGCCTTCCCAAGGTCCAGGGAAGCCCCCTGCATGGAGGGGCCTTCCAAAATGGCGCCCGCATCACGCACGCATGCGCGTGACATAGGCACCATTTTGGAAGGCCCCACGATGGCTGTGCAGCCGCCGTTAACCCTTGGGAAGGCCGCACCACAGCTGCGGCGGGCAAATTCACAAGCCGCGGGCATGAGAGAGCTTTTCCAAGGCCTAGGGAAGCCCCCCCATGGCCACAGCGAGTGAATTCACCTGCCGCGGGTGTGGGGGGAGCCTTTCCAAGGCCCTGGCCCAGCCGCGGCAAGTGAATTCGCCTGCCGTAGGCAAGGGAGGCCTTTCTAAGGCTCATGGAAGCCCCCCTCCACGGCTGTGGCAAGTTAATTCACCCGCCGCGGGCACGGAGGGCCTTTCCAAGGCCCAGGGAAGCCCCCTCACATTGGAGGGCTTCCAAAATGGTGCCTGCATCGCATGTGCATGTGCACAAGGGCGTTGTTATGTGCACGCACGTGCACAGGGGCAAGCGTGCATGCGCCTGCCTGGCCCCCCATGCCATTTTCCCCCCTTACTGGCCCCCTGGCAACAAAGGTTGCCAACCCCTGCCTTGGAGGCTGATTAAGAAATGTGATAAAGTACCCAAAGAAGGGCTAAGAGTGTCCTATGGGGGTAACTGAAAGTGTTCCAAGGAAAGGAGTGTTTTAGAGTATTATTATTTGCAACTGTAATCAATTATAACAAGTACAGCAAGACCAAGTGAAACATTGTTTTTTTTTTAAAAATTAAATTATTTTAATATGAAATATATATACATATACTAAACTAATACAATACTAACAATCAAATGACGTATTACCACAATACTGACAATCAAAGAAGGCAAACAGATAGAATATTAGCAATAAACAAACAAAAAGAAGTAAAAAATCAAAATCTAACAAACAAAAAATTGGTACAACAGCGTTTTAGGAGAAAATAATTGACATCGTTGAATGTTATATGTCACTAACAACTTCAAACTTATTCTTTCACTTCCTATTACTCTAACGTTCCATGTATACCTTCTTTCAAATCTAACAAAATTATCAGTAAAAATTACAATATACAACCAGGCTTTTCCATTTCAGTTTTCTCTGAAGATGCTAGCCACAGATGCTGGCGAAACATCAGAAAGAAACTCTTTCAGAACATGGCCACACAGCCCGAAAAAACCCACAAAAAAATCAAATTTTTCTTAAATTCGCTAATTTCACTCTTCCATGAAATCAATCTGAAAAGAAAAAAAACAATCAAGTTATTTTTACCTTAATTCTTTTCATAATTAGCATCTTTCTTTAGTGTTGTTATTAATATTGTTTCTTCAAACTTGTAGCCCAATTACCCCAATTGTGTTCTAGAAAGGTAAAGACTTTTTCCCAAACATTAACAAATACATCAGATTTTTCATCTCTTAGGTTTGTTATAGTTTTGTCTAAATCCAGAACCTCATAGAGTTTAAATAACCATTCCTCAGTAGTAGGTGCTTTCCTATTTTTCCAATTTTTGGCAAACACTATTCGTGCTGATGAAATCATATAAAATAAAACATAACTGTGCTTCTTTTCTAATTGCTTATCTAACATATTTCATAGAAAAATTTCCGGTTCAGGCTGTATCTTTATTTTTAGGATAATATTAATTGTAAAACAGATGTTCTTCCAAAATTTTTTGGCCTCTTTACATCCCCACCAGATATAAAAAAGGGTGCCCTTTTTTTTAATATAACACTTCCAGCATTTGTTACTGGTATTTCCATATATTTTACTGATCTTATCCGGGGTAAAATACCATCTGTAACTAATTTTATAAAAGTTTTCCTTTATATCTTGGCATAATATATAATATCATCTTTTTGACCATGTTGTTTCCCATTGCTCCAACTTTAAAGGTTTGCCTATATTTTGTGCCCAGAGCACCATATTTTCTTTTACAGTTTTGTCTTCAGTATATATTTTTAATAAATATTTATAAAGTTTAGAAATTGTCTCTCCATTTTTTGAGTCAAATTTTTTTTTAGTTCTGTTTTTTCAAATTGTATTCTTGAATCTTTTGTATCTCTTTTAAATCGTTCTTTCAGTTGAAAATATGCAAACCAATTGTTCCCTTTACCTTCGCTTTTTAATTCTTCTAGAGATTTTAATTCTAGAGTTTCTTGTTGGTATTTTATTATATCTTCATACTTTAACCATTTCTCTTTATATTATATTCTGCATTTTAAAAAAGCCTCATATAGGGATGCCCATGAAGGAAAATTTGGACTAACTAATTTCTTGTATCAGTTCCATACCTTAAACAATGATTTTCTTATAATATGGTTATTGAAATCTCTATTTACTCTAATTTTGTCGTAGAACAGATTCGCATGCCATCCAAATCTCAAATTCATGCTTTCTAATTTCAACAAATCT
>CM034703.1:185140584-185161058 GCA_020142125.1 Phrynosoma platyrhinos
TTGAGCCTTCTCTGTCAGAGAACTCTGGTGCCACAATAAAATGCAGTTTCCCATGATTCCTTAACCCTAACCCTAATCCTTAAAGTGCACTCAATTTGCACTATTTCTGGCAGTCCGCAAAGGCCCGAAGTGTGATTCTGTGTCAGGTAAAAAGAACTAATCCAGTGAAAATTCCTGAGAAGGACAATGGTGTAAATGGGATAATAGATTGGAAAGCAAATGTATTGTTGTATGCCATTAGTATAATAGGGGAAGAAAAATTTTCAGACCTGTATTGAAAACAGGGAAAAGTGGTTAGAGATAAGGCTTCAGTAATCTTCAATCCAGTAAGAGAGAGGTGTTAGAAGAGTGAGTATGTTTGGTAATAGATTTAAAGAGGATCTTTAAATATCCCTTTAATGGTTAAATGTATGAACAGTTTACCAAAATGTTATATAATTTTATGATTAGTTTTAATCTAAAAGGGTGAAAATAAATGGTTAGAAAATGGTATAGGGTTCTCATTAACACACACAACTTGAAAAGGAGCTTGTATGTGTCAATGACCTTTTTTAAGGGGGAGGTGCGTAGGAAAAAAGTAGAGTTGGGCCAGCTGAGCAACATCCAATCAGGAGTGAGCTGGCAACAGCCAATAGAATTGTAGGCCTTAGGTGATAAAGACTTCTGTTGCTGACAGTTTGAGTCAGAGTGGGTCTGATAGGGTAATAGTCTAGAACAGGGGTAGGCAACCTTTTCCCTTTAAGGGCTGAGGGACTTCAGCTCCCAGAAGCCTCAGCCATGTTGGCCAATAGTCCCATGTTGGCCAATAGCTCCTGCGATTCTGGGAGCTGAAGTCCCTCGGCCCTTAAAGGGGAAAGGTTGCCTACCCCTGGTCCAGAAGACAGGGACTATGAAGGGGAAAGTCCAGTAGTGAGGGACATAGGGCCTTTGCAGACTGCCAGAAATAGTGCAAATTGAGTCCACTTTAAGGGTTAGGGTTAGGGAATCATGGGAACTGTATTTTATTGTGGCAGCAGAGCTCTCTGACAGAGAAGGTTCAATGTCTCAGAAAAACAACAACAATTCCCATGATTCCCTAGCACTAACCCTAACCCTTAAAGTAGACTCAATTTGCACTATTTCTGGCAGTCTGCAAAGGCCCTTAGTTTAAATATAGCACTCCAAGTGAGGGAGTTGCTGGTATTTGATAAACATAAAAGTGGTCTGGTACATCATAATTTGGTGACAGTGGCAACAGGTGCTGTCATCCAAGAAGGAAAGTTTAAAAGATAAATAGATAAATAATTCTCTTAACAAATTTGGTGGCAGTGGTCAGATCAAAAAATCTAGGGCAGCCATCTTAAAGAAAAATAGTTTGGTGAAGGAGTGTCCACTTCACTTTCCCTTAGAGAGATATTTTTTGTTTCAATACCTGTCAGATCTGATAAATAGTCAGATACAGGAAAAAAATGTGTATACTTGCAGAGGAAAATTGACAGTTATCTGTTTTGCACTAGCTGTGTAGAATCTTTAAGAAGTTGTCTATTATATTCCTAACCCACTAGAACCATTTTTGGAGGATATATAAAGAAATGCAGTAGGTACAGTGAACCTTCCAACTTGGTTCTCCTTTAATTTGTCATTCTGCCAGTGGAGATCTAACTTCAGTTAGGGGGGCTGCAGACGGGTGGCTCTGGGCTGCCCCTGCTAGCCACAGATTGGGGCTGTGGTTACCCCAAGGCACAGCCCTGATCCTCCCTTTTGCCTCCCCTGAAAGAATGGCAAAATGCCGCTCCTTTTAGGGGCAGCAAAAGGGGGCCCTAAGAGTTGCCACACGGCTCTTTAGTGCCCCTTCTGGACCATAGTGTCAGGATGCTGCGCCAGGAGGATATTCTGATGCCACTCACTGTGTGTAATGGTGTGCAGCATCAGCATCAGGATGTTGTTGGGCTGGGATTGGGGTGGCCCTTTGGGCCGGTCTGCAAAGGCCCTTACTGACCCAAATTCTGCACAATAGGAAAAAAAAGACAGAGATTTTCACATCCCTTGTTCAAGGTCTTTGGAAGAATTAGATTAGAATTAATTAGATTCAGATTGTAGAATACTTGAATGATTATCCTCAAGGTCCTGCATATATGGGAAAAAATGTTTTGTGCCTGTACCCAATATGCATAATATTCCAGTACTAAAGATAATCTAGCCATCCAGTAAATTCTACTGGATACCTATCTTATCCTTAAAGAACCAAACCAGTATGTGTTCTGGAGCTCACACATACAAAACAGCTGTGCGTCTCACACATATGTTGCTTATGGCATTTTAAAAAAATAGCTAGTAGTGAGGAATGTTTTATTTTTAGACACACAAAATGATTCTAATTTGTAACAGAGTAACAGGCAGGGGGAGAAACTAATAATAGCTTCCAATAAAATTTGAGAATAATTACTTAATTAATGCAACTAGACAATGCAGACACACATTTTCCCCAAAATAAAACTAGCAAATGAAAAAACATTTTCTGAATTTTCTTGAAACTAAAATGCTCACATTTTATCCTTCTGTCCATATTGGACACAATTTTTTAAGCAGAGTGACTGATGTGGGTAATTTGGACAGTAGTGATAGATGAGTCAATCATCACACTTTCTGTTGTATTCACATTTCTCAAGTTCTTTCCACCCAAAATATGAATAAAATTGTGACTTGTAGAATTCAAAACCAAGCTGAAACAAAATGCTCCCACTTCCACCTGCTAAACTCAATAGATACAATTATTTTCATTGTGGAGAGAAATGTGTGGAGGTGGAAATCTAAATTCAGCACTGAAATTGTTGAATGCACTGGGAATCAAACCTACTGTATATATTCGTCTATAAGTTGAAAAAAAATTATGCCAAAATATTGACCCCAAAATCCTGGGTTGACTTAGATGAGTCAATATGGTAATCCTGCTCAGAAAGGTCCTAAGACAAGTGCCGTCCAGCACCCATTCTCCCTACTTTGGCAGCCAATGCCCAGGAAGAAGACAGACTCCATGTGTGTTTGTCCCTGCTTTGCCAGGGAGATTCAAAAGCTCCACTGCATTTGAAAGGAAATGGGCTGCACAACTCACAACAGGCTCCATGTGTGTTTGTCCCTGCTTTGCCAGGGAGATTCAAAAGCTCCACTGCATTTGCAAGGAAATGGGCTGCACAACTCACTGTACTAACAGCTTTGCTTTCCAGAGTCATGAGGAAAATGGCAGCACTTCCCTCATGGGGAGGGTTTTTCTTCCCAGAAGGCAGTGCTCTGCCACACTGCTGGGGAGGGGGAAAGGCATTCACCAATGAACTGGGACCTACCTCTACCTCATTGGTTTCCTGTCCTGCAGTGGGCAGGAGCTCCAGCCACCACTTCCTCAGAGCTGGGAAGCTTTTAGGTTGCTTACCTGCAGCATGGCCAGCTGAGTTTTTCTCTCTGTGTGAGTGCTTGGCCGGGAAGACTGAAAGTCCTGCTTTTTGCACCAAGAGAGCATGTGTGTTTGTAGTGACTGGTGCTTCGTTGATGCCCTTGCTTTGTTACATGCCCCTAAGTTGTACCCTTGACTTATCGACGGGGCATATCAAAATCCATAATTTTGGCCCCCAAACCTGACCTCAACTTATACATGAGGTTGAGTTATACACAAATATATATGGTAAGTGTAAAGCACTGAAAAGCTAAAAACTGGATGGGCAAACCTTTCAGTTTAGGTTTCTTCCATATTCATTAAAAAAATTCTAAAGCTCTTTCCATCTTTCAAAAATCTACTATTTATGTGAGAAGGGTTAAATTTTTAGTTCAGTTCCTTTTTAAAATCCATGTAGCAACAAGAAAAAACTTTCTATCTCTTTTATGTATAAACATACAGATTTTGGGAAATTCTTACAAAAAAAAAGGAATGTAACTAAAATTCTAACTCATTTAAAATAACTAGTAGCTTTTTGAAAGATGGTCATATTGTATTTTAAACATATGTTTCAGGATAAATTGGTTGGAGAAGGCTAAGGTGACAAAGACTAAGCGCTGATGCAGACTGGCACTATAGGCTAGCTTGGCAGTGGAGTTGGGATGGGGCAACTGCACGCTAGCTGCCCCAACTCTGCCCTGATGCTGTGAGCCCATCCGCACAGTGCATGGCATCAGCGTTTGCATACACTGCGCCAAAAGGACACAAAAGAGCTGTGGTGGCAGCTCTAAGGGTGGCCTTTTGCTGCCTCAAAAGGAGTGCCCATTGGCACTCTTTTGGGGGTGGCAAAAAGGAGGATCAGGGCCGTGGTGTGTGGTTGCTGTGACCCCAATCTGCAGCTCCCAGGGGCAGCCCAGAGCCACCCCAAACAGGCCATCTCCATCAACCCTTAGTGTGGATTTGGACCTACCACTGATTAATTGTAAAATAAAGCTTTTGCACTCTAGCACAAGGGCTCAGGGTGTATGTCAACTTTGTGAGATTGAAGCTTGCCAGAAAGTCAATGCCAGTAATAGTACTTCTAACTGCCAAAATTTAATAACTTACATGTCTTTCCCTGGCAGACAAAAGTCAGGTAGCATGCCCAGGATGGAGATGGGTTAGGGCAGGGCTAGGGAACTTTCCTTCTATGAAGAGGTAGATGGGAAAAGTTGTAACAGAGCCATAATGGGTGGACTATACAGCTAGAGTGACCACAGGGAAGACCTAGAATGCAAAGCAAATGCCCCCTCCCTGCATCCCTCAGGAAAAAGAGGTAGGCAAAACCTGGAAACAAATACTCTGAAAAAGGATCCAGGGCAAATGGGAACCTCTGTCTTCCCCTTGACCATCACAGGCCATGCTCCCATCCTATCTCAAATTCCAAATTTCAGTGTCCTAAAAATGGCAAATTATACTAAGGAGGTCTCTCTCTCTCCCTCTCTCCCACACACACAGTTTCCCCTCAAATGGTATTTTATTCCTCTATGTCTTTTTCTTGGACTACAGGAAAATACATATAAAGGGCAAATTGTATTCTGCAGAGGCATCCAAGGACATGAATCGACTCCCCCCACCCCACCCACAGACACACACTTACCAGGCAACTGGAAGATGGATTCCTGGTATTCCATAGGACAGAACCAATCAAATGAAAATCTACTTTTCAGGTATAATCTATCCTTCATTCTAACAGCTATGAGAACTGTACAAGCAAGTTGATAACAGGAAAGTTTAGTCCCCTGGTTGATTCCCAGCTTTAGCTCTGTTCCCAGTACTAAAGTGCCACACTAAAACAAGGCTGTATATCAGGGACTGCTAAAGATGAATCAACTCTTTTAATAATACTGGACAGATGTTAATATATAGCCACAGTCCTGCCTGCACCGGCATGGGGCAGTGTGGAATATCTTGGCCCTGGATCTACCCCAACCCTCCCATCTTGCAGAAGCCCAACGGCAGACAGCTGATCAAATGTACATCCTGCTGACCTGCCTGACACATCTGCTGCCACTGTGGGTCACTTCTCTTTATGATCAGCATGAGGCACCCAGACTTAAATCACACAGCTTGACATCTTGTTTTGACCCCAGAGTGAGCGACTGGCAGCAGTGGTGGATGAGTTGGGCAGCTCAGTGGAATGTGCTTCAAGCAGCTGCCCAGCATCAGAAAAGAAGGCTCCATATCTTCCACGACTGGAAGTAATTGGGGACTTATTTTAATCCATGATTAGAATGGTATACCCCAATTCTGGTGGTGAATGGGCCATCTGTCATTTGGTCTGTTCACACTAGAACCAGATGTTAGGCCATGCATTGTCCGGTCTCCCCATCAGAATGTTGGCAGGAGGTCATTTTATTTGGCCCATGTTAACAGGGCCAATAATGCTAATGAGGACTATCTGCCTGGTGGTAGAAGGTGGTAGCATATTCAGTATAGCCAAGGGTGTCAAGGGCATTGTCTATCTCCCCTGGCCATTGATTGGCTGTAGAGTTGTGCCAGGTGCATTTTGGCTTCTCCTGTGTATCTGGGAATGAAGGATCAATGTCTAGGAGGAGAAAGGAACTGCACTCTTGAGCCCCTCCCATTGTTTTGCATCTGAAGGAAGAAATGGAGAAGAGGGAACATCCTCCATGGGATCCTGCAATGACAGGACACTTACATTATTGGATCTCATCCCAATTGACAAATAACCTGTCTTTTCAAAGGATACAACAGATTTTTCAACCTTGTTTTTAGAAGTCCATGAGGATGATAAAAAAAAGAGGGGAAAAAAGGGGGGAAATAAGAAAAATCTGAAGAAGCAGAAGATTGGGACAGGTCAGAAAATGATACTGATTAAACAAAGATTCATAGAATAAAATTAGTTTTCAACAAGTTTTGGATTTTTATTTCTTAGCATGCTTTCTGAAAATGAGCTCCTCTATCCAATTGATACAGAATAGGATAATTTAGAAGTTAATACATAACTTTCTTTGATTTCCTGTAATGTCAGCATTTGTTCCAGTTTTCAACATAATGTCTACTTATCATGGAGAGATGCTAGATTCCTAGAATTCAGCATGTTCCATTTCTAACAATTTAAAAGCATTTGAAAGCAATTTTAGTTAGTAAATTTTTAATCCCTATTTGAAAGAAGTATACTATTTCATATATTCAACCATTATAAATATATAAATTAACTTGGTTATACATAATTGTATGTTCCTGAACTATCAAAATTACTTTATATCTGGAAAAGACAATAAAAAACCCACCATTGCATGTTTCTCATTTATTCAGCTGAATTCCATTTTTATACATATATATAATTGTGGGAAAACACATTTTCCACTTGTGGCTTCAAAATTTAGCTAGTAAAACCCATGATCCATAACATCTAAATGAATCAAGACAGTTGTCTTTTGGTACTGACCCCACAAGGAAAATGTGTAACATGATCAGATGCCTTTCATAATTTTATTCTGTAACAGATGCTTCCTACTGTATATTTTTATAAAGCTATTTACAGCACAGTTCTGTGCATGCTCACTCAGATGTGAGTACCCTTGAACTCAACATTGACCCAATTAAGTGCATACAAGTGTTCCTGTAAATTAGTTGTTTATTCCTATGTGTTACTGTATACCAAATTATGCCTCGTGTAGAGAAAGCAAGAGACATCATTAATAACACTTGAAGGGTCATCCAATAAATTGTTTGGCGGGACAAATTCACAGGATGTTTGTCAATGGCTACATGATGATGACTATGTGTAAGTGCTAGGTTCAAAGAGACTGTATCATGGAATACCAGTTACTAAAGAACAACTCTGGAAGGCATGTTCATGTCAAGCTCTGAATGTGGGCTTTTAAGAGGCATATAGCTGATTACTGTGGAAGACAGGATGACATGCTGATTCATGGCAAAGGATTCTGACATTTTTCACTGTGCCACCTATCCGTAAAAGCCAACACTCACTCATTTTTTCTAGGATAATGTATAGACCCTCTTTGGCATTACTGAGTTTGTTCAAGTTTTCTTGAATATGGCAGCAGGTGAGTACTCCTTCCCTTCCTTTTCTGTTCTTGCTTTCTTTACATGGAAATCAATACATCTGAAGAATATAGATTCCCATTGTTATGGAGGCTTTCTATGTGATCAAGAACCCAAGGATGGAGGGGAGTGAGGCTAAGTACTCCCCTGCTCTCAAATTAAGGAGACAGTGACAACACCTAAACAGGGCTTATGATAGAACTCTATGGACAAAATCCTGCATCATCTTGGAGGAATTTAGTCTCTGTTGGGAGAAATAATAATAATAATAATAATAATAATAATAATAATAATAATTTTTATTTATAGCCCACCCCTCTGCGGAGCAATCGGGGCGGGTTACAGCATTTAAAATACACAAGTTAAAACAATCAAAATCCCCATCTAAAGTGATGGTGAAGGCTGCATCCTTTGGCCAACTGTTTTTCCCAGTGACTAACAGTATGCTGGGCACAGCTCCATCTCCTCAGCCCTTCATCAGCTTTGGATTGTGCCCAGGCTCATTCCAAATGATTTTGAGCATAGAAGGGAAAAGGAGCATCCCTTATAAATGTGATATTCCTTAAGGTGGATTCTCCAGGGCTTGACTGTGTTGCATATGTTTTGTCTTTCTCATCAGCATCATTAATTGTAACTTGGTTTTGACACCAACTGTAAAATTGGTGAATTTAAAGTAAAGCAATTATATGCAAAATTTGACATCCTATGTCAAATATTTTAAGGGGTGGATGGGTTTTTTGGGAGATATATTGTACTATTATTATATTTTAATGTTGTCAGCCACTCCGATTGCGCTAGCAGAGGGGCGGGATAAAATAAATTATTATTATTATTATTATTATTATTATTATTATTATTATTATTATCCATCCTTTTGGGCTCAAAAGCAGTCAGAAAAACCTCAGGAGCCCCACCCACAGTCAATGAGTGGCTGAAGA
The DNA here is from genome assembly GCA_020142125.1 of Phrynosoma platyrhinos. Classification (NCBI taxonomy): domain Eukaryota; kingdom Metazoa; phylum Chordata; class Lepidosauria; order Squamata; family Phrynosomatidae; genus Phrynosoma; species Phrynosoma platyrhinos. The sequence goes on from CM034703.1 coordinate 185,149,003, forward strand.
GCTGGAGCTGTGCCCAGCTATCCACCAGCTTTTGTTGCACACTTGCAGAAAGAGGAACTAGATAGCTCCTTCTGCAAGGTACAATAAAATAAATAGACAAGTATTTGTTGTTGTGTGCCTTCAAGTCATTTCTGATGTATGGCAACCCCATCATGGGGTTTTCTGGGGCTGAGTGTGCAGCTCACCCAAGTAAACCCAGTGGGTTTCCATGGATGAGTGGGGAATCAAAACCTGATCTCCAGGATTGTATTCCAATGTTCAAACCACTACACCACACTGGTATAATCCCGACTTCTATCAAAGTATATCACCTACAAACATGTGCATAAGCACACACACATTTTCATGTTCCTTTTGTTGTTATAGCTATGTCATCACAAGCAAATTATACACCACCATCTTAATAAAAAGATGAAATAATAAATTAGCTTTGGAAACCAAGCTAAGAGTTTCATGATACAAAAAAAAAAAAACAAAAACATTTTAATTACAGAACAAATCTCAGCTGAAATTGCTTCCTAAATCTGGTAGGTGGAAGTAGCTGGCATGTTATTTAACAAGTTATTGTCAGGAAAGCATTAAAAGAACAGCCCAGTTTATTAGCAGACAAGAAACAACTTCAGCTTTGTTTGTTTGTTCATTCATGCACACACACACACACACACACACCAACATTTAACAGGGAATGCAGATGACTCTAGGCTTTTATTGTCCCATCCCATTGGTGAAGTCACTGGGATTCCCAGTCCAAAAGGCCAGCAACAAACACTTTGGCAGAACAACTCAGAATAGTAAGACTGTTTCTTCTCAGATGACCACACATGATCTTCCCAACTTGAAGCACAGAGCTATTTTAAGATGGGTTTTTTCATACCTACATAGTTACCATGGTTGCAAAAGCAATGCATATGGAAAGACGATCCTTTACTTTTGACTCAGCAACAAGGCACGTTGTTGCATCTCTTGATTTCTTGACTCATGTTAATGAAAGGGATATTAAGTGAATTTCTCATCCATGGAAGCTCTGTGTAATGGATGATTTTGGCTGATTTATGCCCCTTAAGAATGTAATAAAATGTTTACCCATTTAATTATTGCATATATGTGCTTTTCCAGGAACCAGAGGATACACACATTCTGGTACCTTGTGAAGTAAGGTATTTTGTTGTCTGCAAATTTGTTGTTGTTAGATGCCCTCGAGCTTGTCTTTAGCTTCCATGACAGTGAGGAGGGGGAAATGAAATAAAATTCATTTATTTATTGTAATATACACCAACACACATACTACTAGTCAGCAAGAAGTTTAGAGCAGGGGTAGGCAACCTTTCCCCTTTAAGGACCGAGGGACGTCAGCTCCTAGAAGCCTCAGCCATGTTGGCCAATAGTCCCATGTTGGCCAATAGCTCCTGGGATTCTGGGAGCTGAAGTCCCTCGGCCCTTAAAGGGGAAAGGTTGCCTACCCCTGGTTTAGAGTAACTGCTTCTGTTAATAATCTAGTTGCAAGAATGAGACACTGTGGTTGCGTCTTTTGTTGTTTGCCCTCAAGTCAGTTTCAACTCATGGCAACCTTGTGGATGAGATATCTCCAAGAATCCTTATCTTCCACTGCCTTGCCCAGACCCCGCAAGCCCTTGCCCATAACCCCCCCCCCCCGATTGAGTCTATCCATCTGGTTTGTAGTCTTCCTCTCTTTCTTCTACCCTCTATCTTTCCTAGCATTACTGTTTTTTCTTGTGATCCATGCCTTTTCATTATGTGGCCAAAGTACAAATAGTCTCAACTTGATCATCTTTACTTCCAAGGAGAGCTCTGATCTGTTCAAGAACCCATTTGTTTGTCCTCTTGGCTATCCATAGTATCCTAAGTACTCTTCTCCAGCACTGCATTTCAAATAAGTTGATTTTCTTTCTGTCTGCTTCCTTCACTGTCCAGCTCTTGCATTCATACATGGTAATTGGGAACACAATGGCCTGAATGATTCTGACCTTAGTGCTCAGTTGTATGTCTTTGCTCTTCAGTATCTTTTCCATTTCTTTCATAGCTGCCCTTCCCATTCCTAGTCTTCTTATTTCCTGATTGCAGTCTCCATTTTGGTCAATGTTTGATCCCAGATATGGGAATTCTTTAACTATTTCAGTTTCCTCTTTGTCTAGATTGAATTTATGTATTTCTTCTGTGGTCATTATTTTTGTTTTCTTTATGTTCAGCATCAGACTTGCCTTTCATCTTTGACCTTCTTTATTAACTGTTCCAGTTCCTGAATGTGTTCTGCTAATATTATGGTGTCAACGACATATCTTAGGTTGTTAATTTTGCTTCCTCCTAGCTTAACTTCTCCTTTTTCTTTTTCTAATTCTGTTTTTCTTATTATGTTTTCAGCATATAAGTTAAACAAGTAGGGTTATAGGATGCATCCTTGCCTGACCCTTTTGCCTACTGTCTGTTTCCCCGAATTCTGTTCTGATGGTGGCCTTTTGTCCTTGATACAGATTCCTCATCAGGATTATCAGATGTAGTTTGCAAATACTTCCCCACAATAAAACTAGTCAGCTTACCACTGCATTTCTGTCTTCTTCCACTCTGCATCCTTACAGTGATAGTGGTGCAAGGATAGGACTGATGAAGGTGTATGTCAGGCTTGATTCAGTATAGGTGACTGGAAGAAACAAGCTTGGACAAAGACCTTAAATGTATTGTATTGTATTAAACATGTGTGGAAAGAAATACAGTTGCACAGTGAAGGACAAGTAACAAACATATACATCAAGGACAATACACAAGCAACACAAGGGGATAACCAAGAAAAATGGCCCCAACAAGCAATGTGCAATGTGTAAGTGATCAATAAAATTAAATAAATCTTTAAATAAATAAATAAATAAATAAATAAATAAATAAATAAATACAACTTTAATCTCTGTCAATCTCTACCCAGTATTTTCTGAGCTGTATCTGTTTACACAAATTTGACCCAACATTGAAGAAGCATGTAATCAGGATTACATCACTTTGTATGATTTCCAAATGACAACATATTTATTCTACCTTGATGAGATGCTGAACTAGAAAATTAGTATGCAACATTGCTGGCCTTGGAACTCAACATATCCTGTTGTTAAGATCTCCCATCCATGTAAAAACAGTGGGCAACTTTCAAGTGACAGGGAACCATACTGGACTCCCCAATCCCCTTGATCAGGGATAGGCAACCTTTCCCCTTTAAGGGCCGAAGGTCTTCAGCTCCCAGAAGCCTCAGCCATGTTGGCCAATAGTCCCATGTTGGCCAATAGCTCCTGGGGATTCTGGGAGCTGAAGTCCCTCGGCCCTTAATGGGGAAAGGTTGCCTACCCCTGCCCTTGATCATAGGGTCACAGTTACAGTTTGCCACTAAAATTTCTCTCACCAATGCAGCTGTTGCTGAAATTCACTGTCAAATACAACAGTTCCCTGTGGTACAAGAGACTGGAAATATACCAACCTACATCATAGAACCCTGAAAATAAGAGTGCATTGTGAATATGAGAAGGGAATGGAAAGAAGAAAAGATGTTTTACTCTGGTGGAAGCCCCAGTTTTCAGCAGCACATATATGTTGGCAGGAATAACAGCAAACAGGGTAAGAGAATTGTGGTGGGTTGTAAATGTCCCAAAGATTGTGTTGTCCATCCTCTGAACTAACACCCATATGCTCCTGTTAGACATGTTTGATATGGAGTTGGGAAGCTTGGACTTGAAATCTGAATCCAAACTGCACCCTATAAAAGCTCATATATTGGAGGAAGGGCAATTTGTCCCATATTGATTTCATGACATCTCCATGACCTTGGAATTTAACGCACCAGGCTGCACTCCTGCTAAAATCACATTCTTTTCAAAAGTGCTATGCAATTGGGACTACTCTTTTCTTTATTGTACCTTTGTAATCTTTCTAGCATTACAGTCTTCATTCACACTTATCATATGTAGCATTTGGCACTGTTCACCTAGTACTGCCCAGTACTGCCGAGGGTCTGCCTAGTTTGGCAGAGAGAGAGAGATGCTCCCACAGAAATATAAATTAAAAGAGTCTTACCTTTAAGAAGGACATTTTCCTGTGGGGGTTGGGGTTGGGGAAGAGTTCTTGATTCAAGAGAAACTAATTACTGGATATTGAAAGTGATCCATTGGCCAGTGATTATTCTAGTCTGTTCAACTAAGAAACTCCTTCATTCCTGTTCACTGGCAGGTAAAAGACAAGCAAAAGCCCATCCACAAATCACCCAGAATTGGGATTAAAGCAGAATTGATTTATTGTAGTGAAAATGCTAGCACCATAGAAGCAGGAAAGGAAGTCTTTCATTGAGGTTTTGTGTGAATGAAAAGAAATGCCTGCTAAATGATCTTCCACAGAGATAACAACAGAAAGGAGGGTGTCATATGATTCTCCCCAGCAAATGATGTCATTAACCAGCTGTTATTGCAGTTGATTGTCTCATGTGATACAGCCCTTAGTCACAGAACAACTTTATATGATTCCCTCCATGCTGAAGAGTAACTTTGGGATGAAGTTGCCAGGCTGAATGCATACCAGGATTCCTGTATCTTTAATAATTAACAGAAATTGGAGCAGGAAGATTCAGCATCATGTTCTTCCAGTCAGAACTATGTGACATCTCTTCCTTCATCTCACCAACTCATGTTCCAGCTACTGCACCTCCACCCAATATGACCATTTGCTGAGCTGCAGAGAGAGGGGGCAGTGAAGAAAAAGTGGTCTATATGTCTAGAGCTGAATGCACACAACTAACATTATCATTTAGTGCTGTGCTTCCATTGAATGGATCTAATCTGAACTAGAGCTTGGAAAAGGTTTTGTTGTTTTGTTGGGTTTTTTTGCAGGGGGTGTAACTGTCATAATTACCTAGCAAACAGGGTTGGGGGATTCTAGCTGTGGGCCAAAGATACATTGAAATGAATTTCTGATTCTGATCTGTACTATAATTGGAGCATGGGGACAAAAATTACACCTCCCACTCATACCACATAGAATACTATGCACTTTGGTGCAAGTGATGGAATAGTGCAGGCCATTATACTAGCTATAAAATCATTCTATCCAACCATCCAGCTGAGAGAAATGGCTGCCTAGAACCTGTGCTCATGCCAAGGTAGCTGCTCTGGTTCATGTGGAAATTATCTTCCACTTTATTGTTCTAATCTGCTCCTCTGTAGACAAATGTTGTTTGTTATTTACTGGCATGCATATAAAGTGATTGATGAAAATGCCAGTGAATTGGCAAGTGGTAAATATCATTGGCATACAGGATAGAGATTCAACATTTCTTTCCATGTCCTCAAATTTTCCATTAATATTGCACTACACAAACTGGAGTCTTTTGCGATTCCTTAACTGTTCTGAGTGGGATTACAATGAAGTCTGCGGAAGCAATAAAATTTTATAATAAATTACTCTTTGAGTTATGCACAACATAAACTAATTGGAATCACATTACTGGGATTCAGGGCTGGGGCCTCTTTATATGTCCCTCTGAATAATGTTAAAACAGGGAATTTATGGATTTCAGATTATACTATCATGCTGCTTATAAACAGATTATAATGCATGATTTCTCTAGCCATGACTGTGGCTTCTCCTGGAATAAATGGACATGGGAAAGAGAAAGGCAGAACAAAAGAGAATTATTTCATATCAGGGCTATTGAAAAACAGTGGTCCATTCAAAACTTTAACACTGACCCAGCAATTCACAGAGAAAAAAAAATTCAAAAAGCAAGCAAACAAAAAACCAATGTTCAACTATCTTTATTTTGCTGATTCACTTTGTGTCTAATTTACTTACTTTTTTCTGTTCCAAAAGATCTCTGAATTTTTTCACACACACTTTTGTGCATTTTTTTCAATGTCAGATTTGATCTCAGTGTTCAAAAATGAGTGGATTTGGAAACACAATTTAGTTCCGGTTAGCAAATTAATTTAGAAAGTGCAAGATAGGTAAGGCCTCATCAAAATAATGTAAATGTGTCACATATTTACAGTGGATGGATCTTTGTTTTATCAGACAGGCAAGCAGAATGAGACACCTCCCCCATACACACTTTCTCATCTGATGACTTGACTGGTGAATTCATTGGAGTAGCTGGCAAGTACTAGGGCCTTGGCAGATGGCTTATTGAGCCATCTCCGAGGCAAGGAAGAGGAGGAGCAGCTGCACGCGCGGCGCTCCTTCCTCTTCCTGAGGTCGCCCTCGGAGTCGCTGGCCCTCCGCACGGCCGGCGCTCCGGGGATGACCTCACGCCGCAGCGACCGCATGCGCTGAGGCAGAAGAGTCAGGGAAAGTGCGCCCGCCGCTTTTAGGGAGCACTTTCCCTGACATCTAAAAGGAGCGCTAATTTGGAGCTCCTTTTAGGGACGCCGCAGGAGCGCCGTGGTGCGGAGGCTCCGCTCTGCCAGCGCTCCGTCCAGTGGCGTCCCAGAAGCAGTCGTCTGCTTCCCCCCCTAGTCTCTGGAAGATTATGTTGCAGTTCTGATTCCCATCCTAATTCTCATTCCATGCCTAGATGAATATAAACAATCATTGAAGGGTGAGTGAAATTATCTTGAATTATTTCATTGCTATTACTATTACTGGGTGCTGTATGATGAGGTGAGCTGCCATCAGTAGTCCCAGCTTCTGCCAACCTAGCAGTTTGAAAGCATGCAAATTCAAGTAGATAAATAGCTATCACTTTGGTGGGAAGGTAAACAGTGTTCTATGCAATCATGCTGGCCACATGATCACAGAGTAGTATTTGACAACGCTGGCTCTTTGACATAGTAACGGAAATGAGCACCACTCCTTATGGTTAGACATGATTTGGCAACCTTATAAACAGGGAATACATTTACCTTTATTACTATTACTATTTTATCTCACTTTCCTACCAGCACTGGGACCCAGAGCAGTTTACAATGAACAAGAACAGTACAATTAAAAACATAGAAAAGTGAGGTGTTAAAATAGAATTTAGTTATTAGAATATTAAAACAGATCACTCTTTTACACAATAAAATACAGTTAAAAAGATAAACATGCTTAAAACAATACACTTTAAAACAATACAACACCCAAGCCCACTCTTTAAAGACTTTAGCCTGCTGGTGGAGGCCTCCCTTGCCATTTTGGACCAGATGTTTCATATACAACATGTGGCAATCATTTTTATTGGGCTACACTGTTATAGTTTGCAGCAATTCATCAGCTCTGGGTGTTTCTACATGAGGTAACTTATCTAAAACTATTTTAATGGTCATCAGAACTAGTTATAAGGTAGTTATCTTTGGTAACTTTAATTTATATTTGGTGTTCTCCTTTTCTTAGATCTCACTGCAGCTTTTGATACCTTCGATAATGGTATGATTCAAGATCTCTTCTCTGAGAAGTGACTTGGTACCACCTTTTCCTGATAGTTCTACTTATTCTTGGAAGGATAATTGCAGAAATTCCTCTCCTTTCTGCAAATATGTTTTGTAAAAACTTGCGCAGTTCTCAGAATAAAAAGGTGTAACTGGTGGATATTTGTTTATAATTCAACTGGTAAGTGCTTAGTTTATTTGCTTTGATGTTTGTCGCAATATTGTATTTTGCATTTTATTGTTGTTAGTCTCCATCCATGTAGGGATGTAAATCTTCACATCTTTCATCCTCACACCACTCTGGGGTCAGCACCAGGTAGGAAGTTTGATTGGGCTGTACACCTGTTAAATGGTAACACAGACAAAGCAAGCTCAGGGAGGACAGAAATCTTCATTTTGTCTTACGTCGTCTTGGAATGTTTATCTCCCCATTACAGAAGAAAATGAAGATTTCTGTGCAATTCTCAAGAGGCATTTATACTTTATGTTATGAAAAATACTTACCTGCTAGACTAGCCACCTTGCTCTTACCAAGCACCAGCTGCATTTGCAGAGGTGTGGCCAGCCAGCTTTAACACTAGCAGAAACCCAAATCCTGCCAATCCATAGGGATAGCCAGGTAAGAAATGATGGTGATGATGATGACGATGACAGAAGTCTTTCAGGGAATTAGGCTAAACAAAATGCACAAAAGTTCTGAAATGTGAAAAATATTTTTAAAAAGAACAAAAGCCTTGAATAATATTGATCAACAGGGATAAAATTTTTGAAATCTTTCATTCTTGTGTGCAAGACCACAGTAAGCAAAGATTTATATTCTTAGCCAAGCCTTGCCCAAAGTATTTTGCTGCCTGATGCAGAGCAACAAATGGCAGCCATCTCAAGAAAGTCATCATTCACAGTATTCAAGCCAGCCACACTTTTGTGGGAATAAAAATTTGATGAGCATAAAGCAAACAATAAACAATTTTCTGTTTTTTATGACACCAAAAAATGGCTGTCTGAGGCAACCACCTCACTCTGTGTAATGGTAGAGGCAAACATACAATAAGGCGGACAAAACAGTCATGAAATGTGAAATAGATATAATGAGTATGATTTTGCAGCAGTAGCCTGCAAATGAAGAACTAATTGCTTTTCAATGGATTGTGTGTTTGTGCATGTGTGTTCATGCTCCTTTTATGTTCAGTATTGTCCTTCCCACAGAACATAACTCTGGAAACTACTTTGTACCCCTGTAAGAGTTCAAGATTTATATATTGGAATCACTCCTAAATATCAACCAAGCACTGGGTTGTTTGTTATTGAGGCACTAATAAACTGCAAGTGGGGGGAGTGATGTATATGTGTTTGTGTATTTGGATATGTTCCTGGCACAGCATGTCACATATGAGCAGCTGGGCAGCAGCTGTGGTACACTGCAATTCCTTCACCTTTGCTAGGACAGACACTCTTTTCTGTTTCATTGCTAAACATACTTTCATTAGGAAGTAGGGTAAAGTGACAGTAATACCCTTAGATTTTTTTTCCCAATAGGGCAAAGCCCACACACAATAACACATGAGGGAGGATAAAAGAAACCATAAAATAACTCTAAAGTGTCAGCACATGTCAGTAGTCCCTGTAATCATTATTTAGTCTAGTTTCCACAAAATGACCAAATGCTTAGAAAACAGCTAATAAACAACAGCCTTGGGGACAGCTTTAACAATGAAGTTGTAACAGACTGGGAGACTGATTTGAACCATAGTCATTGTCTGATAGAGAAAAAACACCCTAGGCTTCAAACACCCCCCCCAACTACCCCCCCCAACTCCCAAAAAGAGGAGAAACATATTTAAGGAATGTTTCTGAAAAGAAGAAAGGCAAACATGGTATTAGCTTAGAACAGGGTTGCAAAACACAAGATGTCACACATTCAGGCTATTAAATTGTTTTGGGTTTCCTATTGTACACTGACAACATCACACAGAACTTAGCTATGCATGTTCAGACATGAAAGGCTCTGCAAAATGTGATACCTACCATGTCATATAATAGAATAGTAGGATCACAGAGTTGGAAGAGATCATAAAGGCTGTCCAATCCAACTTCCTGCTATGAAGGAAGATGCAATAAAACACTCTCAATAGATGTTCAAAAACCTCCAAAGAAGAAGACTCCACCACACTCTGAGGCAGCTTATTCCACTGTCAAATCAGTCTCACCATGAAGAATTTCTTTCTAATGTTTAGGTGGAATATCTTTTTCTGTAGTTTGAATCCATTGCTCCATGTTCTGGTCTCCTGAGCAACAGATAACAAACGTGCTTCATCCTCCATATGACATCCTTCCAAATATTTAAACATGACTATCATGTCAGTCTTAACCTTCTGTTCCCTAAGCCACACCTCATAATGCATGTTTTCCAGACCTTTTATCATTTTGGTCACCCTACTCTGGACACACTCCAGCTTGTCAATGTCCTTTTTGAAATGTGGTGCATAGAAATGGACACAGTATTCCAGGTGAGGTCTGACTAAAGCAGAACAGAGTGGTACTATTACTTCCCTCATTCTAGACACTATATACTATTGATACAGGCTAGAATTATATTAGTTTTTTGAGCTGCTGCATGTTTCTACCCAAGAGAGAAGCCAGGTTATTGTTCCTCCCTGGCATAACTGGTCATTGGGGAACAACTTTAAAGCCTCCTCTTCCATTCACTTCACAATCTGTAAGAGAGAGAATGTAATCCATAAGAGAGAGAAAACTGTAGAGACAATCTATAAGAAAGAGAAAACAACAACAACAACAACATGCTCCTTTGTCTTGAAGCTGAGGACTCTACTTAGGTATGAAAAGTCATCAGTATTATTAATTGATTCATTTATTTATTCCTATTAATTTATATCCCACCTTTCTCTGATTACAGGAGTCAAGGCATCTACAAATGATATGGTAGATACAAAGCTGTTTTTTTTAATGAGACTGATTCACATCACCAGTAGAAATGAAAATAACACACACAGAAATACACAGACAGACACATTCCTATAGGTGGACACACAGGACAGTTCTGTGCATCCTATATTCCTAAATATAGGAATAAACATATTCCAATAAATAAATAAATAAATAAATAAATAAAGGCATATAGCTGGATGCACAGCACTGTCCTATCAATATATATTGAATATGGAAATGTTACATTTAAAACAAGAATCAAGTAAACAAAAGCTCTCAATATCTCATGAAACAAAAGAAAATTGCTTCATAAAGCAAAAATTATAGTAGTTGGTGCTGGTGCCATTTTCAGTACAACTAGTTCTTTCTAATTTCTGTTACCATATTCACTTGGGGGGATGAAACATCATCAAGAACATATTGCCTGGTTAAAATAATACTTTCTTAACTTTTTAATTCATATAGGATGATGATGATGATGATGATGATGATGATGATGTGTGTGTGTGTGTGGGAGGGGGGCTTTTTTAATAGTAGGGTTGCCAGACTGAAAACCAAAGAGGGCTTCTGTACTTTTACTGGTTCTGTAAAAGAAGGAACTTCAGCAGATATTGTTTGTTAGGCAACCAGGTAACAAGCATCACCTGCTGAAATTTCCTCTTTTACGCAATCTTCAAAGTTACAGGCAAACCATTCAAGGTAAAGGTTTTCACTCTGGCAACCAGAATCCATAGGTTCTTCCATTTTGGAGAGATTATAACAGTAGGCATAAATTATGTGATTTAGTAATTTGCAAATAGTCACATGTTGTCATTAAAACAAGATACAGTTTCCTAATAAGGAGAGTAAGGAATCCCTGAAACAGAGAAATGATAGACTTCCTGTCACTTGGAATGTTTACAAGATGACAAGGATATTATGCATTTACAGAAACCATGAGCTAAAGAAACTCATACTTATTGTATCAGATATTTGATCATATACTCTAACAAAACATAAAATGAAAGAATGAAATGAAACAGGATCTTATAATATAAATAAGCTGCATATTTTAGGTCAAACAGACAAAGAAGGAAGATGGATGTGTAGTATACCAAGAATCTTGTCAAAAGCATTTCAGAAGGAACTTGGAAAGGAAAGGAAAATTCTGTTATTTCAAAACCCAGAGCTGTCCACTGTATGTTCTGAGTGAAACAAATTAGACTTTTTAGGAGGGTGTCATTGTAAAACCTGCCAAAGGCTGCTCAAATGCATGGCAAAGTTACTAGCATTGCTTATGGAATTAACTCATGTCAAATTCCAGTTAAGAAGTAATGTTTCAGATGAATGTATGTATTAGAACTAAGTTATCCACCAGATTTCATTTCACACACTTCAAATTGTCAAATTGTCAGGTTACAGCATAAAATAGAGGAAAAGATGGGGAAGGAATCCCACATCCCCCTCTGTACAGAACACAAGGTCTAGAGCAGGGGTCGGCAAACTACGGCCTGCAGGCCAAACCCCGCCTGCTGAGGCCTTCCTACCAGCCCCTGGCTGGCCCTGCCGCCACTACTGCTGCCACCTTTCTCAGGTACGTGCGACTCCGGGGCACCATTTTGTGTTCAAAAATGGCACCCAGAGTCACGTGAGACCTTTCCTGTCCTACTCCATGATGGGAAAGGTCACCCAAGACTCCGGGTGCCATTTTGGAACACAAAATGGCACCCTGGAGTCGCA
>CM034703.1:185179310-185206257 GCA_020142125.1 Phrynosoma platyrhinos
TTTCGCTTTCTTATCACTTTGTGGCCCGCGTGTGATAAGGTCCTATGTTGCCACTTGCATCACCAATCACATGCAATGACATGCATTTTGAAGGGGCACAAACAAGTGTGAATGACAATCATGCCAAAAAAGAAGTGCTTGCAAGGGAATAATGAAATGATCCACTTTCATAGTGGGAACGACAGACCTTGTGGAATCCTGACATAGAGTGAAGTCAAATCGCAAACCGGTTTAAATGTAAGTGGGAATCAGGCTTAAAAGTATAATAAGTATTGGCATTAGCTTATGGTATTTTGGTAACATGTTTTCATGGGCAGGTGTAATTCCAAGTAGTAGTAGTAATATTAATAATAATAATAAATTTTATTTTTATCCCACCCCTCTGCATACGCAACCAGGATGGCTTACAGCATTAAAATACAGTAAAATTACAAGCCATATCCCCCAAACCAACCCACCCCTTAAAATAATATTAAACAATTAAAAACATGTTTAACTAGATCATAATGACACGCAAACAGACCAAAAAATAATAATAGATCTGGCAAAACATTAAGGGAGGAGATGAACTAGCTTCTAAAGGCTGGGGTATCTATCCAGGAAAGGCCTGCCAGAAGAGATCCGTCTTAACAGCCTTTTTAAAGCTGGTTAAATTGGTGATATGATGGATCTCATCCGGCAGGCCATTCCATAATCTGGGAGTGGTTGCTAAAAAGGCCCTCTGGGTGGCTGCAAACAGCCTATTTTTTATAGGCTGCAGCAAATTCCTCCCAGAGGACCTGAGTGCGCAGGGAGGATTAAACAGATTATAGTATGATTCCAATGATTTATAAAGTCTGTTCTCCAAATGCGTCCCTCCATTGTGCATAGACAGAAAACAAGGCAACAGTTCCTTCATTTTTTTTGTGCCTCTGTTGACTGGTTGGCCTGCCTTTCATGCATTGGCCAAGGGCAGAGGAGATAAGGTCTTAGGTAGGAATCTTGCTCCAGATGTGAGGCTCCCCATGGAATTTAGAGTCCTTCAAATGAATGATTTGACCCCAAAGCTATTGGATGAAACAATCATTAAAAAGACTGCATAGCTACCTAACTGCTTGCAAGTCCCCACATTTACCTCAGCGGGCTGATCTTACTATAAAAATCTGTGTGTGTGTGTGTGTGTGTGTTTGTGCATGCAAGCACGTGATTTAGTAATATTTAGCAACATACTTAGAGCCAATTGATGAGCCTTTTGAGGTACAGAGGAAATGAGAAGCATGAGCTGCTCAACCATGCTTCATAACTATACTGCAGTTTTCCCTAATAATAGGCAATCCCCATTTTCTAGTTCATATGCCTGAATAATAATGAATATTTGTGTGTGACCTGTTTGTTTCTATGGCACATTCATGTGTGCTTACTCTTATATAGATTCTATCCTGTTTTATGTACTGATCTGTGATTTTAAAGAACTGGCTCAAAAACTCACATTCAAGTATGGAGTTTAAGACATATTCCTTCTCAAAATTTCCCTTTCTCAATGTAATTTCTCAGTGTTGGCTGGGATTTACTATCACAGTAACAGCAAGGGCTGAGAACAAAGTCAGAGCATCCAAGAGCAAAGGCCAATTGCTAAAAAATTGATCATAAGTGCTTCTTCTTTATTTATACCCTTAAATTAAAAACCAATGAATACCTAAGTCTCATCTGGCACATATGTGAGTTCAAGAAGCTTGTTCATGTCGTATCAGTTCATATGAGAATTCACAAAGGTGGGATTTCCTAGGCAGCACTTTTTAGAATCCCTTTTAGGAACTTTCTGGTGGGATCTGCATGGGACAGAATGCTCCAGGAGCCAGTGATGTACGGGCCTTTGCTGACTGCCAGAAATAGTGCAAACTGAGTCCACTTTAACTGCCCTGACTCAGTGCTAGGGAATCATGGGAACTGTAGTTTATTGTGGCACCAGAGCTCTGACAGAGAAGGCTCAATGGACCTTATCCCACGGGGCCAAAAGCAGCAAGAATCCATATGGAATCAGGCGCTATAGCGCTATAGTTTTCCGGGTGATCCCACGACGTCGCTCAGAATCCAACAAGAAACCGCTCGGAATGCAGCATCATTCGGGTTCTTTTGAATGCCTGGTTTCATCGGGCATTGCAATAGCGCTACCTTATCCATAGCGCTATTATAGCGCTAGCGCCATATTATACTAGCGCTATAGTACTGCAATGATGCTCATATCGGTTTCTTGCCACTTTTGAGAGCAGCGTGGGATAAGGTCCAATGTCTCTGAAAAAAATAGGCTCCGCCATTGTGTAGTGGGGATAGACTGCTGAGTAGACCTGAGCCCCCCACATTTGTTTGGGACATGTTTCTCAGCAGGGAACAGTGTTAGAAATGTATTAGGAAATGAGTATGAGGCAGGGGTTGAAGTCTACTCAGTAGCATGGCCCCACTGCACACTGGAGGAGCCTTCTAAAGCTTTTCCTAGGAGTAGCAGACTTGCAAGGACTTGAGACCTGACTTGAGATTTGGAGTAAAAGACTTGACAATGTCAGGAGCAACCTCATTATAAGAGCAACCCTGAAGTTGCCCTAATGTTGCCCCCCCATTTCCTGGCACTCTTAAGCAATGGTGGGTGGCTGTTCTTGTACACGTCCTGCTGTGCCACTCCCTGTCCCCATTGCAAATCACTCCCTCTGAGGCCAAAAACTAGGTGCCCAGCATGGATCAAATGGCTGGCCACCTTGTTTTCACCTCAGATGGAGCAACTAACAGTGGCAGCCAGCAGCACAGGAAGATATGTTGTAAACAGCCACCTGCTGTCACTCTGGAGGGCACTAGATCTTTTGGGAAGTTTTGGATCAAAAAGTGAGTTTATTTAATTCGGCTTAAGGGTGGCATATCATTATCATCATTGTCACTTTCGTCATCATCATTTATTTATATCTCACGCTTCTCCCAATATAGAGACTCAAGATGGTGAACCACAAGTTTAAAAATAATACAGTTTGAAAACAATGCAAAACAATTAAAATGTATATATATAAAATTTTAAAAACAAACAAGCTTCCGTAGTACTGAAATCGGCTGACAGAAGCCAGATTGGGGATGAGTGATGGTCGGCCAGCAGCGTAGCAGCAATTTCATGTACAGTAAAACCTGCTTTCCCCCGTTCCAGCCCGATCCTGTTCTGTGCACAGATCAGGCTGAAAAGTGTGTGTGAATAACTCCTAAGTTGGCAACTGTCAGCCAGAGGACTTTTTCTTCAGCTGACTATGAAATGACCAGCCAGAAGAGGCTCGACAGCAGAATACATGGTCTGAATTTAAAAGAACATTAAAGACCAGTCTCTTCTGGCAGGCTTATCGAGATGATTTTCAAACTGTAAACTTTAAATGATTTTTTTTTATGTGGATTGTTTTAATATGTATATATTTTACTTGTCTTTTTAAATTAGTGTGTGTTTTAACTGATGTTTCTTTGTCAAATGTTGTTGAGCCCCACCTCAATCCATGGGGAGTGAGAAATACTACTACTACTACTACTACTAATAATAATAATAATAATAATAATAATAATAATTTCCCCTCATGACTCTCCTCCTGAACTGCCTGTCCAGACCTGTTGAAGCTGCAGTTACTAATGGGTACAGTCAGATGAACTGGTAGAGTAAATATTGGTTCCAGTAAACATTCTTCAATTTTAGGGGGGGGGGGAAACTCTGTAAATGCTATTAATTTAAGGGTATAAATAAAGAAGAAGCAGTTATGATCAATTTTCTAGCAATTTACTCAACTGAAGCTGTCATATGATTGTTAACAGAATATAGTGAAGTAGTGATGGCTATGAATTAAAATGACATGCTGTGGACAAACTTGATGGGATAACTGTATGGGAAATACATGTATTGCCTGTAATAAAATATAATTTAATTTTAAAATGACATGTGCTATGATTATTTAATCCTTCCACCTTAATTATGACCTTCAGACCTAATGATGGAAGGAAAGCAGACAGGAAGGAAATAACAGAAAGGCTCTCAGCTGCACAGAACAGTCTACAATAACACCTCTGTAAAAATCCCATGGACAAAAAGCTGTTCTTTTCTGTTGAGTACATACAATGGTTATGAATGTGGTCTTCATAAACAATACACATTCTTTAGATTTCCTTTATTATTTAAAGAAAAAATCTATTTTGTTTACAAAGAATAAGCGATCAAAAGCTTTAAGATAACCAAATGCTACTCTGTAAACTTTAACTCCCCCTCCTCAAATATCCTATTTGAGAGAGTACCAATATGTGCAGAACTGTGCATGCTAATGTGAAATTGGATTTAACTGAACACTTATATTCATATAAGTAGCAACTAGATTTTTTTTATTCCAGTATCATTTGCACATTTCCCCGCTCAAATTGAGATTGCAGGATGAAATCCTAGCTTTCATGGGATTAATCAGAGGGACAGAACTGAATATTGTTCAGATGCACTTTTCAGTTTGAAAGGAATGATGTTGGCAGTTTCTACCCTTACATTTTGGTATTTATTCACTGCAATTCCTTGACAGAACTGATGTCAAACTGAATTCCCATTCAGAATAAGGACACGTAGGCAAATAAGAATTGCAAGTTAACAGAGATCTCAAGATGAACATTTCCATAACTCTTCTACAATGCCTCCATAACAAAGGGGGAAAATTGAAAAGAAATGGGGGAAGAAGTATTTTAATTATAATAAAAATATTGATCAGACAGCACCATCACACCCATATTAGCCACAATAATTTCATAGATGCAGTGGGCACAGTGTTTCCTATTTTCCTGTTACCCAAAAAATAAAACATACAAACACACTCACACACACTCATGAATTTAAAATTGGTCCTTTTGTTCATTTCCTGTATATTACAATACATAACCTTGGATTTTGTCTCTCTTTCCTTAAACAGTGAGTAATGGATCTTTCTGGGACCTTGCGACTGTATTGACTGTCTTTTCTGGCTGCATAAAGTGGAGATGTGTGAATACAATGGCCAATTTCATAACTGAGTGTTAAATCATCCAGGTTTTAGTGATGCCAGCAATAGCTCTGCTCACCCGTTTATATCTTTCAGCACAACTTAAGCATCTGCTTCTGTATGTGCTTGTCACCTTATGCCAATCCAGTGCTTCACTGTAAACAGTAGAAGATTTTTTAGCCCAGAACTCTGTCCAAATCTTTCTTCCCTCCTATACTTTTTTTAAGGAGAAAAGGTCAGCGTATTCCAGTGAACTGACGCACTCTGTCTAATTTGTGCACCAAGAAGCTTAAAATTGTGCGTCATTTGACCATTTTCCATTTGTTCATGCTGAGATTAAAAGATGGGGCTTATTGTTGAGCTTATAGTCAAAATTACAACTAAGAGGAAAAAAAGGGTTAGAAGGGATCAGTAGCTGCAGCTGGTCTTTGATTTATTTAGTGCTGCCCACTGTTGGGTCCCTTAAAAGGGGAAATGCAAAGGAAGCAAATTTCTCAGGCACCCAAAAGTGGAGTGATTGTTAACCCTTCCAAGTGAAGATATGTCTGGGATAAACACAGCTAAAAGCTCAGACTGGGCCAAGAAATTTATCCAACCTCGACTGTGAGGGTTCGTGTTTGTTTAAGAGATATTTTTTGCTTTCTGTAAACCTCAGCATATTTTCCTTGGCCAAATCATAGGGCTGATTTCCTACATGACGGACAACTGAACAAGGTGAAGGTGATGGGAATGTTGTATTCCACTGAAGGGGAAGACTGTTTCACCAGATAGCTTTCTTGTACTGTTTACTTGGAAACCAGGGTGGAGAAAGCATGCACTGACAGATCTATGGGCATCACAGACTAGTGTCAAGGCATCAGAAAGAGCTCAGCCAGAGCTGGCAAGGAGAAAGCCAGAGGAAACATGAGTAACTTTATGGACCCATGATCTGATTCAATGTACAACGTTCAGCTGAAACATGCACATAGCTCTCACTATTTGGAATTCTTCTTCTTCTTCTTCTTCTTCTTCTTCTTCTTCTTCTTCTTCTTCTTCTTCTTCTTCTTCTATATCCCACTTTTCTCCAACTATATGGACTCAAGGCAGCTAATAGCAAAGTTGAAATGGCACAATTTAAAAATAATTAGAGCATTTCCAAAACAATTAAACAACTTAGTAAGTTAAGAACATTAAACATTCAAATAGTAAAATGTATTTTAAAAACTACATACAAACATTAAAATCTGAATCACACAGCATTTAAAAGCCCAACCCTTGTGACTTTGAAAAAACACAATGGAATGTTTTTAACATGTTGAAATATTTTTACCCTGCCAAAAGGAGAACAGGAATGAAGTCGTTCTTCTCCCAGCCTTATGGGTTTGTTGGTTTATTAGCTTTCCACACTATATCTTTCTCAAGTCAGTTACAGAAGCTTCTTTCATTGCGGTTACATATGCACTGTCCTTTTATTCTCATTGTTATTTTTAAAATGCTTTTAAACACTTCTAAGTACTCTGTTAAATAGGATAAATTACTTTTATTGGGTATAAATTACTGGATTTTAATTATTCTGCGATGGACAGGAACACCTGTTATCAGCTCCAGCTGATTCACCAGCTGCACCCTTTTCTGGAAGAAGGGGATCTCGAGACCTTTGTGCATGCACTGGTAACCTCCCGCCTTGACTTCTGTAATGCGCTCTACATGGGGCTACCCTTGTGCCTGGTTCAGAAGCTACAGTTAGTTCAAAATATGGCAGCCAGGCTTGTTTCAGGAACACCTAGGAGGGACCATATCACTCCGGTTTTGAGGTCCCTCCACTGGCTGCCTATTGGTTTCCGGGCCCAGTACAAGGTGTTGGTTATCACCTTTAAAGCCCTAAATGGCTGGGGTCCAAGCTATATCAGAAACCGCCGCCTCCCATATAATCCTCCCCATGCGCTCCAGTCCTCTGGGAGGAATTTCTTAGAGCCCCAAAGATCGAGGCTATCTGTTATCTTCCAGAGGGCCTTTTCTGTCATCGCCCCCAGGCTCTGGAACAACCTGCCAGATGAGATCCGTCAATTAACATCTTTGGACAGTTTCAAAAAGGCTGTCAAGATGGATCTCTTCTGGCAAGCCTTTCTGGAATAAATTGTCCCAGCCCCGGACTGTTCCCTCTCCCCTCAGCGACACTATTCTGAACCCTGGTTCCCCTCGATGTGTAACGGGATAATGTGGAAAGTTTTTAATCATTTTAATTGTTATGATTTATTTGGTTTAATTTGCTAATTGGATTTTAACTATGTTATTGTTTAATAATGTTTTAAGGGGGGGGGGAGAAATGCTGTTTATTGTAATTGTGTTTTATGTTGTAAATCGCCCGGATTGGGCAACCATTGGGCAGTATATAAATAATTTATTATTATTATTATTATTATTATTATTATTATTATGTATTTTGTTTTATTTTATGTTGTGAGTCCCATAGGATTTAACTAATTAATTAATTATTTAATTAGAATAAGACAAGTAAAAGTTAAGAACATAGAATATATTAATTCAAAGCAAATAACAGGTTGAGTCTCCTGGATCCAAAATGCTTGGGACCAGTAGTGTTTGGGATTTCAGATTTTTTCCCCAGATTTTGGCATATTTGCATATAGACAATGAGATATCTTGAAGATGAGATCCAGTCTATACATGAAACTTATGTATGTTTTATATAAACCTTATACACATAGTCTGAAGGTAATTTTGTACCAAATATTTTTTTACTAATTTTGTCCTTGAAATAAATTTTGGGCGCACTGATTGAACAATCAGAAAGCAAAGATTTCTCTTTCTCAGCCACCTGTGGGGACAATTTTCAATATTCGGATATTTTGGATTTTGAAATTCTGGATAAGAGAAACTCAACATGTAACATTAAAAGTAATTAAAGACTTTAAAAAAAAACTCCCAAAGAGACACTAGCCTGTATTAAAAGCCTTCATTTCCAGTGACTCATTTCATTTTGTAAAGGCTGGCTGAATAAAAAATCTTTGTCTGCTGGAGGACCACCAAGGTTTCCTTCATAGTGAGCCCATTATCTGGTGGTAATGATGTGGTCAACAGTGCTTATGGATGGAGGTCTTCCAAGGCTAGCAGTCAAAAGGTGTTGCCTGAGTATTTTCCTATTTAACACTTAGAGGCGGCAGTGGGGAAAGAAGGCAATACACTAAAGGTATGTATTGAAGGCAATTTTTTCTGGGACCCCTGAAAAATAGTGTGAATAAACATAGTATTTGTAGAGTAAAAGTCTTAATTGCTACCAATTAAACAATTGATAAAACTGTAATGTTTGATATTGATTCTAATATTATAAATGAGCTGAAAAAATAGACTCAAAATAGAGTTGTGCTTCACATACACGCAAAACAATGAATACATTTGAAAAATAAGCAGAAATATGCTTTCAAACAATAGTTCTCAAACTTTGGTGCACCAGTTGTTTTGGACTTCACCTTGCTAAAGTGCCAGCTGGCATGGTCAATGATTAGGAATTCTGTGAGTTCAAGTCCCAAGTATCTGGAGGGGAAAAAATTGAGAAATATGCTTTAGAATACCATTTTATCTGGCCAAGAGAATTGAGGGCCACCTGAGCTGATGTTGGGCTAACTGAAACTATTCTGAATCCAACTTCCTCTCATTCTAAGGTGCTTGAAACTACTTGGGACCCCACCTTGGCCTAAATCGTCAGGATTACAGTTGTGACCTTGGGATCAAGATGGATTGAATCTGATGTAACTTTGCTTCTCCCTCACCCTACCTATTATCTGCCCACTTTTCATTCTTTGCTGGCCAGTCTTAGCCAATAGAGCAATTATTCTGGCAGAGAAGGTTTGTTCCTAACCACAGTCCCTATAGTCAGTGCATGTGGGGGATGTTACTCAATGAATAAATAAGATTAAAATGCATACATTTGAAAAATGTGCACAAAGAAGCCCATTTTGGAAATGTGAGCCTAAATATGGACAAATTTACATGATGAGGAAAAACTTTTGAGTGAAAACCAATGGAGAAATTAGAGTAGGTTGTAGTGGGGAAAAAAAGAAATAAGATTGAGGCTGCATCTGCATTGCAAAAATAATGCAGTTGACACCACTTTAACTTCAGGGCTCAATGCTATGGAAGCCTAGGATTTGTTGTTTGTTGTGACACCAGACTGCCCTGACTAAACAGTTTGCAAAGCTACAAATTCCAGAATCCCATAGCATTGAGCCATGACAGTTAAACTGCATTAATTCTGCAGTGCAGATGAAATCTCAGCTTGACATTTGCAACAAGTTATTTTAATTGTATTTATGTGTTCTACAAAAATGTGTGCATTCTGCAAAAAAAAAAAAAAAAAAAAAAAGGTTGGCAATCAATCAAAAAGCTTCTTTGTGTTGAAACTGTTGATCACATCAGTACATGCAGTATATTAAAAAAAATGTTGGGATATAACAAAAATAGAATAGTTGACATCATCCACATCTTGGACAAGACTGCTCCAGAAGCTGGTGAAATACAAAGCTTATAGATCAAAAGGAGCAAGTAAAGAAAGAGGTAGCATTAGGAAAATCAAATGTATAACATATAATAATGATACCTATAACCAAGAACATACAAATTTAAAATTAAAACAGTATTAAATTGCAGCAGAATTGAAAACATTTAAAATCTTAATTCCAAACAAAAATTAAAAAATACAGCACTATAAAAATCGTTTTATTAAAAATCAGTTTCCAAATGTTTGCTGAAAAGAAAGGTGTTAACCTGCCACCAAAAGTACAACAAAGAAGCTATCCTATCTTCCCTAGGCAGGGAGTTTCAAAGTGTGGGAACAGGACAGAGCAGGTCTTGTCCCACATTCCCACAAGCCATACCTGTCAACCATTCCCTCTTTCTGCTAGTGATCCTAATGTGCAAACTTGTGAAAGAATTGGGGCCAAGTCCATATCACTGCTGGTTCTTCAGGCTTTACAGCCAATCCATTTCTTTGAAAGACTTGGGAATACATTACAAGGATGTTAAAAATGGGATTCAGTTTGTATTTCAGGTGGGGAGATCTGTTTTTCTTTCATTTCCTAACCTAGTTTCCTAACTTGACCTCTTACAACAGAGGACAAAGGCAATCCAAATTTACAGCAGATTCTTACAGCAGAGATTTAACCTATAAACATTCACTGCACTTCCAAACCACAACTGAATTGCAGTTGGACAATTATTTTTTTTTCTCTCTCTCTTTCTCCAGCCACCAGCAGGGAAGCATGTTTTGTCTTGAAATGAAGGGGGGAAAGTGTGTCAGTACTCAGCTCTGTAAGCCGATGGAACAGAACTTTCAGTCTACAAGTCTTTTTGCTGGATGAAATATGTATATCTGTCTTAAGCAACAGCTGCTGCTAGTAGGGACATGCATTTTGCCACATGCTCCAGCTCTGCAGCCATGGATCAGCCTGGCATCAATCTCATCAAGACAAAAATGCTGTTATGGGCATTGATTACATATTGTGCCAATTTTCCAACTTTAGCAACTACTATTCTGCATGCTGTCTTTATGAGAAGAAAGGATTTAATCATTTTATATTGACTGTGAGAGATGGATTACAGCTAATCTCATAAATCCACAACAACCACACATGATATACTGAGATTCCCCCCCCCATTCCTCTTTCTTTTCTTTCTGCATCACTGCTGAAAATATTGCAGTTAAATCATACTGATTTTTTTTTTTAAAAAAAAAAATACTAGTTCAAGTCCATAAAGACCTTATTTGGCATTGCTGCCTTATGTTGGAGAGGTCAACCATTAAACTGTTGCAACTTAATTATTTTATTCTTTTTTGCTTCAGTTATGAAATATAAATTTCTCTTATTTTCAATCCAATTCAATCCTAGTTTTCTAACACACAGAGTAAATAGAGGATATAGACAACTGAGGACCAAACCACCCAATACACCATGATATATGTCTTAATGCATACCCTCCAACTATCATGATTTGGCAAGTCTCAGTTAATTACCTTTCATCCTACCTTTTCTCCTGCTTTTAAATTATCCCTGTTTTTCTCCCTCTTTCTCCCACTTTGTCCTTGTCTGACTTTAATTGCTGTGGACCCAGGCAAAAGCAGACTGCTGCAGCCTCTCCAACCTCATCAATAGCTTTTGCCATCTTGACCACATGCTGATACTGCTTGGTTTCCCAGTTAACACCTGTGAAACTGGGATAGTATGCTTAATGTAAAGCGACAAACTTGCATATGGTATGTAAAGTGTTGAAACTCAACCACAGTGTAGACATGCATAATCAAATGTAAATAAGCAGGAACACAGGATTCCATGCCCTCTGCTGAGAAGAAAAAACATTGTGAAGGGAATTCACTAACATATTAATGTGTGAACTTTGGTTCACTCTCAAATGTTAGTGGTATGTGAGGTGGTGGTGGGCTGGTTCTATGCATTATGGCATATGGCAGGAGTGGGGAAAGTTTGGCTCATGGGATACATGTGGCCCCATTGCCATTTTGAGGTCCTCAAGGGCCCCAGCAGCCTCAACAAATACCTTCACAAAAGCATAGTGGGTATTTTCACTAGATTTTGGACCCCTAGCCATTTTAGCCCAAAAGAGATGGCTAGAACTATACGATGTACTATGATTTCATCTAATTGATTATAAAACTATGGAAGATCATTTAGGTACACCCTGTTTAAGAACATTTTTCATATGAGGAATGAAATACCTATTCGGTCTTAAGGGGTGGGAGGGATGGGTGGAGGGATTGGGATAGCTGGATGTATTTTAACTATGGTATTTTAAGTGTTGTGAGTCACCCCGATTGCTATGCAGAGGGGTGGGATAAAAATAAAATTTATTATTATTATTATTATTATTATTATTATTATTATTATTATTATTATTATTTTCCCCTATTATAGTCTAGTGCAATGTAGTGGTTTGAACTTTGGACTATGGGCCAGGAGATCAGAGTTTGAATCTCATAAAAACCCACTGGGCAAGTGGAAGGCAAATTCTCTGAAAAAGCTTCTTGCCAAGAAAATCCTGTGATAGTTTTGCTTTAAGGCTGCCATAAGTCATAAGTTACCATACGTTAGAAATAACTTGAAAGCACACAAGAACAAAAATAATTTTAGTAAAAGAGAAAAGATGTTACATTCACAAATAAAGCATTTCTAGAACTTTTTTTAAAAAAAACAGACAGTTAAAGAATGAAGTCCAAATCAATTTTTTTTAAAAAAAAATCAGAATGTATAAACTTAAAATTCTTAAACAGCAGCAAAAATATTTTAACAGTTTCATTTTCTGTAATGAAATAACTGGTACATTGTCTCCCTTTCAAGTAATTTGATTCCATAAATGTGTATTTCTAAGATATTTTCCAGTTCATGAACATTTCAGGATTAGATATACCTTTGTTCCTGACATGTTATGGTTCACTGATATTTCATTATGTGTAGAGTGTTTACTTCAATTAAAAAAACTTGACTGGTTTTTAAAATGTGCATTCAAGTCAACTTTGAGTTATGTGGATCCTAGGATACAGTTTTCATGGAAAGATTTATTCAGAAGAAGTTGGCATTGCCTTCTTCCTAGGCTGAGGAGAGTGTGACTTGCCCAAGGTCACCACCCAATGGGAGTCCATGGCTGAGCAGGGATTCAAACCCTGGTCCTTTGGAGTCCTGATCCAGTACTCAAACAACTACATCACTGGCTGTTCCCAGGTTTTGGAACTCTCCTCCCAGAGAGGTTTGATTGGCACTTTCCTTGCTATCTTTCCCCAAGCAGGGAAAGACCTTTTTTTTAATTGCAGACCTTTGTCCACACTATGGGCCTTACATAATGTGCTGTTTTGTCTATTTGTTGTATTGTTTGTAATGGTTTATGTTTTTAACTAGTCCTCATTTTGTAATAGTTTAATTACACTTTTAACTTGTGTATGTTGTGAATTTTTAGCTTTTTGGGTCCCAAAATGGGAAATAGTGTGAAATAAATTAAATAAATTAATACACTCACCATGCTGTTCTCGAGCTTCCTCAATGGTTGTAACAGGTCAATGAAGAGTCATTAGCTGAATGGAAAAACCTTGCATAGTGCCCTCTTGTTCTGTTACCTATAGGTTCTCCTTAGTTTTGACTAATGTCCCAGACATTACTTTGGCTCCTGTTCCTATTGTATTGGCATATAAAGGGGTTTGTCTTTCATACACTAATATTTACTTTCTTATTGCGCTGTACTTATTTAAATAAAAGACCTGTGCCATGTTCACCTCAGATTAGACTTGTTTTGTAACTATGGGTATTTGTTTTTGATTGATGTTGAGGTTAGCCTAGGAAGGACAAAAGTGTTATCATAATAGTTCTATTAAAATTTGCTAGAGACACCACACATGTGTTTCTATTTAGAAAAGGCTGATGCTTGACAAGAAAGAGGAAAATGGCTTCTAACAGCAATGGTAATCACTCAAATTTATTTGAACTAAGTTGAGAAAAGGAACTTAAAATTCAGTAGATTAGGACCTGGGAAGTTGGGGTCATTCATCAGCCGTGTGTAGTTTTGGGCATGCTTCTATCTTCTGCCAGCATTAGCTCCCCCTGTATGATTTAAAGGATAATAACTAACATCATTGGGTGTTTGTGAGATGAACAAAAGGAGCATAAAATATTTTGTTAAGAAACATCATGCCTTCTCAAGATAAATAGTAACTCCAGATGCTAGCCATGAATACAATGTGGAATTCAATCCTACAAGATCTAAAGATGACCACCAATTTGGATGCTTTTAAATGTGAGTTGGATGCATTCAAGAATGAAAGTGTAAGACTGTTGACAGCTATTGGTCAGATGGACACACACATGCATGCGTGCGCGCGCGCGCACACACACACACACACAGCATGCCTCTGCATAACAGGTGTCGAGAAGTATACAGGCTGGAATATGTTGTTTTTCCCACATCCTTCATATGGACTTCCCATAGGCATCTGTTTGGCTACTGTATAAACAAAATGCCAGACTTTTGCTCTAATCTGGCATAACTCTTCTTTTGTTCTTATCATTTCCAAAGGACCCATTCTATGGAACCAGTATTCATTTAAATGGTGATTGCACAGGAAGTTTGCCCCAAAATATTCTGAATGATTGGGATTTCTTAGCAAGATTTGTTCAGAGGAAGTTGTCTTTTCCTTCTACTGAGGCTGGGAGACTTTCACATAGCACCCAGTGAATTTCCATGGCTGAGCAGTGATTTGAACCCTGGTCTCCATATCTGTCATCCAATGCTCAAACCATTATGCTGGCTCACTTTATTCAAATCTACTTACTTCCAAATTAATGTAATTAGAACAACCTCAGTATAATTTTGTTTCAAAAGAAACTAGACCAAAATTAAAAAGCTCATTCTTTTCCCTAAAAACAAATATGGTGTCAACATTTGTCCGTACACAATAAATGAGGCAATTATGACTATGGGGAACAGCAAGCAGCATACAAAGTAGGTCATTCCTTAAGCTGCAGTTTGTTCTCGCTTAACTTAAAAAGAAACAGAACAGGGTGTTTTTCCCCAAAATCTGGCTGACATCTGTTAAACAGTGGCATATATTTTATCATAGAAAAGCAATTAGAAGGGGAAATGTTAGGCAAATATTTTACATATCAGTGTGCAGATACACATTTATGAGATCAAAATGCCCATGCTCTCCATATTCTCCTTTTGTTAATGAATTTCCATGAGAGATACTCTTTGAGTTAAATATCATGGTACCTGATTCCACCTCAGATAAAATAAAAGTATGCCAGTAAGGTTTGAATGCATTGAAAACATAATTTGAATCTGAATGGGCAGATGTACAACTATGGATGGATTAGAGAAAAGAGAAGGAAGAAAACAAAGGAAGAGGAGGAAGAGAAGACATAAAACCACAGAATGGAGCCTTTATGACACATTCACCTATGTTTTACCTTCTATTTCATGTGTATTCATATACCTCTGTACAAGTAATTCAATAGGCAGTTATCCCTCCATTTTCATGGACTTCAAGTCTGCATCCCTCACTCATTTGCAGGTGGGAAATAGAGGGGGATAAAATAGGTGCGCCTGCAAGCACCCTCAGGCATGCATCCCTATTCAAGCCTATGGGCTTGAATATTTGTGGTTTTCCCTTTTTGCAGGGGGATCCGGAATGAATCCCCATGAAGATGGAGGGGCAACTGTATTCTAGTTGTGACATGCAACATGTATACTATTTGGTGGTGGAGTTCTGAAAATGGAATTCAAACAGTGTGTAAATGTTTTAGGGAAAGTCAGTCTAATCCATTGATTGTTCTGTATTGGGAGACTATTGTGTGGTGTTTTAAATTGAATTAAGCCTCCTGGGCTGCAGCCGGGAGGTGGGATGGAAACAGGGATTATTGCATGCTAAATAGCTGCTGAATCGCTGGCCGCCATCAGCCCTGGTCCCAGCCAGGCTCAGCCCACCCTTTTTAGAAACCAGAATGCTTTCCAACTTCTAAAAAGCAGCAGCTGAGCTCAGCTGGGACCCAGGCTGATGATGACCAGTGACTTGGTAGTGACTTAGCATGCGATAATCCCCACCTCCATCTCGCCTCCTGGCTGCAGCCTGGGAGGCTTAATTGGATTTAAAATGCCAAGCAATAATAATCTCCCTGTTGTTGTGTGCCTTGAAGTCATTTCTGAGTTATAATGACCCTAAGGCAGGGGTAGGCAACCTTTTTGAGCTGGGGGCCGGGTTGCTGTGCCTCTGACAATTTGGGGGCCAAAGCACTAAAAATAAATAAATAAACAAATAAACAAAAAAAAATAAAAAAATAAAAAAATAAAAAAATAAAAAAAATAAAAAATTTGCATGCACACTCTCTCAGCCCCAGAAAAGCCATGGCAAAACTGCTGTGGCGATTTTGCCAAGAAAACCCCAATAACAAATAATAACAATAATATCATCATGGTGGGCGGTGGGGGGCAGCGGCGGCAGGACTGGCCTGGGGGCGGTCCAAAAGCCTTGGGGGGGCTGCATCCGGCCCCCGGGCCTTAGGTTGCCTACCCCTGCCCTAAGGTGAACCTATCGTGAGGTTTTCTTGGCAAGATTTGTTTAGAAGTTTGTCTTTGCATTCCTCTGAGACTGTGACTAGCCCAGTGGGTTACCATGACAAAGCAGGGAGTTGAACCTGGGTCTCCAGAGTTATAGTCCAATGCTTAACCCACTACACCATGCTGTCTCTCAAAATGTCCTGAACAGCATGAGATAATGCATTAATTGTTGTAATTGTTGATGGTCTCCATAAGATGCATGAAGGTTAGAAAGAAAACCACAGTGTGCAGATTTTTAAAGTTTCACTTATGGTTATTGATCAGCAACAATTGAAAAAGTAAGAGGTGTTAAGCAATTATATGATCATACACATCTCCTCCAGATTTTATGCAGGTACAGTCTGCTTAGATTTTTTAAATGCTTTTTTATAATTTTTCTTGGGGCAAAAACCTGAGGTTTCTCTAGTGTGTGCATTATTATTAAAGATCTGCTGAAGAAGATGAAAACAGAATATACAAAGTCATAATCCTCATCCTGCTGGCCTCTATTTGTCTAACAATAGAACATATTGTAGCAACTAATGCTTAAAGTAAACCACTTTTAAAAGATTCATCTCCTATGTAAGTACATTTTAGCTATTGTATGGAAGGCTGATTTCCTTTTACAGTAAAATCCAAAGCTACGAAGAAAAAAGGCCTATGGGCAGGGAATTTGTGCAAAACCTGGCCCTGCTGCTGGCTTAAACTTACATTTACAACTTAAAATTGTTCTTAAACTGCTGTTAACTTTATACAGTTGATATAAAATATTTTACTACAGTATTTGGTTAAGAATCTTTTTTTCCTAGATTTTCTTCCTTTAAAATTGGGTGCGTCTTATATGCCAGAGCGTCTTATATGCCGAAAAATACGGTAGCTAATACCTCAGAGGACAGGATGAAAATTCAAAATGACCTTAATAGATTTGAAAGTTGGGCCAAAGCTAACAAAATTAATTTCAACACAGAAAAATGTAAGGTACTGCACTTAGGGATATATATAGGAATACTGTGTCCAGTTCTGGGCACCACAATTCAAAAAGGATGTTGAAAAACTGGAGTGTGTCCAGAGGAGGGTGACTAAAATGATGAAGGGTCTGGAAACCATGCCTTATGAGGAACAACTCAGGGAACTGGTTATGTTTAGCCTGAAGAAGAGATGGTGAAGAAGTGATATGATAGCCCTGTTGAAATTTTTTTAATATTCTTTAGTGGTATATCAATTTTAAAAACAACATATAACAGCATATAAGATACAAAAATATTTAAAACATGTAACAATAACTTATTTACTAAAAAGTATTACACATAGCTGTACTATACACACAAATTATCATTCTAAACATCTATTTATAAATTTGTTTAAAAAAGACTTCCAGGCATCTAAATCATAGCTTATTTTCATCAAAAAAGGAAAAAAAAACTCTGACCTTTGCTTTGTCAATTATGTCGATACTTTAAATCATATTCATATATATCTGTGTATGTATATTTATCTCCACATATAATTCTCTGCTTCTATATATTTAAGTCAAATATATTTGTATTTGTTAAACTCATTTTATTTCTAATTATTATTAGATATTTTCATATGTGCCCTCCCTATTTAATTGATACATTAGCTATTTCTTATTATTTATTAATTTTATATGTTATTAAATTTTATCTATTTTGAACTTAATTTGTATTGTATCTTTTCCACCACCTCTCACCATTGTTCATTAAATCGTTCAAGTGATTTGTTTTGAGTTAAACATGTCAGCTTATCCATTTCCACATAATCTAAAATGTTCTAATACCATTCAATTATTGGCAAATTTTTATTGTTTTTCCAATAGCTGGCATATACAACTCTTGCTGCTGTGACAGATAAAAGAGAATTTTGTCCTTATCTTTTGTTATTTCTTTATTCACAATCCCAAGTAATAATACTTTGGGTTCTTTTTAAAATTTCAATTGTAATATTTCTTGTATTTCTTCATGAATCTTAGACCAAAAATTCTTAGCTATACGGCATTCCCACCATAGCTCCTTTCTACATTTCCAGCACTTATTATTGTTTTTCTTATTCATCTTGACTAATCTGTCTGGTGTTAAATACCATCTGTATTGTAACTTATTAAAATTTCTCTTTCATATTGTAATTTAATGTATAACTTCCCATAAATCTTCCCATTCATCCATCTGAATTGATTTCCTTATGTCTGGGGCCCAACAAATCATACATACTTTTATCTGTTCTTCCTCCATCTCCCACTTTAATAGAACTTTGTAGATCTTTGAAACAAGGTGATCTGATTTTTTCAGAAGTATCTTCTCCACCTCTGTTTCTTTTCTTTTTATTCTGTACACTTCTTTATCTAATTTAAATCTTTCTTTTAGCTGGAGATATAAGAACCAATTACATATGATATTTTCTACTTGTAATTCTTCTCTTGTTTTCATTCTCCAGTTGCCTTTTTCTTCTATTAATAATTCCTTATATGTTACTCTTTTATTTTTTATCATTTCATTGTAAGTATATAGAGCTTCATTTGGTGGCACACTTATAGGGATTTTGGGATTTATTCTATTCTTATATTTCTCCCAAATTTTGTATAAAGCCTTTCTTATGTAAAGATTTTTCAAAATCTCCATTTACCTTAATTTTGTCATAGTATGGATACCCATGACAACCATAGACATTGTCTATACCAGGGGTAGGCAACCTTTCTCCTTTAAGGGCCGAGGGACTTCAGCTCCCAGAATCCCAAGAGCTATTGGCCAACATGGGATTGTTGGCCAACATGGCTGAGGCTTCTGGGAGCTGAAGTCCCTCGGCCCTTAAAGGGGAAAGGTTGCCTACCCCTGGTCTATACCTTCTAGAGATAACAAATTCCTATTTTGTAAGCTAAGCCAATCTTTTATCCATTCTAGACCACTAACATGGTAGTACAGTTTAAAGTTTGGTAATCCTAATCCACATTTGCTAATATCATCCTGCATTATTTTGATTTTTACCTGGGTTTTTTTCCCTGCCCAAATGAACTTTGTTATGATCTTCTGCCATTCTTTGAATGGTTTCTCATTCATTATAATAAGAATTACCTAAAAAAATTTTTTTTAGGTAATACATACATTTTTAGCACTGAAATGCAGCCTAATAACGATAAATGTAAATCTTTCCACTTTTCCAGCTTAGTTTTGATTTTACTCCAGTTTTCTTCCTAATTATTTTTAAAAAGGTCTGAAATTTTTGCTGTCACTATAACTCTCAAATATCTTATTTTCTTTTCTATTTTAAATCCTGATCTTGATATAAATAGTTCTTTTTCTTTGTGAGTCATATTCATAGTCAGTACTTTAGTCTTTTCTTTGTTAACTTTAAACAAGAGTACAAACTATATTCCTTTAGATGTTCCAACAATCTCTGAATATTTTCCAAAGGATGAGAGAGGTAAATCACCATATCATTAGCATATGCTCTTAATTTGGTTTTGTTATTCTTTACTTTTATCCCTGTAATGCCTTTATCTTTTCTGATGGAGTTGCACAAAACCTCCAACATTATGATAAATAATAATAGTGATAAAGGGCAGCCCTGATGTGTGCCTTTTTGAATACTACAGATTTTTGTTCTTTTTCCATTTATCATCACTTGTGCTTTTTGTTTTTTATAGAGGGCCTCAATCCAGTTATAAAAATTACCTTCTCCAGTTATTCTAAGAATAATCTCTTTCATAAATCTCCATCGTATATTATCAAACATTTTCTCAATGTCGAGAAAAATCAATGCTACTTGTTTATCTGGTTTTCTATTAAAGTATTTGATTACATCCAGTAAGCTTCTAGTATTATCCTTTATGTACCTATTTGGGAGAAACCATCATTGATCTTGATGTATTCACATCTTATTAATACTTTTAAAAATCTTTTTGCTAATATATTTGCTTGATATATTTTCATTTCTTTCATGCCTTCTTTCATATCCTTTTTTTGTTTTAATTTTGACATATATTTTTTCATTTCCTGTCTTATCTTTTTTATCTCCTCCATAACCATCATATTAGCATCTATAGTTTTGCTAGATTTTAGCAATGGTCTTCTCTGCTGTTGCATCTGTAGTTGAGACTGCATTTTTGTTGTTTGTGATCTTGTCACTATTGCCATTAATCAATTGTTAATTCTGTTATTGTCAATTAATCTAATATTCAATTTCTAATAGTAGTGACCTCAGTTAATTAATGACTTGTTTGGTAAAGTCATTCCTAATACATCCATACAGATCCATACTTTATCAAATCTATATCAGTCAAATCATATCACCTTCACTTTTCAGACAGTTAATCAAGTAAATATTCCCTTTTTATATGTTAAATAAACTATTAGACTTAATTAATTACTCTTATAATTACTCTTATAATTCAGTTTACACAAAGGAAGAAGGGTAGAAGTAAATTATACAAGTTTGGTAAAGAACTCCCTTCTCATATATTCAAACAACAATTGGAGTTAATTAATTATTCAAAGTAGTTTATCTTACACAAAGGAAAATGGAGAGTTGGCCAAGATTCATGACCTTTTGTCAATCTAACATTGCATTCTGACTAAATTAGAATTTAAAACCTATATGCTTAAATAGTATGCAGTTATTAGATAATCAATATCCAAATTTGTTAGATTTTCCAACCACTAACTTTAATAATGCCCTAAACCAGGGGTTGGTAAGTTTTTCTTACCTGGGGCTGGTCCGCTGGCCTCCAGGTCTTCTGCAGGCCAAGGAGGGGGAAATGGTGCAGTGGCAGGGGTTGTCAGCGGTGGTGGCGGGGGTCGGCAGGGGCCAGTCCAAAGGCCTCGACAGGCTGGATCCACCACGTGGGCCATAGGTTGCCAACCCCTGCCCTAAACAGTATATAGCTGCAAACTACCTCTTCCTAAAGTTCTGTATCAATTTTTTGTAGGACAGAAGTACTCTTGCTCTTTATCTTCAACTCTTCTGTCCTTGTCCTTTTCTGTATCTCCAATCTTTATTATTTACTACAAATCCCAGAAGGCACTTCTTCAGTGCTTTCTAACCTTCTTCTTTCGGCTTCTCCTTTCCCCTTCGTCTTTGAGGATGTTTCTCTTTACTGTCTTTTTACATTTAAGCTTTATTTTGTTTGTTTGGAATCATTCCTTTATCTTCTTTAATTGTCCATTCACTTTTTCCCAGGTCTCTATTTGGAGTCTTTTATTTATTGTCTCCTTTCTCTCAATCAGTCTTTATAAACGAATTGCAAAAACAAAACTACAAGTCCCCAGAAGCCACCTCTCCAATCAATTTGCCTTTCCAGCTTTCTTACTTCCACTTCACCTTTCTCCTCCACCTTTTTTACTGTTAAGATGTCAGCACATAAATGTCTTCTTCTCTATACAACTTCTTTACTTTTTTCTCTTTTTGTATTTAGTCAACCGAGATGTTTAATCAGTCTAAACTTCTTCATTCTTTTCTTTACCTGTATAATAGATTATTTTCTCAAATTCTCACCTCTGTTTCACCACCTCTCTCCATTTTCCTCTGTAGTTTTCACCATGTCTATCTCTGTATATTACACTTTATCTTTGTACTGAAGAGCTCTCCTAGTCAAGGTAAGTTGTTTTCAATTATTTAAATACCATAGATGATTAACGTCAGCTTTAATTTTGCATATAACAAAGTTGGGATGCTGCAACTTAACTTGACATCCTCCATGCAGTTGCATCTCCTCTGCCTCCCTTTTAAAATGTTGCCTGGGTTATTGCCTGGAATCCAACCTTCTTGGGGTACTTCTTGGGGTACTTCTGTTCTGGAATAAATAAAATTTATTTTATTCTAAACTGAGGAGTCGCCAAATATATCTCCTCAGTGTTTTTTTTTTTTTTTACATTATTGGAGGGACATGAGGAGCTCCAACTTGAGCTACCCTCCGACCCAGCATCTTTCCCAACCAGAAGTTTCCTGTTGAAATATTTGAAGGGATGTCATATTGAGGAGGGAGCTAGTTTGTTTTCTGCTGCTTCAGAGAACATGGCCTGGATCAACAGATGCAAGCTACAGGAAAAGAGATTCCATCTCAACATTAGGAGGAACTTCCTGACAGTAAGAGCTGTTCAACAGTGGAACACTCCCCCTTGGAGAGTGGTGGAGTCTCTCTTTCTTTGGAGGTCTTTAAACAGATGAAGGATGGCCATCTGTCAGGGATGCTTTGATTTTGAGTTCCTTCATGGCAGGGGCGTGGACTGGATGGCCCTTGTGGTCTCTTCCAACTCTATGATTCTATGATTCTATTTGTTTAATTTATATGCTGAAAACATCATAAGAAAAGCAGAATTAGAACAAAAAAAGGGGGAGTTAAGATAGGAAGAAGCAACATTAACAACCTAAGATATGCAGACGATGCCATAATATTAGCAGAAGATGTTCAGGAATTCGAACAGTTAATAAAAAAGGTTATAGATGAAAGTGCAAAGGCAGGTCTCATGATGAACATAATGAAAACAAAAATAATGACCACAGAAGAAATACACAAATTGAATCTAGACAATGAGGAAATTTAAATAGTTACAGAATTCCCATATCTAGGATAAAACACTGACCAGAATGAAGACTGCGGCCAAGAAATAAGAAGAAGGCTAGGAATGAGAAGGGCAGCTATGAAAGAACTGGAAAAGATACTGAAGAGCAAAGACATACAACTGAGCACTAAAGTCAGAATCGTTCAGGCCATTGTATTCCTAATTACCATGTATGGATGGGAGAGCTGAATAGTGAAGGAAGCAGACAGAAAAAAAATCAACTCATTTAAAATGTGGTGCTGGAGAAGAGTACTTGGGATACCATGGACAGCCAAGACCACAAACAAATGGGTTCTTGAACAGATCAGACTAGGACTCTCCTTGGAAGCAAAGATGATCAAGTTGAGACTATTGTACTTTGGCCACATAATGAGAAGGCATGGATCACTAGCAAAAAACAATAATGCTAGGAAAGGTAGAAGGTACAAGAAAGAGAGGAAAACCACAAACCAGATAGATAGACTCAATCAGGGGGATTATCAGGGGCAAGGGCTTCCAGGATTTGGGCAAGGCCATGGAAGATACGGATTCTTGGAGATGTCTCATCAACAGGGTCACCATGAGTAGAAACTGACTCGAAGGCAAACAACAACAAAAGGCACAACCATAATGTCTCATTCTCGCAACTAGATTCTCAACAGAAGCAGTTATTCTAAACTTCTTACTGACTAGCAGTATGTGTGTTGGTATATATTGCAATAAATAAATGGATTTTTGATAACCTCCCCCCTGAGAATAACTACGGGTGAAGCTGTCCTTTCTAAACCTTTCTTGCAAGAAACTCTTCTGTTTTCCCCTCTGAAAGAAGCTCTTCTTTCTAAACTATTCTCCAAATGTCCTCACTAGCCCTTTGAACGGTAATCAAAACCAAACTGGGAGCCAGTGCAGCTGTTTCCAGGAGAGAAATCCATGAGGGAAACGTAGCCGACTGACTCACCAGATCGGCCGAGTTGCAGGGGAGGGAGCTGTCAATGCCACAGGGACTTCCAAGCCTGCACAGGAGGTTGGTCGACTCCCAGGGTGTGCTGAAGCAGCTCGGTGGCACCGGATTGGACGAGCAGGCTGGGCAAGGGTGGGACTTCCAGTAATAGAACAGGGACCACAAGTCTCAGCAGCCTGTGTGGCTGGAAGTCCCTGATTGGTGGGGAGGCTGAAGAGGGGTGGGACTTCCACCCGATGCTGGCCTCCATTTTCCAACGGGCCCATATAAGGCAACGGGGTTGGGGTGGTCGACGCCATTGCTAGCCAGAGCTCAAAGTGACAGGAGCTCTGTCCAAAAGCACTTCCCTCCCTCCTACACTTTTTGGGTTCACGGTTGCCATGGAGTGTTGTCACAACTTTCAGGGATGGTAGCATGGGACAGGGATCTGGGAGTGTGGTTTCCTGGGCTGCAGAGCACAGGATCAGGAGTTGCTAAGTGACCCAGGGATGCTGGGAGTGGTGAAGTGTTGCCATTGTGGGGGAAACTCCTGAACAGCATCCCCTGATGACAAAGGGGCTGAGAGGCATATTTGAGACCAGTTGGTCACCCCTTCTGTCATCCTGAAGCTCAGCCATGACTGGGCCTTTTAGGTTCATCGAACAACAGATGGGTTGGACGATGACCGACCCAGGCCCATGCATTTGGGCCAACCCCTACCTGTTAGCTGTGTTCAATAAAGTTGTGGCCTTTTTCTGCCAATTGGGTGTCATGTCATTCATTCTGAGTCGACTTCCCTTTCCCATACAAACATACATTCTTGTTATGCAGCCCCTGTTAACAATCACACTCCTGCCTTCTGGACCAATAACACTTTCAAAGGCAGCCAATTAGACCATGACTCACTAGGTCACTAGAATTTTGCTATCATCCCTTCTGGTGTATCATGTATCACTAGGAAGCTATTTAAAGGAAAGAAAAGAGATGCCATGGTGACTGCATTGTTCCTAGTAGTAACTGTAACAAATGGAGGGTTGCAAATGAGCATTGGCAGTTCTGTTTCCATAGGGATTTTGTGACCAATAAGTGTTTTAAGAGTAGTGTTGCTAAACAAAAAAGGTATTCAGCCCTCTGATGATCATAATTGCATATAATCCTTTTGGGAATGGCAGTTGCATACATACTTGGTTTAATGTTAATGTAAAATAGTCCCATTGAAAACATGAGGTGCATCAAGTGCTACATTGTACTCTGGAACCACCCCTGCAAAGATAAAGGCCACAGACACAATCTGTGGAAATATATTGTGCACAAGGCTGATTGGAAAATGATGTCATATTCAGTAATGAAAGGAGTGGACCAGCAAGCAGAAAGGATTATCTGGGTTATCTTTGGGCCAATGCAGACAGCCCATAAGGGCCAGCTCTGTGCCGCCCCTGGGAGTGCCGGATCAGGGCCACAGCAATCACATGCCAATCCACCTTTTTGCTGCTCCAAAAAAAGCTGGCAAAAGTTGCTCCTTTTGGGGGCGGCAAAAGCCACCTTTAGAACAGCCACCACAGCTCTTTTGTGCCCCTTTGGTGCAGTGTGTGTTTGTGCCATGCGATCAGGCACGTGGCATCACAGACATTAATCTGAACACCTGGCCATTAATAAAATCCAGATAGGAAGAGTTAGCATCAACACTCCACTTAAGCATTCTTAAATATTGGAATCTCAGAATGACTGTATGGAAGAATGAACAGACTCTCTGTTAGTTTTTTAAACTCTTCATTATGTGCATTTATAGATATACAAAGATAAAAAACATAGACATTTCAGTGTATAGGTATATTACTTTCATTACATTATATTGCATGTAAGATATCATGCATGCATTACATTACGGTACCTGTCACGTAAGGTGTTTCACTTTCATGAAGACTGAACTTTTATACATCTCTTTAGCATACTTCTCTATCATTACACCTAGAAAAAGTTAAGCTTCATATCTGTGGTTAGATTGACAGACATCCAGGGGGTAATCTCTGAGCATTTCCATATACATAGCAACATCCATTATATATCTGTTAAGATCCATAATGGGCATCCATTACAATCAGAACAGGAAATATATCTATTTAGCATAGTCTAGTTGAGAGGAGAAATTCTCCCTCTTAGCAGCATGGTCTGTCTTTATAAGCAGTTATTGACCTGTCTTCATCAGCAGTCTTGGCAGTTATTAGCTAGAAATGGCATTAGCTGTTTATCAACAGCTTTTTTCATATTGTGGAGGCAAACTGTGGAGAATTTTGCTGGCAAACCACAAAATCTCATGTTTCCCTCTATGAAACATAGGCTGCATTTAATAACTAAACCTGGCTGATTTTTACACATATACATACAGCCTAATGAGTAAACACACGGATTCACATCTCAATTAATGACCTGGCTGGTTTACATCTTAATGAGTAATTTGGCTTGTTTCCTGTATCCTGTTTGCTTACTTTGACCTTTGAGCCTGACACAGGGAAAAGCATCTTCTGCCAGTTAATGAATGATGGACAGTGGTGAGGATCCTGTAAACAAGTTGCTAATAAAAAGGAGGGGGAAAAACACCCCCTCAAGCATTGTGCCCCCATTCTTGTCTCTCGGCGTGTCATTCCTGCATGGAATCCCAACAGCTGGTGACCCCGACATGATTCTGAATCCAAAGATCAGCTAAACCTACTCACTCAACTGGAGCAGTCTGCACACACATCCCTTGGGATCCCGTGAGTATGGGGGGAACTCTGTCATCGGAACAAAGGTTACATAGTGAGGAACTCTATCAGTTAGTCAAGTGGTTGGTTGGGGAGAGAGTAGTGACTAGAAGAGACATCGACAATTTGTTGTCAGAAATTTCATGCCAATGTCCTTGGTACCCAGAGAAAGGGAGAATCTCTGCGGAAGAATGGGAGAAGATAGGTCAGCATTTAAAAACTGAACCTCGTGCTGCAGCACCACATTTGATAGCCTGGCAGGCAGTTAATACAGCCGTGGGGCACTTAAGTAAACCATCTGCCCCCCCCGGTTTCATTAATAAACCCTCCAGGAGACCCACAGAGTTACACCATGCCACTGGTGGCTCTGCCATTGCCCCCAATTCAACAACAACAGAGGAAGTTGGGTGCAGTGGAGGCAGGGATAGCAGAAGCCCAACAGAGGGGAGAGAACATGTGGGAAGAAGGGCTTTGGGAACCAGACAATCATCCATCCATGTTCCCTGTAACTTTTACAACAGCAGCGAACAGAGATGTAAGTGCCCTCCCTTATTCTGTGGTAAGGGAGTTGAGAAAGGTTGTGCAAGAGACTGGGATAAGATCATCATTTGTGCTGGGAATGATAGA
>CM034703.1:185206357-185219005 GCA_020142125.1 Phrynosoma platyrhinos
AAAAGGTAGTGGAGATGGGTCACATTGTCTCAGCTTCCTTTTCCCCCAGTATGGATGTGAGGCACACTGTCTCAACCCCAGCTTCCCCAATGCTCACCAGAGCTGAGAGCCCTCGAAAGGCAACCCTAGAAACTGCCCTCTAAGACACCAGGCATCATTGCCAGACAAAGGTTGCAAATCCCATCATCCTGCAGGCTGTCCTTGTTTTATTTGGAAAGTTGCCAATAAGAAAGGAAATCAGCCCCAGCCAATTGTTTGTGTGTTTGTTTAAGTGATTTGGAAACACCCAAAGCTTGTTTGTTAGTCTGTCTGTTAATGTGTCTTGGGTCTGTGACTTGTTTTTATATATGTTTATGCTGTTTTCACTATTGCCTTGTTTCCTAGAAGGAGACACTTACTAGCATAGTCTATCTGTTTTTAATGCTTCCTTTACTACCCTCTCACTTGCTGTGAGTGATACCATTTCACAGCACCCCCTGTATTTTCTAAGCTGCAGCTGTTTTTGTTTTTGCTTCCTGCACTCTCCACATGCCTAGAGACTATCTATGTTACAAGTTCTCCAGTCCTCAATGTAAAACAGGCTTTGCATTGCTGACTCTAGTTCTTTCTCAAGAGTGTCTGCTCT
Source organism: Phrynosoma platyrhinos (assembly GCA_020142125.1). Classification (NCBI taxonomy): domain Eukaryota; kingdom Metazoa; phylum Chordata; class Lepidosauria; order Squamata; family Phrynosomatidae; genus Phrynosoma; species Phrynosoma platyrhinos. The sequence goes on from CM034703.1 coordinate 185,206,983, forward strand.
AAAGCTGAAAGACACAGTGCTAAAACTATTGACATGGACAGGAGTGCTCCTCCTGTCTCTTCCAAAACTTGTTTGTTCTTTACTTTGCTTTACAATGATGCCGCTTGTTGTCCCGTCTCAGTTTGTTTGGCTCTTTGTACATGTTCAGAGGAAGTAGGATCAAATCTGTTCTCTTGTTTGTCTGTTTTAACTCTGCCTCAAATGTCTCTATTTTCTTTGTTACCAGACAGTGTGACTAGTCACACACTCTCAGCCCAAAATCATATTCAGCTTTGCTCCTTTCCAGATTCCTATCTCACATCCCCCCCACCTTCTCAGCCTTTAAAGGGAAAAGGACATTGTTGTTGTTTTTGTGTTGTTGTTGTTGTTGTTTCAAGTATTTTTATGTTGCAACTTTGCTCTTTACACCCCTTTCTTTAAAAGCGGACAATGGCCCTGCCTTTTGTTCGCCTGCATTTGCAGAATTTCACATCTTGCAAAACAAAACAAAAAAGAGGGAATTCTCCCTCATTTGCCAGAAGAGCAGTGCCTGGCTGCCGCTTTTTAACCATTTGAATTTCACTTTGTTTACGATTAACCATTTGAATTTATCTCTCAATACAGCTACTAATCACGGCTACTAATCAATATTTTTCTTTACTTTAGCATTGATTGCAAGCCTTTTCATGCTTTTCTTACCTCCTCCTCCACCATTCTCATGCATGTGCTATTCCTCATTACCTTCAGTCCCTTCCTTGCTCTGCTTTTTCCTTCTGCACTGTTCAAAATGGGGAAGGTGAACCCCTTCTTGAATCAACGAATCTGGACCAGACCTGAGCCTAGGATGCCAAATGGACCCAGATGACTCCAACAGGTGCCAGCAGCCAGAGTGTCATCCCAAAGGGTCATTGCAAACACCAGTGGTCCAGTGCCAGCACCAGAGGCCCTGAATACTGATGCTCTCCTGCCCTGGACTAGCGCCATCCTCGCAACCTCACAGGCTCCTTGACCACCTAGGTTCCACTTGCAAGGAATTGCTCCCTGCAAGTCCCCACAGACAGTGCTAAGTCAACTAAGCAGCACACCATGCCCACATTTCCAGTCACTCAATAAACACCATTGACTCTGACATCCCACATACCAACCACCACCTGTTTGGACTCATTGCCACATCTAACTCTTGATGCTGTTTGAACACTGCCATTTGCATTGATATGGACACTGCTATAATATGCCTGCATTTATAGCTCCTAGATATTGCTGTTTGTCAGCTGTATTCTCATTGACTACTCAAATTGCATTTTGATCTTTTTCCTGCTTGTTTCTCTATGTTGCTTTATTCAATGTATTCCCAGTTTGTGTAACCTGTTTTCTCTGAAAATGTTGAATCCCATGGAAAAGAGAAAGTTTGCAGGATACATGTACCAGCTTATAAAAAACAAAAAAGAGGGAGATGTGGAGAATTTTGCTGGCAAACCACAAAATCTCATGTTTCCCTCTATGAAACATAGGCTGCATTTAATAACTAAACCTGGCTGATATTTACACATATACACACAGACTAATGAGTAAACACACGGATTCACATCTCAATTAATGATCTGGCTGGTTTACATCTTAATGAGTAATTTGGCTTGTTTCCTGTATCCTGTTTGCTTACTTTGACCTTTGAGCCTGACACAGGGAAAAGCATCTTCTGCCAGTTAATGAATGATGGACAGTGGTGAGGATCCTGTAAACAAGTTGCTAATAAAAAAGAGGGGAAAAAACACCCCCTCAAGCATTGTGCCCCCATTCTTGTCTCTCGGCGTGTCATTCCTGCATGGAATCCCAACAGCAAACACTTGGGTTACCTCTCGCCTGTCTCCTCTGGGCCTTATCTTTATCCTTCCTAGCTTTTTGTCATTGTTGTTAACTGCCTTTGGGTTGATCTCGTCCCATGGGGACCCTGCTGATGAGACATCTCCAAGACCCCCTCTCCTCGATTGCTCTGCCCAACTCCTGCAAACTCATACTCATGATCTCATTAATAGAGTCCATCCATCTAGCATGTGGCCTTCCTCTCTTCATACTTCTTTCTGTCTTTCCTAACATTATTGTCTTTTCCAATGATTCATGTCTTCTCATGATATGTTTAAAGTACACCAGCTTAAGTTTTATCATCTTAGCTTCCAGGGAGATTTCTGGTTTGATCTGTTCTATGACCCATTTGTTTGTCTTTTTAGCTGTCCACAGAATCATCAGTGCTCTTATCTATCACCGGATCTCAAATGAATTTATTTTCTTCCTATCTTCTTTCTTAACTGTCCAACTCTCACATCTATACAGGGTAATAGGAAATACAATGCTTGTATGATACTAACTTTTGTGCTGAGTTGTATATTTTTGCTTTTTAAGATCTTTTCTAGTTCTTTCATAGTTCCCCTCCCATTCTTAATTTTCTTCTCATTTCCTGGTTTCAGATCCCAGATATGAGAACTCTTTTACTATTTCTATTTCCTCCTTGTCTAGTTTGAAGTTATATAAGTTCTCCGTGGTCATTATTTTTGTTTTCTTTATATTCAACAGTAAGCCTGCCTTTGCACTTTCTTCTTTGATGTTTCTTAGTAGTTGTTTGAGGTCTGTGAGACTTTCTGCTAGTATTATGGTGTCTTCAGCATATCTTATATTGCTGATATTCCTTCCTCCTATTTTCACTCTTGCTTCTTCTGTGTCCAAGCTTGCTTTTCTTATAATATGTTCCACATACAAGTTGAACAGATAGTATGATAAGATGCAGCCTTGTCTGACCCCTTTGCCAATTGGGAAACATTCTTTTCTCCATGTTCTGTTCTGACAGTAGACTCTTGTCATGAGTATAGATTTCTCATCAGGACTATCGGATGTGTTGGCACTTCCATGTCTTTATGGGCATTCCATAGCCTTTCATGATCTATGCAGTCAAAGACTTGTTGATTTTCTTTTGGAATTCCCTAGTGTGCTCCATTAGTCATCATATGTTTGCAATGTGGTCCCTAGTGCCTCTTCCTTTCCTGAACCCTTCTTGGACCTCTGGAATTTCTTCCTCCATGTATGGTTGGAACCTATATTATAGAATTTTGAGCATGATTTTGCTTGCATGGGAGATTAGCGCTATGGTCCTATAGTTGTTACAGTCTCTTATGTCTCCTTTTTTGAGGATAGGAATGTATATTGATCGTTTCCAATCTTTTGCCAAATATTTTGTTTTCCATATCTGTTGACATAAGTTGGTTAGCACTAGAGTTGACTCTGTCAATGTAGATTGCAGCAATTTGATTGGAAATTGGTTCCTGGAGACTTGTTTTTTACCATTTAGCTTATTGTGACTTCCACCTTGCTTTTTAGAATTTGGGATTCATCTTCATATGGCCCTTTGTTCCACGTGTTCTTCATGTTGTCATTTATTTTATATAATTCTTCTGTGTATTACATCCAATGTCATTTTATTCCTTCCTGGTCTTGAATTATGTTATTTTTATTGACATAGAGCGTCCTGGTCATTGCTTTGAACTTTCCTTTGAGTTCCCAAATCTTGTGGAATAGTTTTTTTTTTTGTTCTTTCCTTTTTGTTGTTGTCTTCTATTTCTCTGCATTGGTCATTGTAGTAGTTTTCTTTATCTTTATGCATTAGCCATTGTACTGATGCATTCCTTTTTCTTAGTTTATTCTTCTCCTTTTTGTTTTGTTTCTCTTCTTTCCTTTATTGCTTGTAGCATTTTATCTATCCATGGCTTCTTCACTTTCTTTTTGTTTATTGGAAGTGCCTTATTATTACTTCAGACCAAAGCTCTTCAAGTTCATGGTCTATTATGCTCAGTAATACAAATCTGTTCCTTATATTGTCAATGAATTCTGTGAAGATATTGTTTAAATCATATTTTGGTATGATCACTGGTTTAGTTTTCTTCTTGGGTTTACTCTTATTTTTGATATGAGTAATTTGTGATCTGAACCATAGTCAGCACCTGGCTTAGTCTTGGCCATCTATATAGAGCTTTGCCATCTTTTAGTTCCAATTATATAATCTATTTGGTTTTTGTGTTGGCCATCTGGTGTTTTCCATGTGTACAACCTTCTTTCTGGTTGTATGAAAAATGTGTTTGCAATGAATAGGTTCTTGGCTTCACAGAAATCTATCAAATTTTCACCTGCTTCATTTCTTTTACCTAATCCAAATCTGCCTACTGTTTTTCATTCTTCTTTGCTTCCAATTTTTGTGTTCCAATCTCTAATGATCAGCTTGATGTCCTGTGCTGGTGTGTTGTCAATTTCTTTCTGTACTCCTTCATATAAACTATCAATTTCTTCCTCTTCTGTGTCTGTGATTGGTGCATATACTTGAATTATGGTAATATTCATAGATTTTCCATGTAGCTTTATTGAGATGATTCAGTCTGATTTTTCACTGCATCCTCTGACTGCTTTTGCCACAACTTTTCTTAGTATGAAAGCCACCCCATTTGTTAATGTCTTTTCATTCCCTGAGTAGATCACTGTGTATTCGTTTGAATCAAAGCAGCCCATTCCTGTCCATTTTAACTCACTCACTCCCAATACTTGTATGTTAATACATTCTATTTCCATTTTTACTATGTATAGTTTCCCTTGGATCAGGCTTGTTATATTCCATGCCCCTATTTTATGTGTGATGCTACTTCAGATAGCAGTATTTGCTTATCTGAGCATGTTTACTACTTGTTTCATCATCTTTCCCTGCCCTAAGCTGTTCTTGCAAGTGTGTTTTCCTTTAGTTTCTAACTATCCTCTGTTAGTGCTCTTATACTACTTGTGTATCACTTGGGATGTCTCATCATAGGGTTTTCTAGGTGAGGGGGTTACACAAGGAGGACCACCTACACCTCAGTGTGAACATTTAGCTATGATATCACTGCTGTTCTTTTACTTTAGTGACACCCACCACTACTACTGCTGCCCAGTAGTTGTTTTCCTATGTCATCCTCCCCCCTTCATTATTGTTGAATACCGTAGATTGCTTCCCTATCCATCTTCCTTCTTCCCTCCTTTCCCCTCCCCCCATGTCCTTCTTTCTTTTAGTTTCTCATCTGTTGTCGTCTGCCTCTTGTTCTCCACTGGGGGAGGAGTCTGGTGTCCTCCATCTTCCCTGTCTGTTGCCCTGCTGCCCGATTTCATCTGTGATGGAGGTGGCAGTGGTGCCCTCTGGCCTAATAGCCCTCCTGGCTCTCCAGTGCTTGCCTCCTCACCTTTGGCCTCTGGTGTGTCTGTGGGGGAGGGGGAGGGGAAGCTATAGGAAGCCTAAATTAGCCCAAGCTTTCCCAGCCTAGCATGTCTCTCTTCTCCAATAAGGTTCTTAGAGGTGACATAATCCATCAAGTACACTGGACTGCCTTTCATCAGATTACATCAGCTATAATTGCATCAGCCATTCTCTTTAATGCAATGTCTGTCTTGGGTCCATTATCACCCAATTCACTCTTCTCATTTTCTTTTCACTGTTTATAATTATGCTGTTGTTATGCCCAGAATTACCCAGTACTAACATACATGTATACCACAATACAGAAAAAATTCTGCTTTATATTTGATGTTTTATAAACACATTGTTCAAATTTCTGGGGCTGTTTCCACAAATAAAACCCAAATCAGCGTGCAACCTGTATCAGAACTCCATAATCCTATTGTATGAACTATACCTCACACAACAATATAATAACCATTCATAATAGAGCCACAAGCATATGTACTAAGGACTGGTAGACTGCAGGGTCCTGTTGAGCCACAATCATCTGAAGCATCATTTTTTCCAAATTAGAATGGAATCGCATATACAGAAAAATGACAGGTGTCTGTACATGGGTTCCTCTCCATCAAGTGTGGCAGGAAATACTCTTATGGTAAGCCTGTATTGGAGTTATCAGGAACAATGTTAAATTATGATGAACCATCAGCCACTTAAGTGGGAAACAAGTTTATGGTTTACATCAGGAGCATCATCACTGACAAAGTTTGCCCAGTCTGCTTTTACTCAGTCAAGCAGCCTGGATTTTATAGATGCTGCTGAAGCTTGTATGGATTTTTACTGGTTTCATTGGCCAAAAAATCCCCCTAGCTGTCCATTTCCATGTTTTCAGAGCATTAGTGTAATAGCCTATTGTCACTTACAGGAAGCATATGATATGTCAAGGCAGCATCCCAAGGGCTTCTGTAATTTGCAGAGTTAAAATGATTTTAATAAATTGCTCCTGAAAACATCCACTTAGGAAATCACAACACTGCTATTAATGTCAGCGGGAGAGAAAATTCTGCATTGTGATGTAAGAAGCAGCAGTTGGCAGTGGTACTCTTTTCCTCTCAACCTCTTCAAACAGAGGAAATCTAAATATCATAAACAGATTATTAACCTCATGTTGCTTTCTTGAGTACATTTCCCAGAACACCCTACCATAGCCTTCTGGATTTTTGCCAGGACAATAGCTTCATTCATTTTCCAAACAATTCTCCTTACTACAATAACTAATAACTATGTTGGTTTCATTAAAAAGAGAAAAAAAACACCCTAAATTTCCCACTAGTCCAAAAAATATATATATAATGTCTCTTAATCATATCAGCTGGCATACAGCCGAGTCTGCTTACCAAGCAGCATATATTAAGGATCATCCCAATCATTTTCCATTCTCAAACCTGTAGTACAAGATAGAAGGCAGGTGTTTCTGCTGCTGCTGCCATATGACTGCCTCAGACATTGGTCCTACCAGCTATCACTCTAGCAGGACCTGTAGGCACCTGTGATGTTCAGGTAAATAAAATAAAATAAAATATTTTGGGACATTTGCTACAATTCCCAGATCAAGAATACAGGACAATTTTAAATTAAGAATTCATAAATGTGAATTGTCAAGTGTAAGGGGATCAATTTAGGTTAAAACACCAGTGAACAAACATTTCATTTGAGTGCTAGTGATGAGTGAATTTATAGGTTTTGGTTTTGCTAGTTTCTCATTTGCTTTGTCATGATTTCACCTCAGTTTGTGAAAAAAAAAAAAAACCTCCACATGAACATTCATATACACATTTTAAACTTATGTATATTTTTATAATTTTATATTGTTTTTAGTTAGATGATTTTTAGATGATTTTAATTGTTTTTAAATTTTTATTGTAAATTTTTAAAAATGCTTTTATCTATGAGCTGCCTTGGGTCCCTTTCTGTGAGAAAGATGGCATACAAATGAAACAAACAAACAAGCAGATAATGGACTCTCATTTCATTTACACATTTTTGCAAGGAATTTCTTTAGATTTAATGTGATTTGGTATGTTATTTGAGTAACATATGCTTGTCGATGTACACATTTCTGTTACATATTTTATGATTGACAAACTCCTCGCAACATTAAGAAAAAAATGAATCTTAAAGTATACCTGCATTTTGGTTTGTGTAGCAGTGTAGGAAGTGTGAATTAGTTACCTCTGCATTAAAATGCAAAGTACATGATTTCTCCCCCTCCCTAGTAAGTGTAAGCAGAGCAATAAATGTTTATAATAATCAGAATCACAGTGAAAATGAAATAGAGATCAGTCATACCTCCATCCACACATGCTTCTATGGATACATATGGAAATGAGGTTGATGATCTTGTTTCCAGCCTACATTTCTTCATAAAACAGACCCAAGGTAGCTTTAAAAAGAAAGAGTCCATTGCTCTGAACTGCATATGGCAGCCCAGTCTGGAAATGGTTTTGAAACTGCTACTTCCCATGGACAAACTGGTAAAAAGGAAAAGTGGCCCAAGACATTTTTCTACCTGTGGTAAATTATGGGGCATCAGAAAATTCATAAGGTCCCATCCCTTCTACCTTGACCTTGCTAAGTGGAACCAGAAGATGTGAATAATTTTTTCCAGTCTCTTCAATCTTTTACAGTACTCTGTTCAGTTACTCAATTTTTCTTTAAACATTCTAATTCAACCCGGGAAGTTTGGGTTGGGTCAGAACCAATGTATGTATTTGTGTCCTATCCACAAGTACAGGTTTGTAACAACTGAATAGGGCTAAACTGATGGTCTGAAAAGGGTTCCATTTAGCAGGATACAAATAACACAATCAGATTGCACAGGGCCTTGTGATATATTACTTTAGGATTATGGATGTTGCTGTGGGAATTAGGTTAAACTGAAGGCTTTGTTCTTGTTAAGTGCCTTCAAGTCAATTCTGACTTACGATGAACCTAAGGCAAACATGGGTTTTTCTTGGTAAATTTCTTCAGAGGGGTTTACCACTGCCATTCTCTAAGACTGAGAGAGTGTGACTTCTACAAGGTCACCAAGTGGGTTGAAATGGCGGAGGTGGGATTTGAACTGAAGGATAAGTCATAAATGTTTTAAATATTTCAAATAAATACTAGCTAATAGTGAAGGACAGGACTTCTCTGAAGATGACAGCCACAGATGCAGGCAAAACATCAGGAAGAAATTCTTCTAGAACACAGCCTCACAGCACAAAAACTGGTGATGGATATGCTAATTGCCTTCAGAATTTTTTTTAAAGTATAAACAATAATGTAATAGTATGTACCTAATAGCACATAATAATTATGTACCTAACAGTACATAATGTGATTTCACGCAGTGAAGAAGAGATTTTAGATATACCAGTGTTTGTTATAAAACATGTTGTACAGCCTCCAGACACATGAAAGACACTCCAGACTCCTGAAAACTTTTGCAGGAGGGGAAAAGTCCATAATAGATTACTTTTTTCCAGGGAGGTTTTAAACACAGACAAAGCAAGAAAAGGTTGTTATGCACATCCACCACTGGAGAAATGTAACTGGACTGATATGAATTGTTTTGTTGTTTCCATCATTCCTTGGTCAGAGAAAAGCTGAAATTCTGTTATTTTAAAGGAAAACTCCAGCTCACCCTCTCAAATCATGCAAGTCTGCATTCTCAGGGGAATGGCAAGAACTACTGCCCTCTGGCGACTGAAGGGCAAATGTACAGCATTTGTCAACATTATGTCATGTGTCCCTACTTTTCAGTCTTAACTACATAGACAGGATTTGCAGATGAAAATATACACACCACACAGACACACACACTTCAAACAGCAGAGGAGGGGAAGGGAATCAGTATGTAAACAGACCACTTCAGCTGATAGTTATGACTAGAACATGTTATTGGCTGCTTAAGGATGCACGTAGACAACTTGAATCCTTGACCCAGTAGAAACCGAGTGTTGATGAAGTATATCACTTTAATAATATTCGGAAATTCCCAGTTTCTTGTCTTTGTTTTCTTTTGGTAACTCTCCATGTCCCATTTCAGCCATCCCCAGCAGAAGGGATTTTCCTAGGGAGTACATTATGGAGAAACAATGCTGCCTCCCTCCAAAAAAGCCTTGTGCACTGTCCAAGAGAATACAGAATGGCTTATATATATATATATATATATATACACCAAAATAACACTATTTGTCCATAGAGGAGCAAGTTAAATCAACATAAGACTGTGTCCTTTAGATATGATCATTAATTATGCTAGTAATTTTATTTGTTTCCACTGGATACTGTTGTTTCTTTCTTTCCTGGAAGCACTTGAGGGACTGGCAGCTGATGGCTTTGGACTGGCAGCAGTACCTGGGCCATCACTTTGAGCAGCACTGCTCTGAAGGAGCAGCAGGATGCCCTCTACTGGCTAAGATAATTGTTGTTGTTGTTTTCCTGTGCCATTTCTGACTTACAGCAAACTGAAGGTGAAATTTGTCACCTCCTCTATCCAATACACATATAATGAGTATTCTTAACTGAACAGCTTGAGCTTTGCAATCCCCAAAGCCCAACAGAAATATTTTTTGTAGGTCATTCTAATATTTATTTATTTATTTATTTATTTGTACCCCACCCCTCTGCATAGCAATTGGGGTGGCTTCCAGTATAAAATACAATACAGTAAAAATTAAACCCAAACCCAGCCCTCCCAACCCTTAAAAACAATTAAACAATCAACCAATTAAAACAACATTTAAAATTTAGGCAAATGTCAACACTATACAATAACAAAATAACAGGGGTGGCTGTTATAGCGGCTAAATGGAGGGGGGGAAGACATACAGTAGGACAAGCTCTAATCAATGGATGAAAAGAAGCCCCACTTATCCCCCACTCCATTTATTGTATATACACATGTATAAATCTAGAAATTTTAGTCAAAAGATTGACCCTCAAAAACTGGGTCAATTTATCCATGAGTCAATGTATGTATTGAAGTGTAACTCTTATTTTAAAAAGAAATCATCACCTGGAGAAAGACAAGAGCATAATCTCTGATGGAATCACTGATCTCCCTCTATTTTCTCATCCATTCAACCTTTAGTATGAGCATAAACATGCCTGCTGGAATTTTGCATGTTTTTTTTGGCATTGTTTTCTGTTGCTTCATCCTTTAGATCCTTTAGATCCTTTGTTCATGCCTCTAGGTTTTACCCTTGACTTATCCATGTGCCATGTCAAAATCCATAATGTTGGTCCCAAAAGCTGCCTTGACTTATACATGAAGTCAACTTATAGTTGAGTATATATGGTATATACTCTTGATGAGTGCTTGTTGATGACTGCCATGTCAGTGGGGCTAAATCCACACTGGAGTTTTTGCGTCTGAGCTTAATGGAAAGAGTCAAGGAGCTGATTCTGTTTTGTGCATAAGGTTCACTACCCTGGTTAGCTCCATTAAAGTCTGGAATAAAATTTGGAGTGAGTTTACCACAGCTCTAACATGGAAGTCCTCAGCCATGACATCCTTTGATTGATATTTACCCTGCATGCAAGGGGAGCCCTGGGATCATCTGTTATGGAGCTATACACATTTTGAGTATATACATCTGCAAGGGTTCTTTGATCCCTTGGGTGGAGTCTCCTTCTTTGGAAGTTTTTAAACAGAGGCTGGATGGCTGTCTGTCAGGGATGCTTTGGTTTTGCATTCCTGCATAGCAGGGGGTTGGACTGGATGGCCCTTGTGGTCTCTTCCAACTCTATGATTCTATCCCCAGCAGTACATCACAGATTTGTCCCAGTAATGCACATGCACACAATTCAAAAGGGGAATTTTACTAAACACACAAAAATACAAATCTTTGTGTGTTTGATGACTTGACAATGCAAATACAGTGGGCCCTTAGATTAGGGTTTGATTCCAGGACCCCCTGTGGATACTAAAATTCATGGATGTTTAAGTCTCATTATATACAATGGCATAATGAAATGGTATCCCTTATATGAAATGGCACAATCAAGTTTTGCTTCTTGGTTGTTTTTTTTTTAAATTAAAGCCATAGTTGGTGGAATGTGTGGATGCATAATCCATGGATACAGAGTGGTAACTATACCTGCTTAATAAAATCCTGTTGCTTCAGAGAGATAAATTATTAACTCAAAGGCATACACTCATAAAAGAAAAAGAATCTGCAGAAACATGCAGTGATGTAAGGTGAAGGTAGGCTATGGAAGTCTGGGTTTATATTGCAGGAAGTGAAAAGTTTTGCTTTGTGGAGTTCAGAGGTTGCTGAGAGGTTTGAAGAGGACACAGTCAGAGATCTTCTCCTAACATCAACCCCCAAACCCACATGAAAGAGCTGCCAATGTGTAGGGAAACTAGTCCCTGAAAACAGATTTACAAATATCTTGTCTGGGTTCATTTGGACTGAAGAGAAACTGGGGAACAATGTAGTTTGAGTCTGAGCAAAAATATAGCCACTAAACTAAAGGTAGAAATAAAGAAAGCCACAAGGACAATATTTTATAGCCTTCTTGAATCCCAGTTTTGGGGGAAAGCAGGGTATAAATAAAATTGACAGTAATAATAGTCTTACGTGTTTACATATTGGCTGGAATCTTGTTGGTTAGTCCCAACTAGAGTAGATCCATTGAATCAATTGCTGAATGAGAGCCAGCTTGATGTAGTGGTTTGAGCATTGGATTATGACTCTGGAAACCAGGGTTCTGTTAGGATATGGATGGGTTATACAGTCAAAGGTGAAATGTAAAG
>CM034703.1:185226427-185237014 GCA_020142125.1 Phrynosoma platyrhinos
CCCTGAGGGACTCCACAAGTGAGGTCCCTCTTACAGGAGCTACAGTCCTCAAGCAGCACCCTCTGTGACCTACCCGAGAGGAAGGACTGGAACCACTGTAGAGCAGTGCCCCCAATACCTAACCCCCTCAGGCGGTCCAAGAGGATGCCATGATCTATTGTATCGAAAGCCACTGAGAGGTCTAAGAGCACCAACAGGGTCACACTACCCCTGTCGATGCTCAGACGCAGATTGTCGGTCAAGGCAACCATGGCAGTCTCAACCCCAAAGCCTGTCCTGAAGCCGGTTTGAAATGTTATAAATTTGGAGATGAAAGAATAAAATCATTGGGGATAGCATTCTCATTGAGGGAGAAATATACTCATTTTGCCCCCTCAGCACACCCTTGAGTATTATAGGGGAAAGAAGAAAACTAATGTGCTTTGTGAAATTGATAAATGAGTACAATGCTGCTACTGTAACATTAAACATTAAGAATATTTCTGTATCACATAGTCTGGTCCCCTCCCTCCTGGCCTTTCACTGGCAAGTAAAAACATTTTTACCCAGGCAAGTATTTTGTAATGCATGGCAGTGTGGGTTTTATGGAGCAGGTATGTTTTTAGTTTCTTTTTAACTTCAGTATATTTTATGTGATTTTATACTGCATGTAGATGTTTTAATTGTTTTGAATTTTATTGAGATTATAAATGTTTTATCTGTGAACCACCTTGGATCCCTCTGGGGAGAAAGGCAACATATAAATGAAATGAAATGAAATAAATACGTATACGGCTGCATCCAAACTGCAGAAATAATCCAGTTTGACACAACTTTAACTGCAATGGTTCAATGCTATGGAATTCTGGAAATTGTAGTTTGTTGTGGCACCAGAGCTCTCTGGCAAAGAGGACTAAATCTCTACAAAACTACAATTCCCAGAAATCCATAGCATTGAGCCATGACAGTTAAAGTGGGGTCAAACTGGATTATTTCTGCTGTGCCGAGTGTTAGCAAATATGATTTTAATAAATTTTTGGGACATGTGGAGTTCCCTCGATAACCCCAAACTGACCTCTGTGGGATGTCAGCCATAAGCCTCTAGATTGTAAGTCAGGTAGGCACAGGAAAAAGGCCTGCCCAAACAACTGGAAAATTCCCTACTAGACAAGTTTGGGAGTTGGTAAAGGGGAAAAACCATTATCCATAAAGGTTGATATAATAGTGCTTGTTTGTCCTGAGTCTTACTCCTGATGGGGGAGTGATTGGATTTAACTGTGCCCTTTTCTCTCTAGTCTCCCTCCTTGATTGTATCAAGATCCAAGTACATTGTTTAAGTCATCCTCACACCTTGGCTTAACAAAGCCCAGGCAATCAGTGCCTTTTTCCAGGCTTCAACCAAGCCATCAAGTCTATAGCCAGAAGCTAAATATTGCCTATATAAACCCCTAGATTTTTAGACTCCACATGCTATCCTTAGAGTGCATCTATATCAGTCAGCGCTCTGATCATAGCTCCCTTGGCCATCCCTTCCCCCATTTCTGTGGCTGTGTATCATCATCATCATCATCATCATCATCATCATCATCATCCACAGCGGATCATGGAGAAGCCTTTGGAAGTGAGTATCTCCTGTAGTTTGGCCCATCTCATCTATTCCTACTTTCATTCCTTTGCTTCCAAGTGTGCTGTGTGAGTGCGTGTGTCATATTTGTATGTGTGCAGTTTTCCCCTTTTAATAAATATTTAGACCTTAATTGAAGGAGCTTGTCTCAGTGTAATCCATTGTGGAATCTCTTAGTCCTCTGGTACACACAACAGTACTCCAGTCTTGCTGGGTGTTGTTAGGGCCCCACTATTGCAGGTTTTGAGCTAATTATAAATTCCCCTAATTAGGTCCTTCCTAACAAAAGGCAGCCTAGGAGTTAGAGGAGAAAAGGAAAAGATACCCATGTCAAATGAAAATAGTGAAGTCCTGCCAATAGCTGGAAAGTGTCAATTCCAGTGAAATGATCCTTGCAGAAATTGTCTGCTTGACAGCATAGTAAACCAGAACTGAAAAAACGTATACACTCTCCCATGCATTAGCCTAATGTGAACTCATTATCTATACAGTCAACTGTATGATAAATTCTGCTTTCTCAGAACAAATTGTACAGGAATGTGGACAGAATTATAGGTTCAGATCCCTATGCATAAAAAAGTAACCTGCCATACAATTTTGTTAATATTGGAAGGATTATTGTGAAACACTCCCTTTTATGTCTTCTCACCCAAGTAACAAAACTCTTCATGGATTTTTATCAGCACAGATTCCCATGTGAATCATAGTAGCCTCTTTTTGCACATGAGTTATTGAGGATACTAGAGGGAAATGAGCATACTAGATCTTATAACTTTCTTAATTTTTTGGCTAGCAGTCTTGCACTTTGACCTCTGGTTAATGACACTTTGTGTTGTAGAGTGCATGAAACAATTTAAGATACAAAGATTTTGTGTGGGATGCAAGAAAATCACTGGAACTATGGAGTTTTGTAGGTAGTTCACTGATGTATGCCGAGGTCAGGATGGAACATTGTTTAAAAGTTGGTTGCATCAAAACATATTGCTACCGGCTTGTGATCTGCACACATTTTGACCCTTTAGGTCAAGTTCAAAATCATTGTGTATAAACCCACAGTAAAAGCCGATTCATTTGGTCGTGATTACATTATCTAATACATAGAAATTGTAAGATTGTCTAGACTGAAGAGAAATGAAACAAATACATACTGACTGCTGGCAAAGAAGTGAGCATGAGTTAAATCAGCATGAGAAACTTTTGGCACTCTGATGTTTTAGATTACAACTATCACAGTCCCTTTCCATTGACTATGCTGGTTGATGAAGGTATTGGTTAAAGCATCTGGAAGGCTAGTTTTTCCCTATCTCCAGGTTAAACACTATTAACTTTAAATATCCTGCCAACATCTATGGGACTACATGTATGTGTATGAGTTGACAGAGGGTGGAGACTCCTTTGTCAGTGAGGTGCTGAATCTACTCTGGTTTTTAGTCCAGAATTTATGGAACTTTCCAAGGATGGGCAAGTACAGCCTCTCAGCATCAGAAGAAGGCAGAGCCAATACCCCTCTGAACAAACTTGGCCAATAAAACCCTGTGATAGGGGCACCTTAGGGTAACCTAAAGTCAGAAATGACTTGACCTCACAGAACAAGAACAAATCCAAGGTTCTGAACATATTGAATGGATATTGTTCAGCACCTTGGATAGCTCTTTTAGAGTGAAGACCAAAACCAAGAGCAGATTCACCAGCCACAAAGACTGGAAAAATCAGCCTCTGCTAGTAAGAAGAGGGCGAAAATGGTGGGTAATATTGGGCATCATGAGTCAGGACTCTAGCAGTGGTTTGAACAAGTGGTGTCACTAGGCTTGCTGTCACCCAGTGTAATTACTCATGGTGTCATCCCTGATAGACCTCCTCCCATGCCACATCTTTGAGAATCCTTGGTAATATTTTATGTTACTCATAAATTGTAATTCCCATTTATCACTGAATGTAATGGTAATAATTACATAAACAACTAACAAAATGAAAATTATGGCTTTAAATTACAATATCATACACAACTTAAGCATATTTACATGTACATAGTTTCATGTGGTTAATATGAAAATGTAGTAATATGTGATGTTTTAAAGAAATTTTTAAAATAATGTTTTTAAAATTGTAATTTTTAATTTTTTAAAAAAAATAAAATAAAATTTTAAATTCATTTTTTAATTAAACTTGGAGCCTCTCCTTTCTCCTCCCACTAAGCCTCACCCCACTCACCCCATCTCTTTGGTGTTTTAAAAGACAGATGCTTGAGAAGCAGTGGTATCACCTCTACTTAAGAGTGTCACCTGGTATGGGCCACATCCCCTGTTCCCCCTAGTGACACCCATGGTTTGGACACAGTGTTAAAGTTTGCTAAACCAGTGGTGCCAGGAGAGGATGCACCAGGCCCAAGGCCAGACAACTGTGAAAATCAAAGATCAGAGATTCCTGAGCCCATAGGAACATGGGTGGGCCTGAACCTAGTTCCAGTATTGGTACAATACACTCTCCTGTAAGACCTCCATGATTTCTGATGCCAGTTTGCCAGAGTTAGAAGTGTGCTTGGCTTAGTATGAGCTATTGAAGAATTGTTGCCAAAAGCTTATCCCTTTGGTTTCCCACTTTCTGGGAAGAATTGGAGTCTGTGAAGGATAGTCTAGGCCAAAAGCTATAAAAGATTTAAGCTGAGCTTCAGGCTTTGCTGGCATAAGTTGTTCTCTCAGAGCTCTTCTTGGTAAACCTTATGCTCTGCCATTTTGCCACCATTTGGTTGCTACAACTGGCTGGATGATATCAACTTAAAATAATCCATAAATTTTGTGATTTTTCTTTTATTTTTCTCATGGAAGCTGTAGAATGATTCACCTCTGCTTTGGGATGTGTGGCAGTAGAGGGAAAATGGCCTTTCTTACAGTTACCCTTTGCACATTGGGACACAATAACACACCCAAGGAGTGCTGCAAATGACTCCCTCTATACCTCCACTGCCAATTCCCAATGACAACATTAATAATGGGAGGGCCTTTTATGGCAGCCAGTTATTTGGGACTACAACATAAGTACACTAGCAGAACTTTATGCTCCAGTAGCTTCAGGCAAGATCTCAGCCAGAGTGTCTCATGGCAGTGCTGACCAGTTTCATTGGTCACCACTGCCATGAGAGACTCTGGCTGAGATGTAGCTTGAAGCTACTGGAGCATAAAGTTCTGCTAGTATACTTACATTGTGGTCCAGACACTGGAGAGGAAACACAGCCCAGAGGTCATTTGAGTTGGGAGGGGTAAAGCCACATCCAAGCATTGACTGGAATCTGTTGGGCTGCTGAGTGAAACTAATGCATAAGGAGGAACTGGGAAACTCCTAATGCAATATCAGAAATGTAGGTCTACTAGTGTATCCCTGGGCTGTACTAGCATAATGCCCCATAAGGATTCTGGATTAAATCCCATTTACTTTTCACAGTAGTTACAGTTGCCTGCATGAAAGGACTTTTTCAGAAGAATAATATACTTACTGGCACCCATTAAACCTTTTGTTCCTAATTCTTCAGTTGTCCAAATGCTATCTCCCAGCACTTTGGCTCTTATAATCTCCACACAAAGAGTCAGATAACTCCCTCCCCTTGATGCTGCTGCTGACTATATAGTATTGTTAAGATGTTGGTTTTATATGTTGTTTTATTTATATTTTAAATTGCTCTAGTTTAATAATCTTTTAAGGGGTGGGGGTTGTAATTGGATGTATTTATTGATGTTTTAATTGTTGCAAGCCACCCTGATTATGTTACAGAGGGGTGGGATAGAAATTATTATTATTATGGCACATCCCATGGAGTCTGCCATTCCTGAATGCATACATCCCTCCATTTACCATTCTGTAGCCCTAGAAAGGAAGGCTTCATGTCAAGGCACACATAAACACATCAGCCCTCATTAGCTGACTAGCACTGAGATGCTGCATGCATTATCCTCACTCCACATTTTTGCATTCACTGCTCATAGCAATATAGCTGATATATATTTCCTATATATTTAGGGTTTCCCATATATATATCAGCTATATATATATAACTCCCACTCCCACTATCCCTGACTATTGGACATGTTGCCTAGGAGTGATGAAGGTTCTAGTTCTCAGTTAGGATCTTCTTGCCCAAGCCTACCCTCTCACAGGTTCTTGGCTCTGTGCTTCCCCCAAACCAAGTATTTGGGAAACAGTCAGCATGGAGCTGTCAAACCTCTCCTATTGCCCCTACTGCCACACTGTGTCTCTGCATGAACATGAAGTCAGTAGGGGACACAATGTGGGTATAACTCCCCAAGATGATCCCAGCTTTATAAAAAAGAGTCTCGCATTGTGGAAGCCACTCCAGAAAAGGCCAAAACCATGTCTCTGTTAGTTCATGTATAAATGAAGACATGGTAAGGCTAAAGTTTGGAAATGCCAATAGACACACTACCTAACTTTTTGAAGACCTCTACTGAATTCATTTCCCTTGAAAATGTTTTCATTGATTGACATCTTGGCAACATCAGTGTTGATGAGGCAGTCAAGAGGTTGAGCCCAGCTGGGACAAATACCATTAGCAACTGAGATCATGGCAGCTGTTGCATTAGCACCCACAGCCTATTCATTTGACTTCTCTCTCTGCAACTGAGGAGGTATGTGTAGGTGGGCAATGGCTGCACATGTCACATGTCTATCAACTTGATTAATTGACTGTGCCATATTTGTAAGTTACTTTGAAGAGCAATATTGTTGATAGACTTTTTGACAATGTAATAGGGAGAAAGAAAGTAGGTAGGTAGGTAGGTAGGTAGGTAGAGATATGTTTCAGTTTGTCTTATTTTAAACTGGATTTAGGTAGTCTGTTCTTTTTAGCTGTCAGATATGTTATTACCAGTTTGTGGTAAGGCGATGAAGCAGGTACAAGAGGAGGGGAAGGAAGTTGGGTTAAATTAAGAGCAAATGTAGTTTGCACAGCTGTTTTGTCTTTTGGCAAAAGAGTCTTTTCATTTTCCAGCTTATTAAATAGAGAAACTCTCCTGGCTGATCAAATTGGAAAGTGATTTGCTGTGATGGAAATCAGTAGAGCGGTTGGCTTACTTAGTTAGTAACTCTAAAGCGAACAGGGCCAAGTGATTTGCAAACTGTGGCACACAGTACTGCCACCTTCCTACTTTTACACTTTAATTCTAGATGGCTGTATTTTGGGAACTTGATATCCCCACTTCTACCAACTAGTAAAGTGTCAGGGACTCACACTACCTTTTTAGTGTAGTCCCACCTCCAGAATAACAAAATATTGGTAGCATGTTTTGTGACTAAAACAGAGGCCAAGTGATGTTGGAATAATAAAAAGAAAAGTTTATTTTACATTAACATGCAATAAAAGGAACTTGTTTCAGGACTTGCAATTATAATCTTTCTATATGTTACCAATTCAATCACAGTACCTCAGCCCCTCTGGCTAATAATATCTAACTGGAGAAAACACCACAGTAACTCTCTCTCAGAGCTCTGTGTGTGTTCAGAGTTTACCCTTTCTAAACTCTATCTCCCTAAAATTCAGTTCCCTCAAGAACACAGCCCTATCACTAGCTTAACTTTCCCAACACACTCTCTAACCCAAATCTTTTTCTCTCTAACTGTCAGCCTGGGTTTTTATACTACACCCAGCTGAACTCCCATTGGCTGGCTCCTATTTGCCTTCTGATAGGCCAGCTGGATCTCTGTTCACCACACAAACCACAGAACCCATTCATTGAAGTGCCTTGTGCTCAGCTGCATCAGAATGGTTCAGGGCACAAGCACATGAATGTTCAGCTTGGCCTACTGTGATGCAATTCATAGTTCGTTACGTACCAAAAATGATGATAATACTTTCTGTACTAAGCATGCTGCCTTGTTTACTAGGCCTACAACATAAAAGAGTCTATAGGAATTTATATATTGTGCTCACAATATATAAATTTATATATTGTAGCCCCTATAGGCAGCATGCAATGGCTACAAGGGCTACAACATGCAGTGCCTTCATCTTCGTAGCACCCCCCTCAATAGTTCACATAGAACATGGTTAACCCATCCTTGTACCTCAAGAAAGGAATAGCTGGTAGAGCAGATGCAGCTACTGTTTCAGCCAAAGCCATTAATTCCATGGAGAGATTCATTAGAGCTGATATCCCTCTTCCTCTTTTAAAAACTATTGAATTTTTGCCTATTTTCCTGAAAGAGAACTAAAGTGGTGAGCTTATGTAAAACAACATTAAAAACCCAAATTAATAAACAACAACTATTTATAAGAACAATAGTGAAACATGAAGGCTAAAACTGGCTGCTATTGCAACAAACTAAGCCTAACGTTTTAATAAAACATCTTCTACAAAGGCCTTAGAGAATGGAGTCAGAAATTTTTGAGAGGAAGCAGATTGCAGTCATAATACATGCAGATTTCATAACCTGGATACAAAATATTTGATACATCAGTAAAAGAGATGTACCAGATACCGAATTTGTTAAAAAGCCATAAGGCCAAGCTGAATTCAGTCCTCATTCCTTGGCTCAGTTGGATAATAAACTGTAAAGCACCTTTCCACCTAATGACATTTGAAACACTCTGGAGGTAAATGATGAAAGATGCCTGAAATGCATTTTAGAACTGTTCATACCTTCTCCACGTGTGAACATGAACATTAAAAAACAACAAAACAGCCTGATATTGCTACTGACCTTTGCTTTCTGGGAGGTTTTTTTAAAAAATTGTTATTACAGAATCTCCAGGTGATGGAAGAAATTGAAAAGAAAAGCAGGGAGGGGGAAGCAAAGGTTATGCAGGAATATATGTGTGGAGATAGAGAAGAAAGCAGGGATGAGATTTACTGGCCTTCAGTGTTGCTAGCTGTAAATCCCAGTATTCATATTTTTTTTGTGGGAGAGGATCTTGACACAGAGTTTCAGACTTTCCTACTTCCTCCACTGTGATATTTTCTGCAAGATAGCCTTTGATTTTTCCTTGTGGATGTGTGAATGAAAACCACTGATGCATATAATAGCATAATAACAACCTGTCACTGGTTGTTCCAATGTAAACAGAGAGGTGTAGGACTCCCCCTGCATCCCATACCAAAGTGTGCCCCTATGACATCCTGTTCCAAAGAGATTTCAGCAGGAGCCACTGACAACCAAGATATGGTCCTGCTGCCCTTAGTTTTATGTGTTGGGCCTAGTTCTTGATGTGGGCTTTACAACCTGTGTTTACAGGCTTTAAACTTGTGCTGTTTGATGTGACATTTCAGAACGGAGGTAAGAATCTTATGTGAAAGAATGTTGCCATCTAGCAAAATGTTGTGAGCACATAGAAATTATATGTCAGGGAACATATTTTATTTTTATGTAGGAAGGGATCTTCCATACCAACACATCTTCAGCTTGAAGAGAAAGGAAGGAAACTATATCAGACTTTTTTGGGCTGAGGTTTTTGTCTTCCAGGTTTATTTCTATTTAAAAACAAAACAAACAAAAACATTTGCAAACTTTGAGATTGCCCCAAGCTTACTGCTAGCTTCGTCCTTGTGTGCCACTGGTACAGTTTGGCTACCTAATTGACAGAGAATATGTTCACTGTTCACTGATAATATAAAAAGTAGAAACAGATTCCAAGTTCTGACACATTGTATTTTTGGATGCTATGAATTCTGATAATATTAAAAACATTGGAAGGTAATTTGTATCCCTCCTGAAATGTTGACCATCTTTGAAATTTCTCTTTAAACTCTGAGGCATGTCTACCTGGAGCTGTAATAATTTCCAATTTACCTACTTTAGTTGTCTTGAGAGCAATTGCAAATTAATAATGACAAAATTTATTCCATTTTGTAATAAATTTATCTTTTTATCTCTATGAATTGAAAACATAAACAACAAAGTTGCAAACATATGGCCTTTACAGACTGCCAGAAACAGTGCAGCTTGAGGCCACTTTAACTGTCCTGACTCAGTGCTAGGGAATCGTGGGAATTGTATTTTTTTTCTAGGACATTGCGCCTTCTCTGTCAGAGAGTTCTGGTGCCACAATAAACTACAGTTCCCATGATTCCTTAGCACTGAGCCAGGATAGTTAAAGTGGCCTCAAGCTGCATTATTTTGTCAGTCTGTAAAGGCCCATAGTTGACTTGTATTTATAGCATACTCATTAAGAGAATGATAACCATGATTCTCTTTAACCATGATTGCAAAAGATTATTTTAATCAAGTAACTTGCTCTCTCATCCTCAATTCCACATCCCTACTTGGGAATAAATCTGGTTGATTTTAGAAATTGTTTTCAGAATTAACAGATACATTTTGTGGTTGACTCTTGCTTTGCAGGAGCCTTTAGAGCTGGCTGATCCCAACTGTTAGCATATGTGCATTTTCATAAAATTTTGGACACATGTGGAGTTCCCCCTATGACTGACCTGTGAGGGATGTCAGCCATAATTCCCTAGATGGCAGGTCATGTAGGCACTGAAAGACCTGCTCAAGACCACTGGAAAATTCCCTACCAGACAAGTTTGGGAGTTGGCAAAAGGGAAAAAACCATTATACTGGAAAAGACACATAATAGTGTTTATTTGTCTTGAGTCTCACACTTAATGGGGCAGTGATCAGATTTGACTGCACCCTTTTCTCTAGCCTCCCTTCCTTGATAGTTTTGCAACCAAATGCATTGTTTAGACCAGGGGTAGACAACCTGTCCTCTTTAAGGGCCGAGGGACTTCAGCTCCCAGAAGCCTCAGCCATGTTGGCCAATAGTCCCATGTTGGCCAATAGCTCCTGGGATTCTGGGAGCTGAAGTCCCTCGGCCCTTAAAGGGGAAAGGTTGCCTACCCCTGGTTTAGACTATGCTCACACCTAGGTTGACAAAGCTAAGCCCATCAATGTCTTTGTCTAACAGCCATTAGGCTTCTAGCTAGAAAGCAGAAATTCCCTATAAGAACCCTTGGATTTCTAGGCTCCATGTGCTA